>CM068368.1:315916151-316516151 GCA_034769895.1 Magicicada septendecula | reverse complement strand
GTTGAAAGAGATGCTAAATGATATGAAATACTTATCTGTTAAAATAAAGAGTGAAGATCATTTTGATGATATATGTTTAAATAATAATAATTTAATTTATGATGAAAAAGTAACTGACCCGATATTAAATATAATTACTAATGGAGACTGGACAGAAATAAATAATGTTGACTTGGTATATGATTATTATGGTAAAATAAATGAACTGAAATTTTATGGTTATGACACACAAGATAGCCATATGTGTGTAACTGAAATTGAAAACTGTTATTTGAAACCAAGACTAATTTTTGACGATGGAGGTTAAACAATAAAACAATAAATGGACAATTTTAAATATTTGTTTTATGGTTCAGACCTCGCAACCTTGGACAATGAAGTGTGATATAACTGAATAATAATGATGAAGAATTGTAAATAAATGTTTAGTGAATTTAATTGTGTGTATTGTAGGATGTTAGGTAAACAATGTGTGTATGTAATGGAAATTGTTGTGATAATAATAAAGTTAATATTTTGCAATCTAAATAAATAACAAAATTAATTTTGAAGACAGTAATTAGCGAATTGTAATTGTTTTGATAGCAATTGAACTTGTATTTTCAATAATGAATTTAATTAAAATAATTTGAAATGTTTAAATATTTTTGATTGATTTAAATGTAGTATAATTGAAATTTTTTAATGGATCTAAATTGTTTTATGAGATGTGAATTTGATGGTAATAAATAAATAAATGATAAATTGTTTGATATGAAATAACACTGTTATTAAATGTTTCAGAGGTTACGTGGAGATATTGGTGTGTATGGTGTGTATTTTGTGTTTGTCAGTAGGTGAATAAGGTACTGTAAGTATAAAATTTATAATACCAATCAGATAGAGTGAAATGTTTACAGATGTGGAAAAATTTTAAATTCAATAATGAAAATAACCTGAGATAATAATTTAAAAAGTAATAATAACTGAAAGGTGATGTAAAATAAATGTTAATAATAAATTTGAAAATTTTAAGGAATCTAATTGTAGAAAGTGATGAATGATTAAAATGATGATGGATAAAAGAGTTAATGAAAATTTCACATTATAATGTTTTATATAAAGATTTAATTTAGCTATTAGGGTGCTATTGCTGTGGTGGCATGTGCCACAGTAGATAGCGGAAAGTGTTGGGGGAAATAGAGAGTGTTACCCCCATCGGAGGCCAAAAGGGCGAAAATGCACGGCACACCCTTTTATACAACTTATATTGTATACTGATAGATTTTCGTGCCATGCAAATTAATGACGATGTAACATGCTTGAAGGTAGAGTTTGATTTCCCCGACTTTTCGGGCGATTACTGCCTTACCAGCACTAATCGTGGTTTTGGCTAGCGGTCAGCTATGGCCATAATCAAGTCCCTTGACCATAGCTGGCTTGAAATTGGTTGATACTAGAAATTATTGGGGGGTGAAACTAGGGAAATCCCGGAAACTATGGAACAGCGGCTACCACTCTGTCCGAGTAGGGACAGTGTAGCCAGGTGGTAGACCCGCATTAAGGGCGTGTAACTATATAACAAAGATATGTTGATATCTAAACCGTTCAAATGTAATGCCGAAGCAAGGACAAGGAGATGTTCAATTCCTCCAACTATGCCGTCCTTGTGTAGGCCAATGGGCACTACAGTCCAAGAGAACAAGACAATAGTGTGTGTGGTTTGGGGGGTTGCTCAGGTGAGCAACGAATTTAAATTTTATAACTTAAAGATGGTAACTCAGTTTTGCACTAATTAAATGCTTGTATTATGCTTGGATAAATAGGTGTTCACATGTTTATTATACTGTGTCTATTCTGTTTTATAAATGTATTATTTTATTGTGTTAGAGATAAGGATTGATAAAAATATGTGTTTCATATAATTTGTATAATTTTGAAATGTGTTTATAGTGAGGTCATTCACTTTGCTAAGAAAGTCAGCTGATCTGCTGTAAAATGTCACTTATTAATGTTTGCCAATTTTCAAGGTAACTGATGTTTGGATATAATAATTCTAAGGTGTTAAAGAGTTTATTTTAAATGATGAGAATAATTTGGTATTGTTGAGAATTTTAAATGATTTGTGAAAGATAGTAAAAGGTAGATTTTGGGTGATTGATATTTTGTTGGGACATGTATATCAGTCCAAGTTGAATTTGAAGTGGTAATAGAGATGAAAATGTTATGAATAAATGTAATGTAGAATTTGAGAAGTATGGATGCAGACACAGTAGATATGGGGAATATATGTAGAGTAATGATTGATATATTGATGTAATAAGTAAATGATGATATTTTGTTGTAATTGAAGTGAGGGAATGAGAATGGTAATTAGGGGATGGTAATTTTATAAGAGGGGATAGTGTAGTGTAGGAGTCCGCAACAAAAGTGGTTGGGATGGGAAGGGACCGTTTAGCGCCGGAAGGGGTTGCCTTAGATAGAATCCAGGAACCAGATTAAGGGAATGAGCTTTTTTTGGGGGGGGGGAAACACACATCCTAAGTACAAAGGGTTAGAGAGTATTTTTTTTATATAACGAGAGAATGATGCGGATTGAGTTTAGTAGTAAGTTGGGTTTAGAGATTGTTTGATAGATATTTTGATAAAGATGGGTGTCATGATAGTTAAAGCTGTTAGTGGTATTAGAGTCAGAGTGGTAAAGATTATATGTGTATACATATCAAGTGGTAAATCAAGTTAGTATAAATAATTAAATCACCCAAACTAATGGAAAATGAAACTATTAAATAAAGAAAGTTATAGTAAAAATGTGAAATTTTGATTAAAACAAGTGACAATTTTAATAGAATTTGAGAATAAAGTCAAGTGGTAAACTGTGTAATTTTGAATAATTTAAATGTCAATTTTATTTGTTAATTGTAGTAATACTTTGTTATTTTAAATGTCTTATTTTATTATGTTTTTGTGTTTAAAGATAGAATTTTAAAGATGTTCAAGGTATTTTCTGATGTAACTTATGTATAACTTATGTAGGTCAAGGTTCTTGACTTGACCCAGTTTGATCAGCTGATGGGTGATGTTCTATACTAAACCAGTTTTGGCAATGAAGTGATGTCAATTTTGTTTCTTAATTAATTTAAATAAATTTAAATAATGTTAATAGTGAAAAAAATATAATTTTAATAAATTAAAATTTTTTGTTGAATTTGAAAAAAAATTTTGATTTTATGCCTACTATCTAATTGATGTTTTGAATTCTGATTATATTATTGTTTGTGTGTATTAATAATGTTTTTTTTTTATTGAATTGTATTGGTTAGGGTATATGTATAATCACATGTTAGGATAAGGAAGTTCATGTTTTTAATAAATGTTCAACTTATTTATTTTCTAATTATCAATAATAACGAAGAGAATTATTCAATTTAGATAAAAGATTTGTATTTTGATTTTTGAGATAAATGGTAATATAGATTTGGTTTCAATTTAAAGGAAATTCATAAATGTGATAACAAGATTTGATAGGATGTAGCGATAAGTGTGTGTACAAGCCCAGTAACTGCTAAAGGCAGCCCAGTGTGCATGATAAGGGGGAACATATCGGTTGAGGATCTGGCATGATATAAGACCAGGGGTTTGGATTTTGGGGCGGCATGATAGAAGGTGAGGTGCGCTGTGGTGCGTGTCTATTCGAGTTTATGGTGTTGGGATCTCGCACAGAGAAGTCCAGTAATCTCGTTCAGATGCGGCCATAGTCGCCGAGCCAGGGGGTTGTTTACCCACGTTGTATAAGAGCAAAAGGGGGTTGTTGGCACCATATCCTCACCGGTCCTCTTAGGGGTTTTAGCAATGAGATTTCTTCTGTTTCGGCAGAAGATATCTCATTGGGGGGGGTATTGTAACGTGACGAATTTTGAGGGATTTTTTCATTAAAATATTATAAATTAATTTCCATCTGTGTGGCCAGTCCACGTGTTTGAATAAAAGCATTGTGCGGACCAAGGAACAGTACGCCGTAACAGTTGTGAAACCTTTACAAAGAATGTGCGAGACGTCAATTCTAAGAACTGTACGTTTGTGTAACACCTGCGCCCAAACGTACTACACCAGCATGTGCGCAAAACGACACCGCGGTAGTAAAGCAACGATGGCCTGGAGGCAATATTTCTGTTCGCCTCGTAATCCATGCTGGAGGAAATAAAACTAAGCCCGGCCTCTTTTGGTGACGTAGAACAGTGCTTACGGAATATCGTCGACATCCCGTATTAAAAAACTCCTATGTGTCATGTATACAGCCACAAGACTGACAACTCAGACTGTGCGCGGCGACGAAATTTGTTCGTCGGCAAGGCAGTAATGTCCGGCATCATGCATAAAGGCAGTCCACGAGAAACCACAACAGCTAACGGACGGAGATAGTGCCGCGTGGGCCCGGTCGGCCGGAACTTTATAAAATATGAATAACTAAGTATAATACCGCTTTCAGACCGACCGGGATCCAAGGAAATAATGGACTTACAAAATTATAACGGGCGAAATGAAGTTGTCAGCGAACAAGTGAATTAATGGGCAGTGAATCGGTGAGCTAAAAAACACGTGTCCGGCCGGAGTCTCGGTAGTCTCAAAATGATCTTATTAAATAAAAAACAAGGGTAAGGTGTTAATATAGTGGGTGTGTGTGTGTGAAAAAAAAAGCAGACTGGGCGGTCTGACATATGTCTGTATGAATCTAAGGTAAGATGTTAGAATAAGTTTATAATTGTATTGTCGTGATCAGGGGGTGGATCACAGAAAATTATTATGCATGTATTTTAAATTTTAATTTTGGAGAAATAATTTTTTTTTAAAGTTACAAAAAAGTTCAAAAAAATTAAAAATAAATTTTAATTCTCTTCAAAAATGAGTTACGTAAGTAATTTACATAACCTGTAAAACATACTTGCATCCTACGTTCGTGTGACAGAATCCTGGCCCAAGAAAATTTTTAACAGGTAGGTGGAATTAAATAATAAATTATGTATTTATATTTGTAAGTATAAAATATAAGCACATCATCATCTCAAATTCTTCCGGTGTTTTTATTAAATTCCTTGGCTGCATTCTTCTCATTTTCTTTGATTTCATGTACCTTTGTTTAATATTTTCTTTGTTCTTGTTAGTTTTAATTTCCGCTAATAATGCTACTTGTTCCCTTGTTTTATCGTTTGGTATTTCTTCTATCCCCGTTTGGTTGCCATCTACCTTCTGGCTGGATTGTTCCATCGGTTGGTTCCTCTCCTTTCTTAATTCTTCTCTCCGCCGTTTACTATCGTTTATTTGATCATCTAGTTTCTTATTCTGATCATCTAATTTCTCTCCCAATTCCTTAACACTATCCCTTATCGATTTGAATTCTCGGAGTACCATTTCCATCATCTTATCCATTTTCGTATCTTCTGTTTGTGTTGGTTCTGTCATTTTTATTACCTTTCTGACTTTATAACAGCTGCCAAGCTCTAATTAGGAATTAGGCAAATTCTTCTTATTTTATATGGCCTGTCAATCACTAATTAAAGCCCCTTCAGTTGGATGCCAATTTGTAACAAAATAAAAAATTTTGTTTGTTTTTATATAAAAATATTAGTTTATTATTTTATAAATTAATTAATTAATTATTTTAATTAGTTTTTGTGTAAATTTTAATTCGTTTATTTAATTTTGTATCAATTTATATCACTTTATGTAATTGGAATTATGATTCTGCGTTAAATGGATTGTCTCCAGGAACAATCGATTTGTGATCTTTCTTTATTCGAAGTGTGTCCTCCTTTAAAGTTGTTAATTTCAGCTGTTCTGGTAGTTATGTATCAAATATTGTTTTATTTTATTCTATTTATAAGTTTAGAAATAAATAGAATTCAAAATTATAACATTCAATGGTTTTTATTGACAAATTATAAAATAATCGATTTTATATCGATTGATGAATCGACTCTCTCAGGGCGAGAAAAATTCTTTTATACAATTATTATTATAAATTCTCAGGTTCTTTAAACTGTTATGTTAGAATAGTCAGAGAAAGGGCAAAGTCTAGAAAGTATAACACTTACAATTACAAGCTTAATGATCTAAAAAATACAAAGATATCATTTAATATATAATGTTTAGTAAAGTAAGTTGTTCGAACCAATCGTTGTGATGATGAAGATAGCGGTGGACTGCATAGGATCATGGGATTACAAAGATGGGTGCTTCGTATCGCAGATGTCGACAGCTGCTACGCCTCAAAGAATTCTCTGCAAATAAATGTTGTTTTTCCAAGATTTCCTCGTCCCAGCAATAGTAGTTAATCCCTCTGGTGATAGTGTAGTTGTCCTGGATCAGTGTTCAGTGATTTGTTTCGGTAATTGGTGTTATAATGTTTTTATTTCACGTCAGACCATAAGGTCGATAATGGCAAGTTTTGTCTTTATATTCGGAATTATAGTTTATGTGTGTTAATTCGGTTATTGCACCTTATACTGTTCAATATTAGTTCACTTTCATAATTATACTTGTTTAATTCACTGAATTTAATAGTTATTTAATGTTTTGTTAAAATTCGCGATTTTATATAGAATAGGCTTCGCTGATTTTCGCCATCTTTTTTCTTCCTTCGCTATAAGTGAATATATCGCGAGCTCTCATTCTGATGTGAACCATTCAGCGTCTAATAATCAACTGTTTTTCTTTCTTCTTCATCCGAAACGTCTTAGCCAATTTAATATTAAAAATACATTGTTTTAAATCTCTATCATTTCCGCTTACATGGTTGCCTTTTACATAATATGAATGAATACATTTTTACTATTATTTAATTTTATTAAATACCTAACACACATATTCTCTTTCTTTAGTTAATTCTACTTGCTTTAGTACCAAATATGATACTTTTACAGGGTTTTCCATCTCAAAATGTCCTATTTACCGTATTTTTACAGGTAGGCCTAATATTTTACTTCCTGTCATTTTAAATGGTTTACAATCTTTATGAAGTTATTTATTATTGAACAAGATCCCTGATTGAAATAAAATGTTTATTTTTCCTTAATTCCTTGTAATTTTATGAATTAGTTATCTTTTTTAAATTATATCTTTAATTTAAATCTTCCCCTTATGTTCCAGTGTTATTACACTTGCATTTTTTTCAATAATACTTTATACATTTCTTCAATATCTTTATAAAGTATTGGTACTGTTAGAATACATTGTGTTGGATTTACCTTATACGAATTTCATCAATTTACTTAATTTATTTTACTTATTTATCATTTATAAGGTTGTTGAGATGTACCATTTGTCCAGATTTTAGATTTGTTCACATACAATGTTTTATGACTAATACAGCTTGCTTATACCCCTTCTGACTTTTTGTTCTTATACCATCTTAATTAAAATTCCTATACTTTACTAAATTAACATTTAGTATTGTATCCATACTATTAATACATAACAAATATTTGAAAACAAAAGAGTTGTACTCAAACTCAGACATTTCAGTCTTGATTAATACTAGTAACTTAATAAATATTTTAGAATAATAAAAAAAAAAAAACATTACACTCTATTTCCAACATTTAAGTATAGAGTTCATTGACCTTAATATAAACAAAACACATCTGTCCCTTCATTATTTAAAGTATTACTTAAAACTAAATTTTGTGCAGTCTTGGCTGTTTTTATTTTATTTTGGGGATGTACCCTTTGTCACTTCACTTACTTATTGCCTGCTCTTATTTATCTTTAGTCATTTTAATAAATGTTATTCGATAAAGAGTGGCACTCACTTAGAAACATTTGTAGTCTATTTTCTTAATAATATTCTGCAAATATTATTTCTGTATTACAATAATAAAACTTCAAAGTTGTATAAAGGCACTAATTTACTTAGTTTGTGAATTTTACCACTGACATATGAAGAAGTCTATTTAACATAATAGAGGATTATGAAGATTTGTTTTTTCCATTATATTAATAATATCCACTGGTTCACTTTTAATACTACCTTTAGACACTTTTGTTTATATCTACTTTACATATATTTTTATTTTTTGGTGTTATACTTTCATTTGTTATATATACTCTCTTTTGGGGTTTCGTTTTTTCTTATGACTGGGTTTGCTTTGGGTATTTCCCTACTTTATTTTATTCTACTACGTGGTTTCTTCCAATTTCAGTCCTGTCATTAGGGATGTCCGTTTGTTCTGGGTATTGCCTTACTTACTCCTATCCTACCTGGGTACTTTCTTTACTTGATCTTAGTTTTTGTATTATATTTTATCACTCATCATATGTTGCATAGTTGTTTTTAATTGAGATATTTTGTTCAGACTATGAATGGCACTTTAAGGTGGTTCTTAATTGTTTTTTATTGTATTTTTCTTTGATTTCATTTCACGTCTTTCTCCGTTACAAAATTTGTTATCTTTTTGTGTTATTTGCTTTCTAAAATCGAGTGCATGTGATCATGAAAGAATATTGAATGATTTTCTTAATTTTGTTTGTATTAAATCAATGCCGTTGTTTGAAATTAGGTAGGAGAGAGAGTAAAGAGAGTCAAAGAGAATTACTCTCTTTGTATACAATCGAGTATTTAAAAAATTTTTCCGCACGTGGCATCAGCTGTTTGCTCTTTTTACGAACCCATTTAAGGTTAAGTTACCTTTGTAGTACTTAATAATTACTGATGACCGGCTTGATTCCCTTTCTCTTCTCGACTTTTCCTTATTTCCGGTAACCAACTACCATCTACTAGAAATAATACACAATTTATTATTTAAACGCAAGGCATTCCTTGAATTTATTTTTTATTTATGGGACACTATGGTCTCCAAAACATGAATTGATAATCGATTATTTCACAAATCACAACGTTACTTCGATCTTAAGTTTACTAACATATAACACATAACAAATATTTTTTTTATTACAGTTTTTAATAAAGAAATAAAAATAATTAATTAATTTCCCAGGGTTATTTAAGGTTCTTTGAACTTTGAGGAAGTCAGAAATGCATATGGGTCTGTATCAAACTTTACATTAATTATTTACAATTTGTATAATCTGTATCATTCAGTTGATTTTTTGACCGCCAGAGCGCAGACTACGTTTCTTCACTGAAATACAAACACTAAGAATAATGGCTGCCGGAACGTTATTAGAAAATCCACATTTTACTGTTTTTTTTTGGTTAATTAAAATAAAGTTTATGTTCACGTTGTTTTCTGATGAATTTAAAGAGATGGTGCTGTTTCTAGTGTTCTAGATTTATAGTTGAGGTGTAATTTAGTTAAATTTTAAAAGGAAACGATCTCACCCAATGATGTTCAATGATGACATCTCGATTGAGATGTGGTTAGCAGGATTTATTGGTGTTCATCGATTTTCTGGTGTGAATTATTGTAGTTCCATGGACGTCTCTAATGTAGTGTCTAGTGCTGACTTGTTTTCTTAATTTTGGAGTGGTTTATTCCGAATACCCTTTATTAAATTTATAAAATTTTATAGGACATTACACTTTTTCATCTTCTCACATTGAATACCATTTAACAATCAATCAATTTCTTGTTAGCTAGTTACTCATAGTAACCAAGAAGTTGACGGTTTTTTATTGGCTAACCTAGGTACTGTTTTAGGTAAATAGGCTAGTATAATATTATTATTTCATTTCTTCTTTCTTTTTAAAAAAATACTCCTTTACAAATCTTAGGTATAATTAATTTTAGTTTATATAAGATTCTTCTTCATGAATTTATTTAAGCTTGGCTATTGGCATTTTATAATTTAATGATTTTTTTATTTTAGTTTATTCATGACTTATACTTTGGTCAATGTATTCTTACTCTATACTACTTTATTTTCCCTTCCACCTTTCTAATATAGTATTAATTGGCCATTATCAGTTTAATATAACCCTGGATTCTTTTAAACCTAAACAAAAATAATTATAGTAAACAGAATATTGATTCTAGTTATAATGCCTTTGTGGCCTACACAATACAAACTACAACAACTTGTTAATAGTATTACAGTTTATTGCTATAATACTGCTTCTTGCACCTTTAGCACAAATTTGTGAGATGCCCTTTTTAAATGTTTGACACTTCCACATAACATACTATGTTTCACTTTGTACACTGCACTTTTATGATTACACTTAGTATTGTTTTCAATGGTTACAGTGTTTTAGAGTACAAAGGTTCTCATAGTTTGATACATAATCCCCATTTCTGACTTTTAAAATGGGTAATTACTTTACTCTGGTGGTTATATTAATCCTCCTTTATTTATTCATCGTTATTGGGCATGGGTTATGTAACGTTACATATACATGGCTGTGCCATTACACATTATAAATGTTATTTGACCTTGAATACTCTTGTTGGCGGGATTCTGACGAATGAGAAATCGTATCTCTGTGCTGGAGACCCGTGGTGACGCTGAATAGACACAACACATTTTCACTACGCACAGCAGTGGGTGACGTTTATTAACCATTTCTGAGTTCCCGATGCCACAACTCAGATTAAACTGTGCACAATGTTTGTAGAAAAGGCGGACGTGTGTGACGTAGGCATTAGTTTGCAAAATGCATCTTCCATTCCCGCCAGAAATGTATTCACGTTTATTGTTTATCTTGTCTCAGCCAAATAAACATTACTGTACTGTATACGTACCAATTTACATTCTTGGGATGGTAGTTCGGGTTAATCCATCCTTTTTAGGGCCCCTTGTTGAACTTAAGTCTCGGCAAATTTACTGGAAAACCATTCACTCTTCCCCCCCATTATTGTTTCTAAACATTGGCAATACGTTTTCCTTTCATTTTAGTTCAAACATTCAATTAGAACGGATTAACAATGTGCGCTGATAAAATGTCGAAATTAGCAGTTAAACATAAGTCGTTGACTCTTGAAGTTAAAATGAAAATTTTAAATCGTATCGAGTCGGGTGTTGGTGCCATAGAAGTCGGTCGTGAGTTTGACATATCGGAGTCAACCATACGTACAATTGAAAATAAATAGAGAAAAAATTGTGCTATCCAGTCAGTCCGCGGGTACATCTATTGCTGCTACAAAAGTGAATCGGTCTAGATCCTCTATTATAGAAAAAAATGGAACACCTACTGTCAGTTTGGGTTGAAGACATGAACCAGCAACAAATGCCTTTAAGCCAGGCTGTTAGCATGGCTAAAGCTAAGTCCCTGTTTGACGACATTAAAAAAAAGGAGGAAGAATTTTCGATCATTGAATTTAAAGCAAGTCGAGGTTGGTTTGATAGATTCAAACGTCGCTCAAACCTTCACAGCCTTTGACTTCAAGGTGAATCAGCAAGTGCCGACATGGAAGCAGCTGATAAATATCCTTCCACATTTAAGGATTTGGTGAACAGTCGAAGCTATCCCCCTAACTTTGTTTTCAATGTGGATGAGACAGGGCTGTTTGGAAAAAGTTACCTTCACGCACTTTCATTTCTAAAAGTGAGCGACAGGCCCCCGGCTTCAAAACGGCCAAGGATCAGCTTACACTTATATTGGGGGGTAATTCAAGTGGAGATTTGAAATTAAAACCTCTTTTGGTGTACCACTCAGAAAATCCACGAGCGATGAAATTTTATAAAAAAGAAGATTTGCCCGTCATATGGACATCAAACAAGAAGGCTTGGGTGACAATGGCTGTGTTTAATGATTGGTATCTTAACCATTTCATCCCCAAACTAAAAAAATTTTGTGAGGAGAACGACTTAGAACATAAAGCCCTGTTAGTTCTGGATAACGCGCGCGGTCATTCTGTTACCTTGGAAAGCCTGCAAACTGATTTTCCTGTCGATGTTGTGTTTCTTCCTCCCAATACAACTTCATTATTGCAGCCTATGGATCAGGGAGCAATTGCTGCTTTTAAAGCGTATTATTTGCGCCGCACATTCGGCCAATTAATTCATGAAACAGATTCAGCAGACAAGCAGTCAATGAAAGAATGGTGGAAATCGTTTAACATTATGAAAGCCATTGAAAATATTGATCTTTCATGGAAAGAAGTTACACAACATTGCATGAATGGTTGTTGGAAAAAACTGTGGCCGGATGTGGCCAAAAATGAAGAAAATAAAGTTTTTTCAAATTTAGTGAATGACATCACACAGCTAGCCAACACAGGGAGGCTAAGTGAAGAATCCATAGAAAAACAAGACATTATGGAATTGATTGAATCCGACGCGCAGCCTTTGACAAATGAAGAACTGGTTCTACAATCTCAAGATGAAGCGGAAAAAGAAGAGATCGTTCCTGAAGAAACACCGCGAATTTTGTCAACTAAAATTTTGCAGAAAGGTTTAATGTTAATTCAAACAGGATTAAACTTCATAGAGCAAAATGAAGTTGATTGGGAGAGAATCGTGAAAGTCAAAAAAGTTGTCAATGATAGAATAGATTGTTATCAACAACTATTAAATGAGAGGAAGCGAAAAGCATCACAACCAACTCTACACACATTTTTCAAAAAGGCTGCGACTGAGAAGCCACATGAGGAACCTCAACCCGGAACTTCTCAAGGATCTTCTTTGTGATCAATTGTAAGTGAATTAGGTAGATGTTTGTATAAATTATTTTTGTACATATTCGTTTGTATATACATATGTATATCTTTTAAATTAAAATGCCTTTTTTGAGATTTTGTATTATGAATATTTATTAACCTTTGTACGTACATACATATTTTATTCTGTTTATAACACATTTTGACAAGGAAAACCATATAAAAGCAATAAAAACTAAAACAACGAGGTATTGGTCGGTAAAAAATAGGAAACCCCGCTTAGTGCGATTTTTGTTTTACGCGAATCGCCGAGGAACGTATCACTCGCGTTAAGCGGGGTATGACTGTATGCTTAATTGTATACCTGTACTTGTTAGGTAACTATATTGTTCCACGTTTTTAAGTTATTTTTTATTAATTAAAATAATTAATATTTTGACTAATTAAAATTCTTTAAAATGCAGTTAATTCCTTCCTTTATTCCGTTTGAATTCACTTACCTATTTAAATAATTCAAATTACACGTGGTACACCAGCGATAGGTACTACCAACTTATTCTTCGAAGGTGTATGACCACGCTAATATTCAGAAACTGACAAAAAAGGTCAAGTATTACAAATAATTGTTCAAACACAATTAATTCCCTTCAATATTCTTTTATTCTCTTTTTAGAGTCTGTACTTTTCTTTTTAAATTAAACTGAATAACATTTTTCTTATTTTAATTGTCCAGGCTTGTTAAAATTTTAGCTCAGCAGTTGGCAATACGATCTTCTTAATCAGGCCTATGTCTGGTTACGTTATGTTAATATACTATAAACTCGGGTTCTTGTGACTACAATAATTAATTACGAAAATGTCTTTTGCGAAGTACAAAACATCACAATACCAAGTTGACTTCAATAGAACAAAACAGTATCTTATATCTGAAGTAACATTTCGTTCGTATGTGCTGAACAGTGTGTATTTTGAGGTTAACCTATCTCAATAGGTTATACAGTTTTAAACATTAAAAACAAAGAAATAATAGTTGAAACATGAAAAAATTATAAAAGTGTTAGTGTTTCTGTTTAGTGGTAGTGGAATAAATAGTTTTCAAGTGTACATAAAGTGTTACAGTGGTATTATCATAATTTGTTATAAGTCATTTATAATTTTAAGTATGCACAGTATACTTTCCTTTACTTTTGCACACACTTTATTATTCACTGTTAGATTATTAATGCACTTTAACTCCCTTCTGATTCTATAAACAACCCACAACACTTTTCTCACTTTTTTGGTTATGTTGGGTTTATCACTGTACACCTAACCTAGCCGAGGTTCGATTCTGATGGTAACTTCGCGGCTATCAGTGTCACAGAGGAGACGTTCTTTACTCTACGAATTCCAACAAGAGACTCCCCCTGGCTTGGTGTCACTCTTTGGGTTGATACACACAAAAGTGAAAAATTCCCATTGGTCGAAATCTCACTCATTGTCGTGGATGGTGTCCCTTTTCTGAGATCAAAATTACTAAAAATTTTTACATTTAAAATTTTTTCCTTATGCTATGTACAATTGTAAAGATATTATTACCAATGAAATGCTTTTTTTCTCCTGATCATTTTAAGATCTCACAAGATATGTTTCTATGCAGTAGTTAAAAAATAACAAATTTAAGGTTTGGCCTATTCTGACAAATTATGTTTAAAAGTTATTTTTTGTTGTTACATTATTAGTTTTCTTGGTTGTACATAGGATTTTATGTTACTAACATGTATTCTAATACTAGTGATTACAATTGTAAATCTTAACATTTTATAAAAACATAGGCTGATACAATAGGCCTAATAGTTTTGGGTACATTGGACTATTATTTGTTTCTTACAGTGAAATTGCTTAATTCTAATACAAGTTAACATTAATTTATTCCTGATTCATTACAAACTATATGATCTATTACTAATCATGATATTATTATTATCATGAACTAATATTACATTTATACATTGTAATGTCCCTGTCTACCTTCTACAGTAGATGTAGGTTTTTTCCCAAGTTAACATCTTGTTAATTACATTATTACTTGTACATTACAAACATTTATGATTATTTATACCTTAACCTAATAACATACACTATTTCTGATTAGATATGGTATTGTCTAGTACAATTTTTATACATAATATTGTCTCTTTTGACCTACCAAGTAGATGCAAGTTTGGTGTAACATTAATCTCTTACTAACTAAATTATTATCTTATCCATAACAAACAATAGTTATTTCTTATTTTATAATCTACTAGTCAGTTTATCTGTTACACTTTCTATTACTAAATTATTTACATCTCGTTCTTCTTTACATCTTTAGTATTCTTTTAACATTCAATAGTAGTACTTCTTTCCTACCACATACATTGTAACATTTTTATAATGAAATAAAACTTTTATTACCAATTTATATCATAATAATATCTATCAGAATAGTCTATGTGCCTATCAGCCACAATCAGATCCAACTATTTAATCTAGTTTGATAGTTTTTATCTTACATTTTATTTAGGTTATGTTACCCTGTTTCCAGTTACTGGTTATCCAGCTAGGCTCTGCATTATAGGTTTTTACCTATTTTGTACATTATTTCTTATGCAGTCTACTGGAATTGTCGTTATTTAGTTCAATCTATAGTTTGATCTTTTAGTTTTTTCCTATTCTACTTTACAATTGTCTTAAAGTTTACTTGTTAATACATCTATTACATAACACAGGTTTATTAGTTTTTTATTGTTTTGTACTTCAGTATATTTATGACAATCTTCATGTTGAGGGAAACGTCACGTTACAATATATATGTATGTATATTTTGTAAGGGTACATATCTTCAACATGCATTTAAGAAGCAACATAAGAAAGATAGGATACTAAATAATTAACACTGTGAATTAGAAGGGATGAATAAGGTATAAAGGAATGGGTATTTAATATGATAATACAGTCAAACAACTAAATGTAATAATAAAGGTAACCTCTGAAAGAAGAAAAGTAGCAAGCAACAGAGCAAAACTTGGAAAACAACAGTACGATACGATTTAACACAAACAACCCAATAGATGTGGTAAGTGAGAAATATAAAGAAACCCCAACCCCAGTGATAGGACAGATAAAGACTATAACATAAACAAATGTAAACTAATAAAAAACACAAATAGTATATCAAATTTAGAAACGAGTATTATATAAGTCATGTAAAAGGAAGTACACTACCAATAATAAACAAGTAAACCAATTGTTAGTATATTATGTGTGTTTTTAATAACCTTACTGAGACATAAAAAGTAAACATAAAATGTTAAAGAACTGACCTTAGAATTATGTTTTAAATAATAATATAAACCAAGAGTGAGAGTGTGACGGTACAATTCTGGTACCATAATAATTTTGTAAACCTATGTTTCCAAAACCATAATTATTGTATTTTATTCTCTAACCATTTATTTTTTTTATAATAATAATTTTATTTCATAATCCCTATAAAGTTTTGGTGAATATTTTAAACAACACACATTTGAGTTAACAGGATTTCTGTCAGATTCGTTGGAAAATTACAAAAGCCGCAAAAAACTGTTTGTCTCAAATAAGCAGTAAACAACCAAGCCCATGTTTACGTCAGAAGCAAAGAATGCAATGCGCATTGTGTTCCACTGGGCTGGGCCATTTGAACAAAGAGCCAGTGACGTATTTTTGCCCCACCTCTGCAATGTTGACTGATGAAACTGTGTCATTTTCGTCCGGACCGTGAAGTGTGCCAGCCGGCGATTCACGGCCGGCATATTCACTAAGCGTATTTATTTAAATTTTACACCACCAAAAGTAGGTTAATAACATAAGAATGGTGGTACCGTAACAAATCTTGAGTTGATGTCATCGGCCGAGTGAAACCGTGATAAAAGAATCTGGCAAAGTGTGATCCGAGGGGGGATGCTACATCGAGAGTGTGTGCCCTAAGACGATGCGACAGGTCAGATTTTGCACGTGCAATCGAAGGATTCGAGTAGTGCGATGTCGTCAACCCAAATTTGCAGCTAAGTACCAGCTACAACCATTTTATATTTCAGAAAACTCTAAAATGACCAAAATTCATTAACAAAAATGGTATACCGTAATTTGAAATGAGCTCATAATAATAATAATTGTACCAGAGAGTGAGAGAGAGAGAGAGAGAGAGAGAGAGAGAGAGAGAGAGAGAGAGAGAAGAGTGAATAATAAAAGATTATTAAAAAGTGCTGGGTTGTGCAAAATAAATGCCTATATATCTATACACATATTTAATATGTTTAATATTTCAATAAGGTAATCACTATGTATTTTGGAGGGCTTGTGAAGGGGAAATCTAATTTAAATTGAATGTCGCCACCTGGCGGATAATAGCTTGTTTGTTTCACGTAGTAATGTCTTATGTAAGTAAATTCCATATTATATAAATAAAAAGGGTAATGTCATATGGTAAACAATATAACAAAGTGTCATTATTTCAGATAACACTTTCCACTACTCTAGTTCACTTTACCAAATTTCTGCCCTTAAAGGTAAGTAAAATTTCACGTTTTAATATATCACAAGATGGCGCCCGACATTTGAAATTAAATACAATTATTGGCTAAGTGTAAAGTTATATTTTATTAGCAGTAATAAAAATAATATAACATTGGCGCTTTCCAACCAGGGACTCTACATAAAAATTTTATGTGGAGTAAGTCTACTGGAGAGAGCGGGGAAGTTATCTGAAATAATAGACATAATTTTAAATACGTAAACATAACCTATCTTCTACAAGGTTATGTTATAAGGTTATATGCATGCGTGTATTATAAATAAGCAAAATGAATACCGATAAAGGTGATATGGTAGACGAAACAGTTACGAGTGAGATGGACCCAGTTAGTCAGACCAGTGAAATCAGTGTCACTGAATTAAATCCGGTTCCATTAACCCCCATCTCAACTCAAGACGTAAATAAACCAGATGAGACAGCTGGAATGATGCAGTTACTATTAAAATAAATTTGATGAAAAGTTTACTAACTTGAATGACAAATTTGATGAACAGAGTGTAAAGTTTTATGAAATAAAAAACGAACTTAAAAGACGAAATTGTCACTTTGATAAAAGAATAGACGAAATGCATGCTCATTTCGATAATATACAGAAACAAACAGTAACGTTAGTAGACGAGATATTTGATATATCAAAGAGTAACGAGAATTACAAGACTAATAGTAGGGGTAGTAATGATAATACATTTACAGAAAATAGTGTTAGTTTAAGTGCTAACAAGGTGAGTAACAATGATAATTCGTATAATGAGTTTACAGGTAGTAACAATGGTATAATTAAGAATATGGTGTCAGAAAATGATAATGAGAATATTGGGAGTGATAATGAGATGTTTGTGTGTGTTGAGAAAGAGAGAGAGCTGAGAGAAAGTACATTTGTAAAAGGGGTGCAGGGGGTAGAATTTTCCTTTGATGTTGCCGTAGGGGGTGAAGTCAAGTCTTCACGTATTTTTAATAAGGACGAGAGTTCCTTAGATTTATATTTGGGAGACGAAAGGTCTACAAATAGAGTTCCTTGGTGTTTTTGTGTACCTCATAGGTGGTGCAGTAATTATGAGTTAGTGACCCCTGCATATTTGGAGAGAGAGAGTGTAACTTGGTATTATGGTGAGAAATATATTGAGAGAGAGAGAAAGAGCGTAATAGAGATTTTTAAGATAAATAGAAAGTATAGAGAATTTGTAGAAAGGTTTGGAATAGAGATGGTGGATGATTATAGTAAATACAAACCTTGTAGTAAAATTGAGATAGTAATAACAGTAGATGATGATAATAATAACAATTACTTACCTTGGGTAGTAACGAGTGTAGCAGTAGATAATTATGATGACTATATGACATATGAATATGACAGATAATACTGAGGTAGACAGAACAATACCCGATCGTGACATGGTATATGATAAAAAGTTACAGAGAATAAACATATTAATTCTGGAAATGAGATTGTGGAAGAGTATAAAATTTTAAACAAATATTATATAAATAATAATAATATCATTTATATGATAAAAAATATATTGTATCGACCTAAGATTAGAATGTTATTCAATGATGGAGGATAGATTGTTTTATAGTGTAATGAACATTTAATATATGTGAACAGTGATTTTGAAATGGACTGCTTATGGACTGATTTTGATCAATGATAAAATAATGAAGTTGGATTGTATATTTTTAATTGTATTAATGTCAATGTATTTATGTATTTTGATGTTGTGTATTACAGGTAAATTTTATGTACACCATGTATTATGTATTGTTTTATTAATTAACAATTAACATGTTTTTATTTTGCTAAACAAGTGAAAGTAATAGTGAAAATTTTAAATAATTGAATAATCATTAAAGAGCAATTACTGAATTAATGTGGTACAAAAAAAAGTTGTACTAAATTTATAATTACAGTAGTAATGAAGTTAAATTATTAATTTGTAACGAATAAAACATTTCTAATGAATAATAAATGATTAAGTAAGAATATATATTTGAATTTTGAGATGTATTGTTATGAGTAGGTGAGAGATAAATTTTATGCAATTGTCAATGATCACAGTAATGTTTTAAAATGTTAAAAAGGGGATAGAGCCTGGGTGTATTAATAAAGGCATGTGAGTTAGTCAATCAAAGTTAATGGGAGTTAGATAGATAAGAATTTTAAAGAAAATAATACAAAGAGAGTATTAGATATTTTAGGGACACAGTAGTAGTGATTATTTGTAGAGGTGAGTAAAGTAAAGGTTAAACATTTATTTGTTACTGATGATATTTTGTAGTGGGGGTGAGGATATAAGGAGTGGCCAACGTATAGCGTTGTGGCAGGTAATAGCGTAGTTTAAGGGAGTGTTTGCCAATATTTTGGAAGGGCAAAATATTATGAATGTATATAGCCAGGTAGGGAACACCCATCCCTGTACAAAGACGCGCGGTGCCATAGGATTTTAAAATGGAATTAGTAAAGGTGTTTATAATTGAGAAATTGGTGTCATGATGGGTAAATTTGGTTGTTAGTTAGAAGAAAGGGAGTAAGATAATAAATGTTAGTGCCTATATAATAAGTCAAAGCATAGTGAATACAGGAGTCACCCAGACTAAACAATGATAACATGTGAAAGGTTAGGTAGAAAATTCAGAGTAGAGAGGTAATAGAAAAGAAATAATATAATGTAATATGAACATTAATAATAAATTTGAAATTGTGAAGAATTAAATGATAAGTAAAGGATAAATAATTGATGGCTAATTAATGAAAGTTGAGAATTATTAATTAAGTAATTGAAATTGTAATTTTTATAATTTAAATGCAAACTTAAAAATGTAGGATGTGTAAATCTTAATCAAGTTAAATGTGAATTGGTTATTAACCGTATTACTGTATTAATATAATGATGATTGTATTATTATGTAATATGTATTATGTATTAACAAAGGAATTTGAACATGATGTATAGGAAATAGTGTGTGTGGAGGAGAAAGAGGGGTAAATATTATTAACAGCGCCACTTAACTAACTGTTAATAATAATAGTATTAATAATAATAATAATTTTTTATATACAATGTTTTTCTCCCTCTTACTCAAACAGGGAGATTTTGGTAATTGTATCCATAAACTTGGGATTATATGTTTCATTTATATAAAAACTTTGTTAATTATGAAAACAGAAAAGGGTTAATTATTATCGATGGGAATCGAAAAGATTTTATAATATTAAGGGTAGTCAATGAAGAGAATGGCACTTCTATATAATTCTTGTTGATTTGAAGCAAACCCAGTGCTTCTTAACGCAAACCAGCACATAGCTAAGGGGAAACAGATCAGTTAGGGATATAGCATATACCAAGCCACTATTTTGATATTTTTGATTTATTGTTTCAGTGTTTGGTGATGTTGTGACGGCGGTCCTGAGCTGGCTAGCGCGTCAGAGCAGGAGCGTTACGCGCCTGACTGGCCTTATGGTGTTGGGATCTCGAAGGAGAAGTCCAGTAAGGTCATGCAGGTACTGTCATCATCATCGGCCACGGGTGAGTTATTGTATTTATTTTCATATACATTGTAAGGGGGTTGTGGCGACATATCCTGGCTGATCCCTTTAGGAAGTACAAATGTCAATGAAAGTCTTTATGCTTCGGCATAAAATCTTTCATTGAGGGGGTTTTGTGACGGTACAATTCTGGTACCATAATAATTTTGTAAACCTATGTTACAAATGTTAGAGAATAATTATTGTATTTTATTCTCTAACCATTTATTTTTTTTATAATAATTATTTTATTTCATAATCCCTATAAAGTTTTGGTGAATATTTTAAACAACGCACATTTGAGTTAACAGGATTTCTGTCAAATTCGTTGGAAAATTACAAAAGCCGCAAAAAACTGTTTGTCTCAAATAAGCAGTAAACAACCAAGCCCATGTTTACGTCAGAAGCAAAGAATGCAATGCGCATTGTGTTCCACTGGGCTGGGCCATTTGAACAAAGAGCCAGTGACGTATTTTTGCCCCACCTCTGCAATGTTGACTGATGAAACTATGTCATTTTCGTCCGGACCGTGAAGTGTGCCAGCCGGCGATTCACGGCCGGCATATTCACTTGTAACGGGGCATTTTGGCCTACCTGAGGTAATAAAGAAATTTGTATTTTTTTTAATAAAACAAATAACATTTTTTACTATGATAGGGACAAAACGTAAACAAAAGGTATATTTATTGTTAGCGACAGTGGTAGCGAAGGTGGTACGACTGATTGAAAATATTGTATATGAATTTCTGAAGCGAGAGAATTAACAAGCTGGAATTGTGCCAAGGTCAACCAATGAAACACAAAACAGCGTAAACAAGTTATGTAACTGAGCGTCAGGCGATGTTACGTCAGCGCCTTACATAACGAAGAATGTAGGTGTGTCAGGGCCAGCAGCTTTGTCACACTCACAGAACAAAGCCAGTCGGCCAATAACAACTACAAGTGTCGGACGCGAGTCGTTTTGTGCGTCCGCCGGCTGGGCGGTTTGGGCGAAGTTTTAGTCGCCCGTACCTAAAATGTGAATACCGCAACACACCAAAAAATGTGAATAACATATAAATTTAAATAAGATATGCCTAAAGTTATAAAGAATGTGAAATAAATAACGTCAATTTGATAAAAACATAAATTCAGTGAAAACAACAATCTATCTAGTGCACAGACAATGCGACGTCTACGAAACTCAGCAGCAGTTAAGTAATAAATGGGGTAGAGTAAAACATAAAAATGGGCTAAACTAAAATTAGAATGATACCAATTCCTTTAAATTTATTTAAAAAGAATAAAAACGAGATCTCTTAAGGGTATAGGATGTTTGCGTGTGCGTGAGTGAGAGAGAAGGATGTTAATATAGAAGTGCTGGTTGCGCATTATTTATATAATAATTAAATTCATTTAATTTGTTGCTTTACAATTAGTTAATAATTAATTAAATAGTTAGTTGTTTTATTAATTGAGCCTCGTGGCCAAATATGTTCAAAATGGTTTAAAAGAAATAATATGTACAACTGTGGGAGTGAAATCAAAAAATAAAAGGAAACATCATTTGGTAACAAATAAATAAAAGAGTTATTTACTGAGCACAAACCATTCTGATCTCCTGTTCGCCGAAAAGAACCCGAGAAAAAATGGGAAGTACAAATTTTTTTGTTCTGTTTCTTGTAATTAATAAATACAAGATGGCACCCGACAAAGTTAGACAGTAAAAATTGAATAAATTTAAAATCAATCATGTTTTATTTATTTTATTAATATGAATAAATCAAAACATAACACACTAAGCGTATTTATTTAAATTTTACACCACCAAAAGTCGGTTAATAACTGTTAATAACATAAGAATGGTGGTACCGTAACAAATCTTGAGTTGATGTCATCGGCCGAGTGAAACCGTGATAAAAGAATCTGGCAAAGTGTGATCCGAGGGGGAATGCTACATCGAGAGTGTGTGCCCTAAGACGATGCGACAGGTCAGATTTTGCACGTGCAATCGAAGGATTCGAGTAGTGCGATGTCGTCAACCCAAATTTGCAGCTAAGTACCAGCTACAACCATTTTATATTTCAAAATACTCTAAAATGACCAAAATTCAGTAAATTCATTAACAAAAATGGTATACCGTAATTTGAAATGAGCTCATAATAATAATAATAATTGTACCAGAGAGTGAGAGAGAGAGAGAGAGAGAGAGAGAGAGAGAGAGAGAGAGAGAGAGAGAGAGAGAGAGAGAGAGAGAGAGAGAGAGAGAGAGAGAGAGAGAGAGAGAGAGTGAGTGAATAATAAAAGATTATTAAAAAGTGCTGGGTTGTGCAAAATAAATGCCTATATATCTATACACATATTTAATATGTTTAATATTTCAATAAGGTAATAACTATGTATTTTGGAGGGCTTGTGAAGGGGAAATCTAATTTAAATTGAATGTCGCCACCTGGCGGATAATAGCTTGTTTGTTTCACGTAGTAATGTCTTATGTAAGTAAATTCCATATTATATAAATAAAAAGGGTAATGTCATATGGTAAACAATATAACAAAGTGTCATTATTTCAGACAACACTTTCCGCTACTCTAGTTCCCTTAACCGAATTTCTGCCCTTAAAGGTAAGTAAAATTTCACGTTTTAATATATCACAAGATGGCGCCCGACATTTGAAATTAAATACAATTATTGGCTAAGTGTAAAGTTATATTTTATTAGCAGTAATAAAAATAATATAACAAGAGTTAGGTAGGAAGTGTTAATAATAAGCAGTGAAAGTGATAGAGAGGATAGGAAGGAATTAAGATAAACAATTAATAATCTTAATAAGAAAAATGAACAATGGTAATAAACCAGAAACAATAATCAAAATGTTGATAGACAACCTATTTCATTGTGTTAGCAGTAGACAACCTACTTCATTGTGTTAGCAGTTAAGAATCAAAGTAGTTATTAGTTTATTTAAAAGAGTTGTGTTTTATAAGAAGGAATATGGCTGGATCATGAACAGACCATAAACCAATTTTAATGTTATATGTTATCATGGTAGGATTAAGTGATAAAAAAGTGTGTAAGAGGTAGTAGAAGGTATAAGCAAGCAATTGTATAAGTTTAACAATCCCAATATTACTCATCATTGTAAAGATAGAAAAAAGAATATTAGACAAGGAATGATTTTGTAAAATTATAATAACATTCATTTATTGTAAAACAGCCCAAAGTAATTCAAAAGTAAACAAGGACTAAGTGACAGTAAGCAGAACATATGAAAGTAATAAATAATGTTTAACTTGTATAAAATAAGAAATTCTAAACATTTACAGCTTAGGCCTATAAAATGCCTAACTGTCAAAATTCAGAAAAAAAAAATTTCTAAACAATTAGCCATTGCAATTTCTTTTATGAATTTGCTAACTGCTATAATTTTTTATTGTTCGACTAAGCTTTTCGTCATTACTGACATCTTCAGGTCTTAAACAACGAACAACTGCTATAATTTTTTATTGTTCGACTAAGCTTTTCATCATTAATGACATCTTCAGGTCTTAAACAACGACCTTGGTCGTTGTTTAAGACCTGAAGATGTCAGTAATGACGAAAAGCTTAGTCGAACAATAAAAAATTATAGCAGTTAGCAAATTCATAAAAGAAATTGTAAGGATGGCTGCTAATTTAAACAATACGAAGAATTAGCCATTGTATTTGAAAATTAAGACCAAGTAACTTATTAATTTCAATAAGCTAACCATAATAGTATGTCAGAAATAGAATAAACAGAAAAAGTAAGTGAAATATGTAATAACATAACATTAGCAAATTTGTCAAAACATTAATATATGACCAAGCCCAGCTTTATGGGATATCAAAATAATCTTTGAAAGAAAATAGAGACATTTATGTTAATATCTCACATATTGGTAATACCACCAAGGAATAATAGCAATTATAAAATATTTATTCATTTTGAACAAAAAACCCAAGATTTATAACAATGAGTACAAATGTTTACAACCAATAAGGTAGGAGTTGGTAACCATAACAACGAAACTTTATTATATAGCAAACCGTTATAAAACGGGGAGTCCATTATTAACGATCAAGAGAGACGGATGCCAAGCTGAATTCGACTCAATTAAAAGTTAAAAAAGAGGGAATGCAATCAAAATTAAATCAATACGAATATAAGAAGTTGAACCTAGATACGTTAAACGCAGGATGAAACTATAGAACAAATTTCAACAATTAAAATTAATAAAAAACTTTGAATAAATAAATCAGAAGCCATAAAAAGGAGGAAAACCAAATGATGAAGAATTAATTAATATATCAACACAATCTGGAAGACATACCTGTGACTCATCACAAGAAACGACAAGGTTTTGTTAAGTATAAATGAATTATGAGTAATTGCGAACTAAACTAGTTAACTTTTTCACAACACTATAACTCTCACTCCGAACTTGGTATACTGAATTCTTTCAAGGATTAATCGAAAACATTTATTAAAACTGTGTGTAAACTATAGCTTAACCTATGTATGAGGCCTAAAAGGTTGACAAACTTTTTAACACTAAGAACCGAATTGTGTGTAAACCTTCATAGTATTTAAGTAACATTGATGTAAGGTGGTGTACTTTAATAACATCTTGTTTTATTTTTTTGTAATCAAAAGAACTCATTGACTGAATGAATTGTGTAAATAATTAATGTCAGCATCCATGCTGGTTTCGTTAAACTGTTCAGTCAACATAGCCAACCCCTGAGGTATAATTTATTTATAGCCGGAGCAAACTTTTTTATAATATCTTGTATACTTACGTTATTTTTGAATTTATAAATACGATATATTATATCTCACAAATGTGGTTATGTATACAAAAACTAGGACGCCATCTTTTACTACCTAAGTCATGGGCCAGAATTTCGTTACGCGAAGTCAGGCGGGAACAGAAATTGCTTGAAATAAAAACAGCTGTTCTGATTTTTACCAATGAAATACCCTTTTTATTATTTATTCGTTTTACATACTTGTTTTCAACCCTATCTTTAACCCTTCCAAAATAAATACATAGTGTAATAATACCTTCTGTAAATATCATAAGTATACGACAAAATTATATATATATATTTATATGTGTTGCAACTTCTGTAAGTATAATATGTATATGACAAACTTATATCTATATATATATTTTTATAGGTGTTGCTCAACCCAGCACTTAGAAATAATTACGCACGCACACAACCACTCACCCTTTCATTCTCATGGTACAAACATTTATAACTTTTCTAACTTTTGGAGCTCCTTTTATTAGATTGAAATTTTAAATTATTTTTTAACCAAAAAAGTGATATTGGGAAATTATGAAATCAGGAATTAAGGAACGATCTCACCCATTTCGTGTTGGCTTCCTCTGTTTGTACGAACTTCGCGCACCGCGAGTTCGGCGATTTTTTTTCCTGGTCACATCTTGGAGTTGGCGCACTGTATTTAATATATTTATTATAACTGTTTATTAACCACCTACAGTGGTCTAAAAAGTTAAAATTCACTCGTAAGTGAATGGGCAGCCGGCCGGCGCTGATCAGTTGTTGCAACAGAATGACGGCAATTCCTAGTTGAATTCTGCGGAAGTGGGGTGTACTGACGTCACATTTTCTTTGTCTAAGTTGTTGACATCGCCGTTTTGTCGTTGTCAACACATTCTCCGCCTATGACGTAAGAAAGGCTTGGCTTGCTTATCGCAATAACTGCACACTGTTTTTGTGATGTGACACCGTTTTTTGTCATGAATTAGTTCAAATCCTGGCAAATACTGTAATATAGTCCACTCACTGTAAATTCGATGTCGGGTGTTTGAGGTTGGGTTGGGTATGTCAAAAAATAGAAAAATACAATATTTATGATCTCATTACCATATTTTAGGTAATTGTAAAATGTACCATGATTGTACCATCACAATCTTTTGTATTTAAATGTTGAATGATTAGCGAATCTGGACACTAATAAATTAGTACTGAACATTAATAACCGTCCTTTGTTTTATTTGATATATATTGTAATATTTGTGTACTTCAGTAGTGAAGAAAATTCTTTACCAAAATTATAGGTTAGCAACACGACGGACGACACGCGAGATTTGAATTCCCGCCAGTCCGTGTGAGTAAGTTGAAATTAATATCATCGAAAGGAAGAAGACGCAAATAGAACTTTTTAATTGTTTTTGTGTAAAACAATTTGGCGCCTATCGGGAAGTGAGTACATCAATTAAGGAAAGGTAAGGAGAAGAACTAGAAAGATTCGGTACTGATTATTAGCGCGTTTGCGATCTTAATCGTTAGCGAGAGAAGTAAGAAACTGTACGACTAAGTCCTTTACAAATTGACACCAACAACAGTGGGACTTTTATAAGGGAGACCATCAAAAGGTCTAAAAATTCTATAACAATATATATATTGCAACGATACGTTTAGCATAAGTATATGTATCAACCCCTGACTGAGGTATGATAGCATACGAAAGCACGTATGAGATATATAAGATGTAAATAATAAAAATAATGTAATAAATATACGTTAGGTATAAGAAATAATATAAGGAATAAACGTAGTATTTAATTTTAAGTAAATCACATATTGTAAGTAAGCCTGCATATGGAATCAAATAGCTTAGTTAGTTTTAAACGCAGCAACGAAGGGGAGAAATTGACATGCGCTGACCGGCAGAGGTGACGTCAGAGCGACCTGCCGCCACTTGTGTATCAGTCTGTGTGTGTGTGTGTGTATGTGTACATGTGTAAACGACACAGGTTGAATTATGCAAACGAGGGTGGAAGATTTTACACAGTTTTTTAAGTACTGAACAATAACCAGAAGTTACACGAATCAGCGACATATGTAAAAACATAGCTGACGCCTGGCGCTTCAGTTTGGCGTTAAGTGGTCATAGATCATGGGAACCGTTCAGCCATCGCGAGAAATTTTGCCATAAAATACACACCTTAACATTCATAATTTGCATAAACAAAGTTTAATATTATACCGAATGATTGGTGAAATAATATTTATAAAAAAGTGTGCGCTTCATAGAAAGACGCGTAGGTTGAAAGTAACAATTAAATCGATGCGCCGACCTGTTCAATGTTGTCAAAACAGTTTCCAACAGGAATTTCAATGACGGCAGCAGTATAAAACCCCAGCGAGCGACACGCTCTTTCTCAGATGATACTCAGATGAACTCACTTTGACACGTAAGATCCACGCATCTTGCAACCGCGAATTTTACAAAATCATGTAAAGTTTTTAAACAGTATTCAATAACGTGAAGTGCAATGGAACCGGCATTACGTCGGTGCAAGTATTAATGAACATGAGTGATTTTAAAAAGACTATACTAACGAATCTACGAGAGTTGTAACTATGATGAAATACGAGAAGTCTACATAGAACTTCTAGACATCTACGAGGGACAAGATAAGAAGAGGAGAGGAACTAGAACAAGAAGACGAGAGGACGCAGGGACAGCACATGCAGCCAGCCATACATCACGACTAGAGGTCCACGTCAGAACTCAGCATCCAGGAGACGGAGCGAGGAATTTCAGCGACACAGAGACAGAGAAGGTGATACCGAAGAGGATCAACAAACTCGAGAGTCCAGATGACGGTAACGACAAAGTTAAAGGTTGCAGAAAAATGCAGGTGAAGTCAGACATTTATTTAATATTATAAATGACCCTGAGGTCTATCGAAAAAAAGCTCTAGTTCCATGTACAAGTTTACAAGAACATTAATAAATTTTTAAATTTGCATAATGAATAAGTAAATGTGCAAAGTATAATTGATAATAGAGAATATAACTGTAGTAATCTCATAAATAAATGGTCAAGGAAGAACCATATTTTTATTATATTTGGTAATTGATTAGATAAGTAAATTCAAATATGAGAGTTACGTAATTAGAAGATTGTTAATTAATTGAGACATTAAATAATAGAATCAATTAAAGTAATAAATGTTCTCTATTAATATTTTAATAAATATTTAATTAATTAAAAGTTTTATTAAGTGGTATAGCCTATATTAAAAAACCACACTTGCAAAGACAAGATGAATATTAAATTTTATATGTATTAATCACGTTTTTATAATAATTATATGTGTTATATATTATATGTCTGTGTAATATTTCAGGTCATATATGATTTATGTATGTGTATACTATGTCTTAGAAATATAAGAAATAAGATTTAAACACGTTATAATTGCATTATATTCAGATCGAATATAAGGGTTCAAATAATAATTAACCCACACAAAACAATTAATAATATGATAATTTGAATTTTTAAAGAATAAATCAAATGAATATGATTTTATTAAAACAGTTGTACTAATTTCACAACCAATACTAAATCCTCTGTACTCTTTACTTGTATTAAACTTACATAATGATATTCACGTGCTTATCCACACTCAATCAACGACCAAAGCCTGCGACCCCAGCCAGGGAACATCAAGGTAAATACTGCAGAAGAAGAGTATACCTCCGAGACGTGGGTAAGTGCGCACAAATGAGTAAGAGCATACGTGTAAAAGTAAGTGTCTAAAAATAACGTTGTAATATATATATATATATATATATATGTATACACATATAATATATGTGTATTATATATACACATATAATTATATGTAGACACATTTAATATTTATAATGAATTTACCTCAAGATATTTTTTTCCTTATTAGGACATGTTTCGGGTACCATCTTGTACCCATCCTCAGCCTTCCGGTTTTTGTGTCTGGTGAAGTACATATGTGTTGGTTGACTATTATTATTGTGGCTTGCTGTTGGCTTCTGGTACTTCAAATTGGTTTTATTGTGTGTGATTGTGGTGTATGTGTTAGTTTTTTGTGTATTTTCTATGTTGAGTGCTTTGAATATTGTATCATGTTTTGTATTGATTTGTATTTGTTCAATTATTATTATTAGTTTGTTTTGTGTTTTATGTTTGTATATTTGTAAATTTTCCCAAATGTTCATTATGGTGCCTTTGTGTGGTATATGTTTTATTAGTGTCACATTGGTTATGTCTGGGAATTCATGCCCTGTGTTTATTGCATGTGTGACTAAATTGGATTTATATATTTCTGGTTTTTTGTATGCGTTTAGGTGTTCAAAATAACGTTTTTTCAGCTGTTTTTTTGTTTGTCCTATGTAACATTTATTGCAATCTTGGCATTCAATTTTACTTCCATGTTCCTTAATTAAATGGAAGTATGGTGATGGCAAAAAAAATCGTGTTCAAGATTATTGCAGATTCTGATTGTACTACACTCAAAACATGAAAAAAAAGCCAATTTCCGAAAAGTGTCTGTGTGCCTGTCTGTCTGTCTGTCTTCTGACTGTCTGTAGATTTTTTTTTCTATGGCAAACGATAACAGCCGCAATTTCAAACAGAACCAAATACGTTTTTGCATACAGCCATTATTTGTAGAGTACTCAAGACCTATTGTTTTTGGTGAAGATCGGTTAAGGGAAAGGGGTAGTTTACCTGCAACGTTTTATGTTTTAACAAGGGTAATTTTTTCTATGACGAACGATAACTGCCGTAAATTCAAAGAGAATAAAATAATGTTTTGCATGCATCCCTGAATTGTAGAGTTCTCAAGACCTGTCGTTTTTGGTGAAGCTCGGTTAAGGGAAAGGGGTAGTTTAGTAGCAACGTTTTATGTTTTAACAAGGGTATTTTCTATGGCAAACAATAAGAGCCACAAATTCAAACAGAATCAAATAATTTTTTGCATACAGCCCTGAATTGTAGAGTACTCAAGACCTATTGTTTTTGGTGAAGATCTGTTAAGGGGAAGGGGTAGTTTATCTGCAACTTTTTTTTATCAAGGGTAATTTTTTTTGTATGGGGAACGATAACAGCCGCAAATTCAAACAGAATCAAATAATGTTTTGCATACAGCCCTGAATTGTAGAGTTCTCAAGACCTATTGGTGTTGGTGAAGATCGGTTAAGGGAACGGGATAGTTTACCAGCAACATTTTATGTTTTAACGAGGGTAATTTTTTCTATGAAGAATGATAACTGCCGTAAATTCAAACAGAATCGACTACTTCTTTGCATACCTTTTTGAATTATATAGAACTCAAGAGGTCTGTTGATTTTGCTGAAGATCGGTTAAGGGAAAGGGGTAGTTTACCAGCAATGTTTTATGTTTTAACAAGGGTAATTTTTTTTTTGACGAACGGTAACTTCCGCAGTTTCAAAGAGAATCAAATAATTTTTTGCATGCAATCCTGAATTGTAAAGAAGTGAAGGCCTGTTGATTTTGGTGAAGATCGGTTAAGGGAAAGGGGTAGTTTACCGGCCACTGTTCATGTTTTAGCAGGAGTAATTGTTTCTATGACGAATGATAACTGCCACACATTCAAACAGAATCAAATATTTTTTTGCATGCGTTCCTGAATTGTAGAGGACTGAAGGCCTATTGATTTTGGTGAAGATCGGTTAACAGAAAGGGGTAGTTTACCTGCAACGTTTTATGTTTTAACAAGAGTAAAGTACTTAATTAAATTTTGATAAACAAAGTATCCTGATAAGAAGCTCATAATAATCCACTGTAGAAACGTAGATAAAATATCTATAAATGAAGAGGCTAGTTGAACGGGGTGGGGATAATTTTCTATTAATGAAAATTATAGTTTAAGAGGGAGGGGAGAATTTTTTATATGTGTACTACGTTATCGGCAACAAAGAAGTAGTTTTTTGTTAAAATTCCTTCCCGGGCTGTTTAGCCGTAGTCCGATGTTTTCTGCAAAACCAGATGTTTCGGCAATGCCATCGACTGCCATCATCAGTGAAAATCGAGTGCGAAAACTTGAGGTGGTATACGTTAGTGACCACAGTACTGTGGGTAAGGCTGAAGCAATAGAAAGAAGTAGTTTCTATGGAAATATTTCATTTCGAATATGATTTTAAATATAAATCTTAGAACATGGAAGTCATGTTTGGATCTCCATACCGATATTTGTATATACCGTTAGTTGTTGTATTATCTTTGTTGTGTGGGCTATTTAGTTTTTGTAAATTATTTTTATTAGTTTTGTATGCTATTTTTATATTTGTGTTTTTAAATAGTTTTGTCATTTTATTATTTATGTATGTGAATGTGGCCAATTTGTTGTTGTTGTTATTATTTATGTGTTGTTCATTTTGATTAATTCTTAATTGTTCAGTTTTTATTTTATATTTGATTTTATTTTCTATTTTGTTTACAGTATTTTTATTGTATCCATTTTCATAACCAATTTGGTATATTATATTTCTTTCTTTGTCAGTTTCTTGTTTGTTTAGGGGAATTTTATACATTCTGTTAAATAGTGAATAGAATGCTGCCATTTTATGTTGTGGTGGGTGGTCAGAATGGTTAGGTATAATGATGTTGGTAGAAGTTGGTTTTCTATATATTGCATATTGTATGTGGTTGTTGTTTCTTGTGATGCTTATATCTAAATAGTTGATTTTGTTATGTTTTTCTTTTTCTTCTGTGAATTGTATTTTAGGATGTATGTTATTGATTTGTTTCAGTATGTTCTCTGCATTTGTGTTTTTGTTGTTTGATACATATAGCCCATCATCTACATATCTTATCCATATGCCATTTGGATCATATGATTTATAATATTTTGTATTTTGGTGTCTATGTGTTGTAGGAATATTTCTGCTATTATGATTGATAATGGTGATCCCATTGCTAAACCTTCTTGCTGTTGATAAATTTTGCTATTAAATTCAAAGTAATTTTGTTTAAGTATTAGTTGGAGACTATATTTTTTATTTTGGTTATATATTGTTTGTTTTCATTTTGTTCTTTAAGGTTGTTTATTATTATGTCTATTGTTTCTTCTACTGGGATGTTGGTGTACATGTTTGTGATATCATATGATGTGAAAAATGTATTTTCATTTATATTTATTATTTTTAGTTTGTCTATTAATCCGTATGTATTTTTTTATGTTATGATGGTTATTTGTTAGATGGTTACTTTTTAGTTTTTGTGCTATTATATTTGCTATTTTGTATGTAGGAGTTTTTTTGAAGTTGATTAATGGACGTATTGGGTTGTTTAATTTGTGTATTTTTATTAGGCTATTCATTTTAGGTGGTTCTGGATTATTATTTATATATATGTCTGTGTTTTTATTGTTCAAAATGTTTTTAGTTGTTTTTATTAGTTTTATTGTTTGTTTCAGATAGTTTTCTGTTGGGTCTTTATTTAGTTGTATGCATTTATTATTGTTGATAAAGTCTTCGGTTTTTTTATGTAGTCTGCTTTTTTAATGATTACTGTTGCTTGACTTTTGTCTGCTTTAGTTAATATTAAATTATTGTTCTTTACTTTATTTGTAATTTCTTTTATTGTTTTATTGTCTTTCTTTTGTTTATATTTGTTTTTCATTTCAGTAGTGATTATTTTTTTAATTATATGTGTTGCTTCTGTTCTTTTTTCTTCTTGTAATATTGTCTTTTATTAGGTTAATGGCAAATTTTGTTTCTACTATTATATTTTCTAGATTTTTGTTTGCTTTTTGAGTTAGGTTAGTTTTTGACATATTGTTTAAATATTCTGTTTCTTTTTTGTTAAATTCTGTATTGCTAAGGTTAATGGTTCGAGGGTAAAATGTGTTTATTTTTGTTTTTTTATTCTTGATTTTTGTTTTGTTGTTTTAATGAGTTGAGTTTTTTGTTGATTGTAATAGTCTTTTTGTTTTTTCAAATCTTATTTTATTTTCTATGTTATTGTATTTATTATTCCAAGTGATTGGATGTAATAAACTTGTTAGCTCTAGGTGTAGTTTGTATATGTCTAGTGTTATGCTATTTTTCTTACTGTATAATTGATTAATTTCGTTTTATATCCATAATCTTTGTGCTTGTATTATTGTTTTTTGTGCAGTCATATTTTTGTTGTTTGTGTTTATGTTGTAACGAAACAGAACACTGTAAAAGATAATTATAATGACAATAGTGAAACCTTATCCAGGGATGGAACTCAAGACAATGCAGTAATTAGTTAACAGAAAATATTCAATTTTGAAGATCAGTAAGGAACCAATTATAACTCAACAACATCAACCTTTGACTTAATTAATACTATCAAGACACACCCAGACATTACCCAGTAGAATAGGGCAGTAAACACACCAAATATAAAATAAAGAACCTAGTAGGCCTAAATAACTTGCAATGAGTAACCTAAACAGATCCAGTAAAGAGTACAAATTCAAAAGTAAAATTGTATTAACTTTAAGACATAAAATTGTATTGAATCAAATTATATGAAACTAAAGAGAGAAAGGGGCACAAGCCCTTACAGTGATAAAGGTGGTGATAAACACTGAAAAGGTGGCATATAATAATAGTTACACAAACTATAGTTTAATAGTGTACTATTATGTATAAAGAAGTGTTTAGTTATTATTAACAGTAGGGATAAATGATTTATCATACAGACAATTGTTGAACAGTGTGAATAAATTAAAATTGTTAAACTAAGTAGTATTATTAAGAGTTTTGTTATATATTATAAGAGTTTCATGTTATTAACTAATTAATTTAAATTAATGTATCTCAAAGGGTCACAGTACAACTACCATCAACCATTATAAATTGTTTCATCAGATATCTAGAAAATTCACTAAATACTAAGATTTTACAGGACTAAACCAAGACATGTTTAGTACCAAATTATTTGTAATTTTATAATTAATAACTATATAAACATTGTATGAACCATTAGTAAATGATGATAAAATAATAAGCTAAACGAAATTTGTAAATTATAAAGTGATTAAGGGGTACTGGTCATATAACCCTTGAACTGTGCATAAGGGGCCAATCAGAATTTAAGAAATTGTGGTCAGTTCGTTGACAAAAAAGAAGAACACACACTTAATTGTTATCCACGGAAGAAGATAGTTGAATAGTGCTCGCGGAGTTATTATGTAAAGGAATTTTAAACTCAGAAGCCGATTTTGGAAGAAAAAGTTTATAACCACTACAGAAGATACAAAAAATTATTAACTTAAATCATATCACCAACCAGGAACACCAGTCAGAAAAATCAACGATTAACAAGAAGACGCACAGTTAATTTCCACGTATAAGTAAAGTATGACACCATTATTCTAATAGACAAAATTATTAATCCAAAACGAACAATCACTGGTCACGTCAATAACTCACACCACAAATAATCACTAGTGGACATTTCATAAAATGAAACACATTATATAAGAATCAGTGAGTACAAGGAACACATTTATTTAAAATATGTTGGTACAAAAAATTCCTGCATTATCAAAGCCGGACAAGGTGGCCATGATGGTGACATCATTCTAAGACCAGCATGCTCTGCATGCAGCAGACTGAATATCATCCAGACATTTTGTTGGTCTGAATACTTTTTATAACTCTCATATTAGATTATAAGCATTAGAATTATTTGTAATGTACTCCATACTGTTGTTTATTATGTAATGGAACCTTTCGTAGCAGCCAAAAGAATTCCCACATTATATGTTTAGCACATGTTTTGCTATTCGACCCTGAGATACATATCGATTGTTACTAGCGTGTATATCGCATGCAAAATTTCCTCAACTTGAATTAAAATTGCAAAGATTAAACGATAAGGTTAATAAATCATATCCATGCGTTCTTATTTCTTGAAGGTAAGATATAATCAATATTTATTTTATACTTACGAAGATCAAGAAGACGTCGAGGAGTTGTTGGAACCATATAAACTACAAAACCAAGATTAACCTCAACGAATTGGGTTAATTCTTCGTATTGTTTAAATTAGCAGCCATCCTTATTATTTCTTTTATGAATTTGCTAACTGCTATAATTTTTATTGTTCGACTAAGCTTTTCGTCATCACTGACATCTTCAGGTCTTAAACAACCAAAACTGACCTGAAGATGTCAGTGATGACGAAAAGCTTAGTCGAACAATAAAAATTATAGCAGTTAGCAAATTCATAAAAGAAATAGAATTGGGTTAAGCCTAATATCGAAAGTGCACGTTGAGAATTGTTTGGAACAACTCGACTGCTACATTCAAATTAATTTCGGACATATTAACTGATGAATTAAAATAAACCAATTCTAATTATTAAATGAGGCAGAATAATTCAGTCATCAAAATTATGTATTAAATCACTTCACACAAACACGCAAAAATAAATAACCACTGGACAACTGATACAATTAGAGCAAAAGTTTTATTCATTGACAAACAACCAATCTTTGTTGCAACTTAACATTATAAAATAACACGGGCGAATTATTATCCAAGGTGGATTGAAAATAGTATACACGAGATTGGTAATAAATTGACGCATCCAACGTGTGGCAAATTAACACGGAAGCTACAGAGAAGGTAATAATGTTAATGTATTTAGGTGTTAATTTATGTGTTTGGAATTGTATAATAAAGTATATATTGTAGCATGACAGATAATCTACCTTGTTAGAATTCAAAAAATAAGCAAGTATAAAATAAGAACAAACTGGCATAAAGAATAATTACTATAATAATTAATCAAGAACAACGGTAAACTGAAATCCTAGATCTAAAGAAATCAAGTTCATTAAAAAACAACCATACAATCTATAATAAATAATAGGAAGATAATGATAGTCCAACTTATAGAGTAGATACTCCCAGGTAGAATAGGAGCAGGTAAGGAAAAACCATGGATAAACCAACCCACAGAATAGAAAAATAACTATTAAAAAAACAATACCTCATTATAAAAATAAAACCCCAAAAGGATAACATAAGAAAAGTACAATACAATAAAATAAGAATAAATGTAAATTAAGTGTAAGTAAAGATATTAGATATATGACTAAAAGTGGACAAGTGTAATTTATTTTTATTGTGAAAGGTTACTACTACTAATGATGCAAATTAAGTGATGTTCCTTATTCCCCAAGAATAGATAAAATTACTAGAAATAAGATTAGGGAATAGAGTGAATAGTGAGGGAAACCAGGGTAAATCCCTAAATCAAAACAAAAACAGCAATAGACTGAATAAAAGTTAACTTTAATAAACTGTGTAAATAAAAATAGATTTGTTTTGTTGTGTTAGAAGTTCATTGAACCCATAGCATTGAATGCTTCAGATTAAATTTATTTTTAAGATAATATCTTTATTATGTTTTAATAAGGTCAATTAATCATAAACAATGTTGTAATTAAGTAAGGGCAATTTAATTATAAGGATTTTATTGGAATTGTACGTCAGAAAGGGTAATAGCAATCTGAAATAATTGTAAACTTGATGATAGAACTAACAAAAATATAGGCCAAATTGTAAACCTCACCAACATTACAAATTAATAGTAAATAAGTTAATGAAACAAATTAAATGAATGAAAATTGGTGAATTTAACACACTAACAATTTATTATAAATGTAACAACACTGTGTGAAAGTAATTAAGGAATGTATAAAATAATATTAGAAAAAAACAAGTATATTAACACTGGAGCCTAGAGAAAAGCCTAACTAAATTGAAGATAGTGTTCAAATTAGCTAAGTAAATCATCAAATTACTGAGAATTAAAGAACCAAATCATAATAATTCAATCAATGATCTTGTGTAATGATAATTGGAATCTAACATAGATTGTAAACCATTTAATTTGTAAGGAAGTAAAGTAGGTAAGGCCTACAAGCAAATATTATGTAAATATGACTTTTAGATTGTAAACCATTTAATTTGTAAGGAAGTAAAGTAGGTAAGGCCTACAAGCAAATATTATGTAAATATGACTTTTGAGTTAAAAAATACTATAAAATATATCATGTATGGTATTAAATTATGCAGAATTAAATAAGGAATTTGATTATGTAATTAGAATTTAATAAGAATAGATAATAATCAAAATGTAATTATTAATATAATGTAAAATTCAATTCTTTTGAACAAAATCAAACTTGAGACTAAAGTATCAGCTGACTGAAACAATATAAATTTATTAATAAATCCATTAATAAGCCAGGACCTTTTGGTATGATGAAGAAAAAACTAGGAGTTGATTGTTAAACGTCAAGGTGAACACATCAGAACGATATAGCGAAGAAAGATAAACAATTTTTTGACATAAACTAAGCCTAAGAAAAGGAAATTTAAAATATGATTTGTTAATACTAAAGTCAAATAAAAGAAATCCAACCATTACTTTTATGAAGATTGGCAATTGTAAACCAGATATAGGAACAATCCAGGCACTAATTGAGAATTTTCCAATGTGAATATTACCACGACATTACTGGATGAGCTATTTGAAACGAGGACACTTTTAACCAACACCTATTACCGAAACTAAAACGGATTACGAACACCGAATCATCACACTACAACGAAGAAAATTAATAACTACTGTTCTGATGAGGGACAATTAAAGAATAAACATTATTTTTGGAGGAAAATCGTCGAGAAGATCTTGGTGTAAATACGTGGCAAGAAAGCGGCCATCTTTGAAGAGAATCTGGTGACCGGCTTCAATCAGCTGTGATGACGTCAGCCGCTGCATAGCTTGTGGTTCGAACAATTAAAATTTTTACTAACATTTTTATAATAAAGATTATTTCTATTTTATTAATTAAGAACCTTTAGTTGTAAGTATTGTACTTTTCAGCATTGCCCTTTTCTGACTTTTGATAATAGTTAAAAGAACCTATTATTTTAAAATGTTATTAATTTAAATAAAAGAAACCAAATCTACCTGAGATAAGAGTTTTCGAGCTGTGAATAAGTATTTCGACTCAAAGTCGACTAATCGCAATGAGATCAATAAATTCCATTAAATATTCCATTTTTGAGTTTTATTTCTTTGCAAAGTAGATATTTAAAAGAATTTCAGATATTAATTGAAACCTGGATGTCAAGGAGGAAGAGAACAACATCGAAAAGCAGTAAAAAACACCGAACATCCAAATACAACAAATCGGTTATTCAATCTCATTATATATTTAACGCTTGAAACAAATTATTTATAAACAACCAAAATAAATAAAATAAAGGAGGAATTAAAATAACAACGAGGATTAATATAATAAATAAATAAATAATTAATAAATAATAAACAAATAAAAGAAAAAAAAATTTTTTTTGCTCAATAAATTAAATTTAAACAAAATTTTTCATTATCTTAATTGATCAGAAAACAAACGTTTCGTTACAAATTGGCGTACAAACGTGGGTCATTATTTCAAAGGAATCCGCTACACAGAATGAAGATAGAAATAAATTCCTGACGATAAATAGGAATATTCTCATCGATAACGGTAACATAAGGTTTCGTTACAAATTGGCGCTCCAACTTAAAGGGCTGAAATTAGAAATTGATAGGCACAAGAAATAAAAATAATCTGCCTAATTTCCAATTTTAGCTGGCAACTATTACAAGCTCAGAAGCGTAATAAAAATGTCCAAGAGAGCAACGTCAAAGAAAAGGGCGGCAGAAGCCGTGGATGAGATTGACATGGAAGACAAAGAGACGATGCCAGTGGAAGACGTGGAAATGATACCACCACCTGGTGAACCAACCAAACCCGTGTTACAGGAGAAACAACCGGAAAACCCCACACCAACGGAGAACATGAGCTTACAGGACCTGATAAAACTTATAAGGGAGGACAACCAATCCATAAAAGAAGAATTAAGGAAGGACAACCAATCCATAAAAGAAGAATTAAGTTAGGACAACCAATCCATAAAAGAATTAATGAAGGACAACCAATCCTTAAAGGAAGAATTGGGAGAATTGAGTAACAAAATTGAAAATACCAATAAGAAAATAGATGAAAATAATAAGAAGATTATGGCTCCACACGCTGTACATTACAGCAGAAGTAAGAATTATAGCATAACTACCAAGGTCATACTACTGCTGTATAGATATGTTCCATTTTCCGTCACAGTGTGCCGCTGGTACCTGGCTCCATGCTCTGTAGTTTACTGCCACTACACTTTCATCTTGCCAATCCAGTATTCACTTGTTTCCAGTTGGATTTTTATAATTTGTTTCTTTCCACTTTGTTTGGTCTACCAGTAGTAGCATAATTTTTGAAATGGAGTTAGATAATGAACAAATCATTAGGACGAGCGAAGGGGTTGTTGTTATACTAGGCAACAATTGTGGTACACATTTTTGTGGTACACTTTATGGAAAAACTACTGAACCTCTAGACTTGAAATTGAACATAATTATTCATATTCGTGTCTTAGATGTGTTATCAATCATTATTTTTATAAAAAATTAATTTTGACAAGAAATAATTGTAATAATTTTTTTCATTTATACAAGTATATATGTATGTAAAGTGTCACCAACTGTGGGATTTCTTTAATATTACTATATAGTCTGTTACTATTGCATTCCGTGGTTTTAGACAAACAGTGTATGTACCGAATATGCAGGCGTTTTTCTTGAATGAAAGATACTGGTGTGCTGTGTTGTTTATAAAATATATTTAATAAATTTCATAAATTATAAAACATTTCATAAATCCAAGATTCATTTTTCATGTATATTTTTAGTATCAATATCAGCAAGTGAAAATATTTGTTGTATTTTTATATTTGTGTTTGAGGTTAAGTTACATTGTGAAAGAGATTTTTGAGTGAAAAGTAAGTTTTTTTTTACTTTTTCAATCAAAAAAATAAATAGAAGACATGAGGGTGAAGGGTATAAAGATTTTATTGTAAATCGCAATAATGTCAAGGCTGCTTTGGCATATCTTAAAAATAAAATAATAATGCTTGGTATTGTGATATTATAATTGACGAAATTATTTAGAAAGATTACCTGGTAATGAAAGTGTTTTTCGACAAATAATAAATATGTAGTCAAGAACAACAAAATATTTCTTTTAATTTGGATAGTGAAGATAATGACCAAAATCCATTGTTAAATAATATTTATGAATCTGGAGCTCCAACGGTCACTTTTAAATGTAATCAAGAGGCAGTAAATAATGTATTAGGAATTCAGGAAGATAATGATGGCTCTCATGTTTTACCTTGGCCTAGAATAAATTCTGTACCTGTTAATGAATTTACGTGCGACGGATATATTTGTAGAGCTTTTCCAACTTTATTTCCTACTGGAAAAGGTGATCTTAAAGATGCGAGGTTTCATAAAATTTCCAATAGTGAGTATTTTAAATTTCTCATGATGTATGAAGATGGCAGATTTGCTCAACATCCAAGATTTCGATTTTTTGCTTTTAACAGCCTGATGCGTTGGAGAGCTTTGCAGAATGGAAATATTTGTGTTAAAAAAAATTCATGTTTACATGGTATTGAAACAATCGAACAACTTCAAGAAATATTACAAAGCGAACCAAGATTGTTTAAATCAATTTTAACTTACAATGCTAATCTAAGGTCATCAAGCTCTTATTGGTACATGAGGTCTCGAGAATTATTGGATATGGTTGAAGAATTAGGAACTCCTACTGTTTTTATTACATTAAGTGCAGCTGATTTATATTGGCCAGAGATTTATCGTATTCTTGATCCTGATTATGATTATGCCAATCTCAATCAAAATACTGAATTCATTCATATATCAAAATTATTGAATTCTAATCCTTTAATTGTTGCCTATTTTTTTCATAAAAGGTTAGAATTTTTTATGGAACATTTTAAAAAAAAAATATTTCAAAGTCAAAGATTTCTGGTTTTGTATTGAATTTCAACATAGAGGTAGTCCTCATATGCATGGTATTTTCTGGCTTGAAAATGCTCCTGATCTCAATAATCTTAATCCAGATGATATTGTAAGAATACAAGAAATTAGTAAGTATTTCGATGAATTTATATCTACTTGGCATCCAGATCCTTCTCAAACTTATGATATACATCCATCAAAAATGCATTTTACTGACGTACCTGATCAAGATGTTGATTACAATCATTTAATACATGCAGTACAAATGCATAAATGTTCTAAAGCTTATTGTCAAAGAAAGAAAAAAATTCTTCTGAAACTACTTGTCGTTTTAAGTTTCCAAAAGAATGTGTCACCGAAAGTAAGATTCAGTTTATTCATGGTGAATTAGAACATATTTCAAAAAGAAATAATTCATATTTAGTATAGCCATACTCCAAAAATTTTGAAAATTTGGCAAGCAAATATTGATTTACAAGCCATCGTTTCTATTCATGCTGTTCTTAAGTATATTGCTAAGTATACTTGCAGACAAATCATGACGTCCTCGCCCCACTCCACTGTGAGGTGTGAGTGACAGCTCGGTCGCTCGATCGCTTCCAGGAACTGAGGACGTTATGTTTTGTCTGTAACTATATGCTAGCAAAGCTGTACCAAGATCGGAAGGTATGAAACATTTCATTAGACAAATAGTGCAAGCGTCACATAGTAATGTTAATGTTCAACAAATAGTTCAAAAGATTTTGATAAAAATGTGTGCTGAATGTGATTATTCTGCTCAAGAAATTTTTTGGATTTTAATGAGTTGGCCTTTGTTTCGGTCATCTTGTCAATTTGTTTTAATTAATTTATCACATAATGTATGGGAACAACTTGATATGAATAGAGAGGATGGAAGCATTTCTATTTCAAATTCTTTGTAGAAATATCAACAGCGATCAGCGGAATTTGAAAATATGTCTAACAGATTTTTTTACAAAAATTTATAAAAGAGGTGCAAATTATAGTACTAAAAAAGTACCTTTTATTCTAAGAGTCATGCCAAAAATTAAATATGATCCTGGTGTTGAAAACAATGAAAATTTTTACAAGCAACAAGTTTTATTATATATTCCCTGGTGACAACTGAATGATCTAAATCCACATAATAGTACTTGGAAGATTATATATGAGCAGCATTTTGGGACTGACGATATTCTGAATTATGATTTGGATGATATGCTACAAAATTTGGAAGACGAAGATTTTGAAGAAACAGACCAATTAGAAGTAGTTCAACCATATGATTGGATGGACGTAGCTGCTGGACCAAATACTATTCAGGAAGAAGTAGGTCTAGGTAGAAGAGAAATTGATATCAGATATAATTGGCATTCTATTTTGAATCAACAAGTGTTGAATACATTAGAAAATTTCATTGAAAAAGAAAAAGTAATAGAAATTCAAAGAAATGACATTGTTAATGTTCAATATAATCTGCCAAATATTGTTTTCTCCGATGAACAACAAGAACTGACAAATATATTTGAGAAAAACAACTTAGTTATCTACAAGGTAACGAAGAAGAACTTCCGATTAAAAGAATTGTTATTCAAGGAAAAGCCGGTTCTGGAAAGAGTACTTTAATTAATTATTTCACTTGTCGATTGAAGCATACATTGGGATCATCTTCTTATCAATTGCTTGTACCAACTGGTGCTGTTGCTGTTAATATTAATGGATCAACAATACACTCCAAACTTTTATTAGGGGTACATAAAGTATTTAGAGAACTCAGTTCACACTCACTTGCTCAATTTCAACAGGAAATTCGTGGTTGTAAATTTCTGTTTATAGATGAAATGAGTATGATTGGATGTAGTCTTTTGAGGAAAATTGATTTAAGAGTACGCAGAGCATCTCATCAAGACAAGATGAACCATTTGGTGGATTATTTGTATATTTTTTGGGGGATATTAATCAGTTATCTCCTGTTAATGACAGACCACTTTACAGTGATAAAATTGAAGGAAGTGAATTCCTTTTAGAAGGAAAATTATTATTTACATCAAGTATTCAAAAGTATTTTTTTTTATCGTCATCATTTTGACAAAATGAATCTGAACAAATATTTTGAGATATACTTGATCGTGTTAGTAATGGTGAATGTACAGTTCAAGACTATGAAATATTAATGACACGTAGTATATAAACTTTTTCACAAAATGAACGTCATTTTTTCAACGATGCAATTAGGCTATTTGCAACAAATAAAAATGTAAAAGAATTTAATCATCAAAAGTTAAAAGAATTTCGTCAACCAGTTGCTTATATTCCAGCTATTCATAATTGTTCTAAAGCAAAATCAGCAAGTGCAGAATTATCAGGTGGACTTGAACCATTTATAATTTTATCAGTTGGATCTAAAGTTATGGTACGTTCTAATTTGTGGGTTGAAAAAGGATTAATGAACGGAGCTTTAGGTTACGTTGAAGATATTATCTTGAGATGTTAAATAACTAGTACTAAATTTCTTCTAATATAATATAATAGATTGACTTCCACATACCTGGAAGGTTTCGTTTTATTTCGGGCCAGGATCCTTTCGTACGAATGCAGATACAAACATGTGTTTCATGGGTTCTCGAAATAATTAACTCTACACATCTTTAAGAAGAGAAATATTAATTTTAATGTTCAATTGTTGAAATTACTGTTTGACAAATAGCTTTACATGGAGTTACATATTGTGCAACTCGTGCATCTGGTTTGTAAAGGAACTTACAGACTAGAGCTTACCTTATTATTTCACAAACACAAACGCAAATATAAAATGCAAACACAAAGATAAACAGAAAGCAGCCCAGCTTTGCCACACTCACATTTGTACGACATTAAAAACCCCTTAACATTTTTTAGATGAAGCCCACCCCAGCTCTCACGTAAACCGTTGCCACGCGGTTCATACCCGCACTCATGATTTTAAGAGTAAGTTGATTATCTTTCCGAAAAAAAATAATGATTTCACTATTTCAAGTTGGATTAAGCACGGTCACATAAACATTTGCGGTAATTACCACTTTTTCTCCTGATAAATTAAAACTCTGTTGGCGAGCCTACGCGAGACCAGCCTGGCGCCGAGACTGCTACTTGTAGACTGCTTGGAACGGGTAATGTAACAGTTACATCTTCCTTTCTCTGGCGGGAAGCTGTTGTTCACGGCCACTATGGTTTCGTCGCTCATTGCTCATTTGCTGTGAGCTAACCATTTTATGTGTGGAATAAAGCTGGTATGTGTGTGTGACCCAAGGCCGATATTGTACTTGGCTCCGCTGACATCATTGGAAAAGCCGGATTTAGCCATGACTTCCTGCCGCTCAAAAAGCACATTGCGGGATTTTGCTCGTCCCAGGGCATCCTGTTTTGTGGCTGGATGCGTCACTCGAATTTGTGGTGATACAGTTGCGTCTGTGTGCTGTTACACAAGTACAGATTTCTGAGAATTTTGAAGGGGGTAAATGCTTCGCTTGCCGGCTTACACAATAACACCTACGTATCGCTTTTTTCTCACTGTTTCTCAACATCGTGCTGTTGCATGGAAAATAACGTTGCCATGCGTTCTGTTATACTGGACTGAATTTCGTTACACAATAATTTTCACAACTTCTTTTTACAAGCCCGCACCAAAATGAAAGAAATAAAAATGTACTTGCCCCATACGGTAAAAATAAAAACACCCAAAAATTGACCCGCTACAATACCCCCTCGATGAGAATTCTGCTGTTCAGAACAGAAGAAATCTCATCGACAAACCCCGAAGAGGACCGGTGAGGAACTAGTGCCAACAACCCCCTTGTTCTTAATCTGCATGGGTACACGACCCCCCTGGCTCAGCGACCATGGACTCATCTGAACGAGATCACTGGACTTCTCCGTAAGAGATCCCAACACCGAGAAATCGAACAGACTCGTACCACAGCGCACCTCGCCTTCTAACATGCTACCCCCAAAAATCCTCAATCCCTAGCTGAAATTATCCCAGATCCTCTACCGATAGGTTTCCCCTTTTTTGCAAGCTGGGCTGCCTTTAGCAAATACTGGGCTCACACACACTAACATTACATGTTGCCATAACACACAAAAAATAAAAATTTTCTTTTAAAATTTATTAAAAATTTAAAAAATTCAAAATTAAAAAAAAATAATATTTTATCAAAAAATTCTCTTCCTTGTTTTTCTAATTTTTGTTGCAAATGACTTAACCTAGACATTAATATAAACACATCCTTACTCTAACATGAGAACCACTTATAGTCTACCAATACAATGCAATACAATAAGATAAACATGGTTAATGCACACATAATAAAAGAATCATTATCTAAAATATTCATTCGCTGGCAGGCGAAAAATCTTTTTTTTTTTTTTTTTCCCCCAAAAAATTAAAAAATTTTCAAAAATTTTAAAATTCAAAACCACATTTAAATTTATTCATTAAAAAATTTTATTAAACTTATTTATTAAATAACATGTTTATTAAAATTATTCAAATATTGGTTTGAATTAGTTAAACAAACAAATTAAAATTGGCTTCCTACTATACAAGCTTAGTAGGTATATGAACTCATCAGCTGATCGAAAGTAGGTCAAGTCCAAAACCCTTGACCTACATATGTTATATATACTTTCTGCACCTACATTAAACATCTGTAACAATCTAATTCAAAGCACAAAACCTAATAAAATAAAATATTTAAAATGAACCAAATATTAATATAAATAATAAACAAACTGACATTTAAATTATTTAAAAATAAACAATTCTTGACTTGTATCTTGTTTTCCAAATTTTATCCACATTCTGTCACTGGTTTCGAAAAAATAAAAATTTTATATTCTTTATCATAAATTTCTCTTTTTATTCAACAATCCTACTTTAATCTACGGTGGGTGATGTAAATTATTTATTCTCATTTACTGTATTAAATCTGTATACATATATAAACATTCTCTGTCCCTATGGCTCTGATATTAATCAACTTCAAGTAACATGACACCCATCTCTATCAAAATATCTACTAATCCCAAAACACTCTAAACCCAACTTACCATTTAACACAATTCGCCACCTTCTCTACATATAAAAAAAATACTCTCCAACCCTTTGTACATAGGATACGTGTTTCCCCTACCCAAAACTCAATTCCCTTATTTGGCCCCTGGATTTTACCTAAGGCGGCCCCTTCCCCACTAAAATCTATCCCTATCCCGTCCCAACCCTTGTTGCGGACTCCCCAAATACACTACCCTCTAATACAAAATTGCCATCCCCAAAAATCTCAATCTCATAACCTTACTACAAATACAACAAAATAATATTATTAATCATAAACATAAATATATATCACTCAGAACTCTACCATTATTCTCCACAACTACCGTGTCAACATCAATATTTCTCAAGATTCTATTACATTATATCAACTCAAAAACAGCATTACATCATATTCATCTCTATCATTTCAAATTCAACTTTGATTTTAACTTGGACAGATCTCCTTGTCCCACAACATATTTATCACCCACAAACTATCTTTTGTTAATTTGCATAAATTGTTACTTTATTTCTTATTGTAGCGAATTATCTTTTGCCGTTACTTTAGAACATCTGTGATACATTAAAACATTACCTTGGACATTAATTATTTGTAACATTTACAAACCAACATACCAGTGACATGGTATTGCTGATCAGCTGATACCCTAACACAATGAAAATACATCTTTTACTTGAACCACTTACATGAAATATACATATTTATTTATCATTATTCCTCACCTCCTTGTTTCCCCTTTCTCTGATTTTGGTCATTTATGTTAACCTGCCAGACGATTTAATTATTGGCTTTTAAAAAAAAATACACACATAATAATGAAAATACATATTCTTATCACTGCTTATCTAACAGACAACAATAAAATAATCCACTTGAAATTATAGCATTAACACCTTATTTTTAAATATCTAAGAAGCTAGTTACCTGAACAGAGCACAAGCAGTTATATTTGATTCAAAATTCGAATTAACAAAACTTTTACGCTATACAATTTAAATTCGTGACTCCTTTGCGTCACCTCCCAGCCACACACACTATTTCAGATTATGTAAGACTGTCTCGCCTTTTCGCTTCCACAGAGACTGTATATTTTGGAGCAGGGTTTTACCTCTCCGTGTCTCTGCTTCTGCTATTAAGTTTTAAAGTAGTGAACATCATCATGTTCTTGTTCTATAATCATATACCCTTAAAACGGATCTGCCACCGGTCTTGCTACCCCCAGGCGGGCAGAGTGGCAGCTGCTGTTCCATAGTTCCGGAAGGATTTCCTCTAAGTTCTCCCCCCATTAAATTTCAAATATATACCAATTTCAAGTCAGCTATGGTCAAGGGACTTGATATGACCATAGCTGGCCGCTAGCCAAAACCGCGGTTAGTGCTGGTAAGGCAGTAACCGCCCGAAAAGTCGAGGAAATCTAACTTTAATTTAATTGCCTGTTACACATCACTACTATTATGTGCGACACGGTAGTTTGGCAGTGTGTGTAAAATTTTTTACTTTACACGAATAAGGTGTGCCGCACATTTATCGCCCTTTTGGCCTCCGATGGAGGTAACACTCCCTGTTACCCCCAACCCATTTCGCTATTTGCGAGAGCACAGGCAACCCCCACAATAGCCACTTAATAGCTAACTAATTTATTGACAATTGAACTAAACTTTCTACATATACAGTTCAACACTCCATTGTTCTATCACTTCATTGAGCACCAATCTACCCCCCAAAATCACCCCCACTTCTTGTATTGATAACAGGTTTATATCTTGTTACACATCGTTTCAAAACGTTCCCATGCTCACTGATACTAACTCTTGACAATTGTTTTTGGTCACTTAATTCTAAAATTTATTTAATTTTTTTTTTTTCAAAACTTTAAAATTCAAACAATTTAAGTTCATGGTTAAAATCATTGTTTCTATTAGTTTGATTAATTTAATGGTTTAATGTCTCAACCTCTGAGTTACAATAATTACCTCATTATTTATTTGGTCTGCAAAAAATTTGATTTCAATTCTTTTCTGTCACAATAAGGTTTTGTTATGGTCAGTGAGTCACAACATACCACTACAACACACCTGTTTACTGTTTACATGAACACAGTTGTGTGCCAGACTTGTTTTCATAAACAACAGTTATAAACATTCTCCGTTTCAGCTTTCATAGACTAAACACTTTGGTTACTTCATATACTGACATATCTGCTTACTACACTTTTCAAATTTTATAAATCTTTTAGATAACATATTTGTCTCTTAACATTTTTTATTCCAATTTGGATCAGATATATTTTTGATTCATTAATAAAAGTGGCCTTTTTAAATTATTTATTTAACTTGCAACTATTTCAATATTATTATTACAACAATCATCTTACGTACACACATTGTTTACTTAACGTTTCATAATACACACAAATGAATTCACTATATTATTATTCAGTTTTTTCCGCACTTCATTTGTCCAGATTTGCCATGTCAGAACCATTAAAACAAAATATTTATACTGTCTTTTATTGTTTTAATAGTTTAACCTCCATCGTTCCAAATCAACCTTGGTTCTACATAACATCGTTCAATTTTATCACCACACAAATGACTGTTTTGTGTGTTGTAACCATACAAACTAAATTCATTCAGTTTATTCAAATACTCATTAAACCGGTCTACATTGGGTATTTTTGTTAAGTCTCCATCATTAAATTCATTAACTATTGGGTTAATCATTTTTATTAAATCATTGTAGTCGTTATCATTCACATATATTTCTAAACTTTCCTTCCATTCATCATACTTTTTATTTAAGTTATATAATTCTGTGACTTTATTAACACACAATTCTCTGTTTACATCTCTCTCTTCATAACCCCAAATCACACTCTCAAAAGTATTACAGACAGAGGGTATAAATTCAATTAAATCTTTCCTGACTTCTCCAGGAAAAACAAAAAACTTATTTGTAGCACACTTGTCTACACAATATATACGTGAAGGTCTTCCTTCACCCCCCATTCTACCTCGTAAACAATTTACCCCCCGTTTCATACCTGTAATATAACTCTCTCTCCACTCTCTCTCTAACTCTTTAACACACATTAACATTTTATAATCACATTCTACAACTTCATTAGTACTCTCAGATACCACTTTTTCGACTACATTATTATTCTCATTATTATCAACATCATTATTATTTATTAATTCATTACCTAATACAACATTGTCATTACAACTTTCGTTTGTATTACTCGTACTTGATTCTACTTTATTCAGACTATTTCTTGTCATTTCATCGGCATTTTCAAGACATACATTCTTGTCTTGTATATTATTTATCAACTCACTAAATTTTACATTTATATTTTGCTGTAACTGCATATTCTGGTCTTTAATTGCTTTAAAATTAATCTCGTTTTTAATATTCTGCTGCTCGCATTTTATTTTCTGTTCATTAAAATCACTAGTTAATTGGTCTAATTTATAGTTAAAATCACTTTTCATCTTATTTAAAAGTATTTCATTGTTATCCAAGCGTTTATCATTATCATCAAAACGGCTATTTAACATGTCAAATTTATTTGCAAATTTATTGTCCATTTCATCAAACTGATCATTCTGTATATCAAATTTTACGTTAATATCCTTAGACATATTTCTCACGTCACTGGACATGGTTCTCATGTCACTAGACATGGTTCTCATGAAATTAAATAAATCGTTCACTGACAACTCTGTAGCTTTATTTGTTACGGGAGTTGATATCGCTCCTGGTGAGCTAAATACAGATGCTTCTGCGTTATACTCATTTATTGACGTTACTTCTGTTTGAATACCAGAGTCAACATTTGCTTGACTCTCGGTCTGATTGTCAGATAAGCCGACTTCACTGTTATCTGCCATTTCTTATTTTATACTTGATATTTGTTTATAAATAACATATAATCAATAAAGTGTATTACATAACCACTTTTGCGTTAACAACGCACTTTTGTTTTATTCCGCTAACCCCAAAAACATGTTTGTATCTCTACTATAGGTACGGTCTTTGATATTTTCATTACCAAAAACTGTCCCTGTTAACGGAAGCCATTGAGATGTTAAATAACTATTAATAAATTTCTTCTAATATAATATAATAGATTGACTTCCACATACCTGGAAGTTTTCGTTTTATTTCGGGCCAGGATCCTTTCGTACGAATGCAGATACAAACATGTGTTTCATGGGTTCTCGAAATAATTAACTCTACACATCTTTAAGAAGAGAATTATTAATTTTAATGTTCAATTGTTGAAATTACTGTTTGACAAATAGCTTTACATGGAGTTACATATTGTGCAACTCGTGCATCTGGTTTGTAAAGGAACTTACAGACTAGAGCTTACCTTATTATTTCACAAACACAAACGCAAATATAAAATGCAAACACAAAGATAAACAGAAAGCAGCCCAGCTTTGCCACACTCACATTCGTACGACATTAAAAACCCCTTAACATTTTTTAGATGAAGCCCACCCCAGCTCTCACGTAAACCGTTGCCACGCGGTTCATACCCGCACTCATGATTTTAAGAGTAAGTTGATTATCTTTCCGAAAAAAATAATGATTTCACTATTTCAAGTTGGATTAAGCACGGTCACATAAACATTTGCGGTAATTACCACTTTTTCTCCTGATAAATTAAAACTCTGTTGGCGAGCCTACGCGAGACCAGCCTGGCGCCGAGACTGCTACTTGTAGACTGCTTGGAACGGGTAATGTAACAGTTACATCTTCCTTTCTCTGGCGGGAAGCTGTTGTTCACGGCCACTATGGTTTCGTCGCTCATTGCTCATTTGCTGTGAGCTAACCATTTTATGTGTGGAATAAAGCTGGTATGTGTATGTGACCCAAGGCCGATATTGTACTTGGCTCCGCTGACATCATTGGAAAAGCCGGATTTAGCCATGACTTCCTGCCGCTCAAAAAGCACATTGCGGGATTTTGCTCGTCCCAGGGCATCCTGTTTTGTGGCTGGATGCGTCACTCGAATTTGTGGTGATACAGTTGCGTCTGTGTGCTGTTACACAAGTACAGATTTCTGAGAATTTTGAAGGGGGTAAATGCTTCGCTTGCCGGCTTACACAATAACACCTACGTATCGCTTTTTTCTCACTGTTTCTCAACATCGTGCTGTTGCATGGAAAATAACGTTGCCATGCGTTCTGTTATACTGGACTGAATTTCGTTACACAATAATTTTCACTTCTTTTTACAAGCCCGCACCAAAATGAAAGAAATAAAAATGTACTTGCCCCATACGGTAAAAATAGAAACACCCAAAAATTGACCCGCTACAATACCCCCTCGATGAGAATTCTGCTGTTCAGAACAGAAGAAATCTCATCGACAAACCCCGAAGAGGACCGGTGAGGAACTAGTGCCAACAACCCCCTTGTTCTTAATCTGCATGGGTACACGACCCCCCTGGCTCAGCGACCATGGACTCATCTGAACGAGATCACTGGACTTCTCCGTAAGAGATCCCAACACCGAGAAATCGAACAGACTCGTACCACAGCGCACCTCTCCTTCTAACATGCTACCCCCAAAAATCCTCAATCCCTAGCTGAAATTATCCCAGATCCTCTACCGATAGGTTTCCCCTTTTTTGCAAGCTGGGCTGCCTTTAGCAAATACTGGGCTCACACACACTAACATTACATGTTGCCATAACACACAAAAAATAAAAATTTTCTTTTAAAATTTATTAAAAATTTAAAAAATTCAAAATTAAAAAAAAATAATATTTTATCAAAAAATTCTCTTCCTTGTTTTTCTAATTTTTGTTGCAAATGACAACCTAGACATTAATATAAACACATCCTTACTCTAACATGAGAACCACTTATAGTCTACCAATACAATGCAATACAATAAGATAAACATGGTTAATGCACACATAATAAAAGAATCATTATCTAAAATATTCATTCGCTGGCAGGCGAAAAATCTTTTTTTTTTTTTTTTTCCCCCAAAAAATTAAAAAATTTTCAAAAATTTTAAAATTCAAAACCACATTTAAATTTATTCATTAAAAAATTTTATTAAACTTATTTATTAAATAACATGTTTATTAAAATTATTCAAATATTGGTTTGAATTAGTTAAACAAACAAATTAAAATTGGCTTCCTACTATACAAGCTTAGTAGGTATATGAACTCATCAGCTGATCGAAAGTAGGTCAAGTCCAAAACCCTTGACCTACATATGTTATATATACTTTCTGCACCTACATTAAACATCTGTAACAATCTAATTCAAAGCACAAAACCTAATAAAATAAAATATTTAAAATGAACCAAATATTAATATAAATAATAAACAAACTGACATTTAAATTATTTAAAAATAAACAATTCTTGACTTGTATCTTGTTTTCCAAATTTTATCCACATTCTGTCACTGGTTTCGAAAAAATAAAAATTTTATATTCTTTATCATAAATTTCTCTTTTTATTCAACAATCCTACTTTAATCTACGGTGGGTGATGTAAATTATTTATTCTCATTTACTGTATTAAATCTGTATACATATATAAACTTTCTCTCTCCCTATGGCTCTGATATTAATCAACTTCAAGTAACATGACACCCATCTCTATCAAAATATCTACTAATCCCAAAACACTCTAAACCCAACTTACCATTTAACACAATTCGCCACCTTCTCTACATATAAAAAAAATACTCTCCAACCCTTTGTACATAGGATACGTGTTTCCCCTACCCAAAACTCAATTCCCTTATTTGGCCCCTGGATTTTACCTAAGGCCACCAAAATCTATCCCTATCCCGTCCCAACCCTTGTTGCGGACTCCCCAAATACACTACCCTCTAATACAAAATTGCCATCCCCAAAAATCTCAATCTCATAACCTTACTACAAATACAACAAAATAATATTATTAATCATAAACATAAATATATATCACTCAGAACTCTACCATTATTCTCCACAACTACCGTGTCAACATCAATATTTCTCAAGATTCTATTACATTATATCAACTCAAAAACAACATTACATCATATTCATCTCTATCATTTCAAATTCAACTTTGATTTTAACTTGGACAGATCTCCTTGTCCCACAACATATTTATCACCCACAAACTATCTTTTGTTAATTTGCATAAATTGTTACTTTATTTCTTATTGTAGCGAATTATCTTTTGCCGTTACTTTAGAACATCTGTGATACATTAAAACATTACCTTGGACATTAATTATTTGTAACATTTACAAACCAACATACCAGTGACATGGTATTGCTGATCAGCTGATACCCTAACACAATGAAAATACATCTTTTACTTGAACCACTTACATGAAATATACATATTTATTTATCATTATTCCTCACCTCCTTGTTTCCCCTTTCTCTGATTTTGGTCATTTATGTTAACCTGCCAGACGATTTAATTATTGGCTTTTAAAAAAAAATACACACATAATAATGAAAATACATATTCTTATCACTGCTTATCTAACAGACAACAATAAAATAATCCACTTGAAATTATAGCATTAACACCTTATTTTTAAATATCTAAGAAGCTAGTTACCTGAACAGAGCACAAGCAGTTTTATTTGATTCAAAATTCGAATTAACAAAACTTTTACGTTATACAATTTAAATTCGTGACTCCTTTGCGTCACCTCCCAGCCACACACACTATTTCAGATTATGTAAGACTGTCTCGCCTTTTCGCTTCCACAGAGACTGTATATTTTGGAGCAGGGTTTTACCTCTCCGTGTCTCTGCTTCCGCTATTAAGTTTTAAAGTAGTGAACATCATCATGTTCTTGTTCTATAATCATACACCCTTAAAACGGATCTGCCACCGGTCTTGCTACCCCCAGGCGGGCAGAGTGGCAGCCGCTGTTCCATAGTTCCGGAAGGATTTCCTCTAAGTTCTCCCCCCATTAAATTTCAAATATATACCAATTTCAAGTCAGCTATGGTCAAGGGACTTGATATGACCATAGCTGGCCGCTAGCCAAAACCGCGGTTAGTGCTGGTAAGGCAGTAACCGCCCGAAAAGTCGAGGAAATCTAACTTTAATTTAATTGCCTGTTACACATCACTACTATTATGTGCGACACGGTAGTTTGGCAGTGTGTGTAAAATTTTTTACTTTACACGAATAAGGTGTGCCGCACATTTATCGCCCTTTTGGCCTCCGATGGAGGTAACACTCCCTGTTACCCCCAACCCATTTCGCTATTTGCGAGAGCACAGGCAACCCCCACAATAGCCACTTAATAGCTAACTAATTTATTGACAATTGAACTAAACTTTCTACATATACAGTTCAACACTCCATTGTTCTATCACTTCATTGAGCACCAATCTACCCCCCAAAATCACCCCCACTTCTTGTATTGATAACAGGTTTATATCTTGTTACACATCGTTTCAAAACGTTCCCATGCTCACTGATACTAACTCTTGACAATTGTTTTTGGTCACTTAATTCTAAAATTTATTTAATTTTTTTTTTTTTTAAGTTATATGCATCCCATTTTTTTTTTTTTTCAAAACTTTAAAATTCAAACAATTTAAGTTCATGGTTAAAATCATTGTTTCTATTAGTTTGATTAATTTAATGGTTTAATGTCTCAACCTCTGAGTTACAATAATTACCTCATTATTTATTTGGTCTGCAAAAAATTTGATTTCAATTCTTTTCTGTCACAATAAGGTTTTGTTATGGTCAGTGAGTCACAACATACCACTACAACACACCTGTTTACTGTTTACATGAACACAGTTGTGTGCCAGACTTGTTTTCATAAACAACAGTTATAAACATTCTCCGTTTCAGCTTTCATAGACTAAACACTTTGGTTACTTCATATACTGACATATCTGCTTACTACACTTTTCAAATTTTATAAATCTTTTAGATAACATATTTGTCTCTTAACATTTTTTATTCCAATTTGGATCAGATATATTTTTGATTCATTAATAAAAGTGGCCTTTTTAAATTATTTATTTAACTTGCAACTATTTCAATATTATTATTACAACAATCATCTTACGTACACACATTGTTTACTTAACGTTTCATAATACACACAAATGAATTCACTATATTATTATTCAGTTTTTTCCGCACTTCATTTGTCCAGATTTGCCATGTCAGAACCATTAAAACAAAATATTTATACTGTCTTTTATTGTTTTAATAGTTTAACCTCCATCGTTCCAAATCAACCTTGGTTCTACATAACATCGTTCAATTTTATCACCACACAAATGACTGTTTTGTGTGTTGTAACCATACAAACTAAATTCATTCAGTTTATTCAAATACTCATTAAACCGGTCTACATTGGGTATTTTTGTTAAGTCTCCATCATTAAATTCATTAACTATTGGGTTAATCATTTTTATTAAATCATTGTAGTCGTTATCATTCACATATATTTCTAAACTTTCCTTCCATTCATCATACTTTTTATTTAAGTTATATAATTCTGTGACTTTATTAACACACAATTCTCTGTTTACATCTCTCTCTTCATAACCCCAAATCACACTCTCAAAAGTATTACAGACAGATGGTATAAATTCAATTAAATCTTTCCTGACTTCTCCAGGAAAAACAAAAAACTTATTTGTAGCACACTTGTCTACACAATATATACGTGAAGGTCTTCCTTCACCCCCCATTCTACCTCGTAAACAATTTACCCCCCGTTTCATACCTGTAATATAACTCTCTCTCCACTCTCTCTCTAACTCCTTAACACACATTAACATTTCATAATCACATTCTACAACTTCATTAGTACTCTCAGATACCACTTTTTCTACTACTTTATTATTCTCATTATTATCAACATCATTATTATTTATTAATTCATTACCTAATACAACATTGTCATTACAACTTTCGTTTGTATTACTCGTACTTGATTCTACTTTATTCAGACTATTTCTTGTCATTTCATCGGCATTTTCAAGACATACATTCTTGTCTTGTATATTATTTATCAACTCACTAAATTTTACATTTATATTTTGCTGTAATTTATATTCTGGTCTTTAATTGCTTTAAAATTAATCTCGTTTTTAATATTCTGCTGCTCGCATTTTATTTTCTGTTCATTAAAATCACTAGTTAATTGATATATAATTACCTTAATATCCACTTTAGCGATACACAGTTTCGTCACTGATGACGCGTTTCGGGACTAAGTCCCATCCTCAGATACATAATTAATAAATTAAAATATTAAAATCACGACCATGATACTGGTCAAGTCAAAATAAATAAAATAAATTATAAATCGCATGTAATAAGTTTTGCTAACCACGGCTGGAGCTCCCGCATGCGTTCACCCGCAACCGCGATTTTCACGCGACTGGTCAAAGATTAAGACAAACTGATTGCAGTGTCGAACAGGTAATTTGACGCAAAATTTACCTGGTCATTTAATAAACTGTTTTTGGTGTTACTATCTTTTAAAGCTTTATAAATTTCAAATTCCTCCAGACTATCCATCTGTCTACCCTTTTTACAAATATGCAACGCTGTTAAATTTTCTTCGAAGTTCGTATATTTATGTCCGCTTGATATTAAATGTTGTGCAAAGTGATATTTTTGTGCAAGTAACAAAAATTATAAATATCTTTCGGCTAATTTCACAGGTATTATGCCAAATATTTTAAGACCCGTTCTTAAAGATAATAACTATATTTTATCATTTAAAACAAATAATAATTTAGGAAATTATTTCAAAAACAAAAACAAATTACCATTAAAAAAGCAATGTGGTGTATATAAAATAAAATGTGATGATTGTGATGCGTTCTATATCGGTCAATCTGGCAGATGTTTTTATAAAAGATTTCTAGAACATATTCCTAAGCCAAGTAATAATAAGTCCAACTTTGCACAACATTTAATATCAAGCGGACATAAATATACGAACTTCGAAGAAAATTTAACAGCGTTGCATATTTGTAAAAAGGGTAGACAGATGGATAGTCTGGAGGAATTTGAAATTTATAAAGCTTTAAAAGATAGTAACACCAAAAACAGTTTATTAAATGACCAGGTAAATTTTGCGTCAAATTACCTGTTCGACACTGCAATCAGTTTGTCTTAATCTTTGACCAGTCGCGTGAAAATCGCGGTTGCGGGTGAACGCATGCGGGAGCTCCAGCCGTGGTTAGCAAAACTTATTACATGCGATTTATAATTTATTTTATTTATTTTGACTTGACCAGTATCATGGTCGTGATTTTAATATTTTAATTTATTAATTATGTATCTGAGGATGGGACTTAGTCCCGAAACGCGTCATCAGTGACGAAACTGTGTATCGCTAAAGTGGATATTAAGGTAATTATATATCATATAATAAGTGATACGGTACGCAAACAAATAAGTAATTAACTAGTTAATTGGTCTAATTTATAGTTAAAATCACTTTTCATCTTATTTAAAAGTATTTCGTTGTTATCCAAGCGTTTATCATTATCATCAAAACGGCTATTTAACATGTCAAATTTATTTGCAAATTTATTGTCCATTTCATCAAACTGATCATTCTGTATATCAAATTTTACGTTAATATCCTTAGACATATTTCTCACGTCACTGGACATGGTTCTCATGTCACTAGACATGGTTCTCATGAAATTAAATAAATCGTTCACTGACAACTCTGTAGCTTTATTTGTTACGGGAGTTGATATCGCTCCTGGTGAGCTAAATACAGATGCTTCTGCGTTATACTCATTTATTGACGTTACTTCTGTTTGAATACCAGAGTCAACATTTGCTTGACTCTCGGTCTGATTGTCAGATAAGCCGACTTCACTGTTATCTGCCATTTCTTATTTTATACTTGATATTTGTTTATAAATGACATATAATCAATAAAGTGTATTATATAACCACTTTTGCGTTAACAACGCACTTTTGTTTTATTCCGCTAACCCCAAAAACATGTTTGTATCTCTACTATAGGTACGGTCTTTGATATTTTCATTACCAAAAACTGTCCCTGTTAACGGAAGCCATTGAGATGTTAAATAACTGTTAATAAATTTCTTCTAATATAATATAATAGATTGACTTCCACATACCTGGAAGGTTTCGTTTTATTTCGGGCCAGGATCCTTTCGTACTAAAGGAACTTACAGACTAGAGCTTACCTTATTATTTCACAAACACAAACGCAAATATAAAATGCAAACACAAAGATAAACAGAAAGCAGCCCAGCTTTGCCACACTCACATTCGTACGACATTAAAAACCCCTTAACATTTTTTAGATGAAGCCCACCCCAGCTCTCACATAAACCGTTGCCACGCGGTTCATACCCGCACTCATGATTTTAAGAGTAAGTTGATTATCTTTCCAAAAAAAAATAATGATTTCACTATTTCAAGTTGGATTAAGCACGGTCACATAAACATTTGCGGTAATTACCACTTTTTCTCCTGATAAATTAAAACTCTGTTGGCGAGCCTACGCGAGACCAGCCTGGTGCCGAGACTGCTACTTGTAGACTGCTTGGAACGGGTAATGTAACAGTTACATCTTCCTTTCTCTGGCGGGAAGCTGTTGTTCACGGCCACTATGGTTTCGTCGCTCATTGCTCATTTGCTGTGAGCTAACCATTTTATGTGTGGAATAAAGCTGGTATGTGTGTGTGACCCAAGGCCGATATTGTACTTGGCTCCGCTGACATCATTGGAAAAGCCGGATTTAGCCATGACTTCCTGCCGCTCAAAAAGCACATTGCGGGATTTTGCTCGTCCCAGGGCATCCTGTTTTGTGGCTGGATGCGTCACTCGAATTTGTGGTGATACAGTTGCGTCTGTGTGCTGTTACACAAGTACAGATTTCTGAGAATTTTGAAGGGGGTAAATACTTCGCTTGCCGGCTTACACAATAACACCTACGTATCGCTTTTTTCTCACTGTTTCTCAACATCGTGCTGTTGCATGGAAAATAACGTTGCCATGCGTTCTGTTATACTGGACTGAATTTCGTTACACAATAATTTTCACAACTTCTTTTTACAAGCCCGCACCAAAATGAAAGAAATAAAAATGTACTTGCCCCATACGGTAAAAATAAAAACACCCAAAAATTGACCCGCTACAATCTATGAAGAAAATCATGGTCCACCTGATCAAATGCGACGAGTGATAATGGTTCGTTTTGAAAATTATTTTCATTCAACTTATGAAAATAGTGGTTGTGTTCCTATTCCAACTATAACTAAATTTTGGAAAAGTGGAAATATTAATTGTTCAAGGAAACAATTTCCGTTACAATGAGCCTTTGCAATTACAATTCATAAGTATCAAGGTTTAACCTTAGATAGAGCTGTTGTAGATATTGGAGAAAAGGAAACTTCTATTGGTTTAACATATGTTGCGTTGTCGAGAGTAAAAACTTTAGAAGGTTTATCATTAAACAGAACATGTTCTTACGATAGATTTTTTAATATTAAAAATTAACAAATGTTAAAGTGTAGAAAACAAGAAGAAACTCGAATGAGAAATTTTGTATCTGATTAAAAATGTATCTAATTACTGATTTAAGTATTAATTAATTATGTTAATATTTTTTCTAATTATTTAATTAATTTTTTAAAAATAATTTAATTTTCTATTGTATTTTTTATATTTAAAAAAATAAATATAAAAAAATCAAAATATTGTTTTTTAGCCATAAAATTATTTCGTAAAACAAAAATTGCTTTTTTTTACTAGCTAAAAGCATGGTTTGATGGTGATTCCTGAAGCTGAAATATAAATATTGTGATTATTTATTTGTACGTAATTTTTTTGTATTTAAGCTTCGTAAGTCACCACAAAGCTAGTTTTAGTGGTTTTTCATGAATAGTGGAAGATTTGCTGTCTAGGGGCGGAATACCTATCGTGGTATTCTGAATGTAACGCGGGTACACTTGAAGAAGCAGGAATTGTATAAGCCAAATACACATGTGTATTAGTACCCAGTTAGAGCCCTGAGATTAAATTTATAAACGATAGTCTGATATCACAGTGTGTGTGCATGTGTGTGTGTGTGCAAAGACGTGATTAGTCAGCATAGTGGTCATCAAACGATGCACAGGGTAGCAGCGAGAGTGGCACGCGTGGTGTCTGTGTAACCATTGGAATTCTACGCACAAGTAACCTTATATGTAAAATGAACCAATATACTCTTTTATTTAAAGACAATTAAATAATAAACAATTTTATGTTATAATGCAATAACACAATAGTAAATTTTATTGTGTTAATTAATAAATTTTTCTACCTCCAGATATAGACTTTGTTGTAATAATAATTTCAATTAACCTATCTATGCATTTATAATTTGTATCATTGCAATATATTATAACGATACCAGGTCTTTAAACAGTTATAACGATACCAGGTGTAAACAGTTATAACGATACCAGGTGTTTAAACGTTGTGAGATAATAGTTTAAAAAGATGGAAAGTAAGACGGCTTTCTTACATGATAATTTAATAGCCTCTGGTGAGCTCGAAAGCAGCAGCATGCAGAATTGCTAATCAGACATAAATAATATAAAAAAATGACTTACCGTATCTCACGACTGGGTGATCCTGACACTCAAGGCAGGATAGACTGGTTGGGAAAAGGATGGGTGAAGTGCATGGATTTCTACCTGCCGAGAAAGGCCCGACTCGTGGATGATGACACTGAAATGGCTGGCGTATGACAGAGCTAAAAATTCACGTGCAGGTATGAGCTCTACAAAGCCATAGTGCCAACCTCGGAAAATGAAAAGAATGACCGGTTCGATCCGAAATATCGAACACCGGCCCCCGTTGACCGCAATGGGTCAACCACCAACTACACCAAAAGACATGGCCAAAAATGCAGTACAAAAATTTGGCTTTTGGTGAACAGGAACATTCTCTGAAAATTACCCTCCAACATAGGAGGGGGTCACACGCAAACACAAGAAAATACAAACATACAGAAAACATGCAATGAATCAGAAAACCATGCCGAATAACTCCGCCGTGGGCGCATCGACCAGGCGAGCAATCCGAAAAGTTCGGGTAGAGCAGACAAAACCCAATAACATACAATAAACAATGGCCCAGCCAAACACAATGTAAAACTCAGCAAATCAACTTAGTTAGTTCCCTAGTTTTTACATTTTTATTTTTTTTTGTTCCCTTTATCCCCCCTTTTTTTATCATTTTTTTTTTTTTACTTATTTTTGTTGTTGATTTGTTGAGCATCCATAACTCCCAATGAACTGGCACAACGCCATGCCAGAAACATTCCACAATGTAAAATTCATTGCGGACAACAGCTGGAAGGAATCACCTGGGAAATCCCAGCAAAGTGTCCAGTAAGTCCACAACAATCATTGAAACTAATTCTGCTCACCCGAAAAAACAAGATAAACCCAATTAAGAAGATATGGGCAACCGGTATAATTTAATAGGCGGTCGTTCAAAAGAACCTGTGGATGTTTTAACTGAAGCGCGACGAACAACCCCGTCGCTCCCCGGAAACACAGCTGAAACTCGGCCAAGAGGCCACATCAGGGGGGGAGAATTCTGTTCCTCCATAACCACCAGGTCCCCAACCATTAAATTTCTTGACTTAGACGACCACTTCGATCGGGCATGAAGTGCCGTCAAGTATTCCAAACGCCACCTTTTCCAAAAGGCTTGGAACAAAGCGGCAATTTGTTTGTAATGACGGACGGTCCCTTCATTTAATGAGACTTCAGCTTCCGGGGGCGCGGTAATGGGGCGGCCAACCAAAAAATGACCAGGCGTTAGAGCCTGGTAATCACTAGGATCTGAGGATAGGGCAGTCAAAGGACGGGAATTTAAGATTCCCTCAATGCGAATGCATAACGACGAAAATTCTGCTATGGTCAGCGACCTGGTCCCAATCATACGTTTCATGTGAAACTTGGCCGACTGGACAGCCCGTTCCCACAAGCCACCCTGATGAGGGGCAGACGGAGGGATAAATTTAAATTCAATGTTATTGTCAACAGCAAAAGCTGTTATCTGAGCTGACTGGTCAGGATTGGAAAGAACATTTTTGAGCTCCCGTTTCAGTTCGGAGCGCGACCCCACAAAATTCCTACCACAATCCGAATACAGTGTTTTCGGAGCCCCACGGCGACTAATAAACCGCCTCAACACATCAATAAACTGGGGCGTTGAAAGATCCATAGCCACTTCAAAGTGAACTGCTTTAGTGGCTAAGCAGATGAAAATGCAGAGATACGTTTTGACTATAGGTGCCTTCCGAACAGCGTAGGCCCGTACCAAAAAGGGGCCAGCATAATCCATGCCAGAAGAATAAAATGGAGGTGCCGGACTAACCCTAGGAACTGGCAGATCCCCCATTAACGGGTTGGTGGGGCGAGGACGCGCCCTGAAACAAGGAAGACATTTCCAAATTATGGTTCTTATTGCCTGACGTGCGGACAAAATCCAATAATTTTGGGCAAGCTGAAATTGAACTTGCAAGGGCCCAGCATGACCTAACCACACATGAGTGTGATGAATTAGCAACCCTACTAGGTGGTGATGCTTGGGCAGTAAAATCGGAAAACGATTGCTAGTAACCGCAGCGTTGATCAAGCGACCGCGTACTCGAATGAGGCCAAAATCATCTATAAACGGGACCAGGCGCTGAATGCGGACCGGGAGCCGCTTACCTAAACGAAGAGCCGCGAGCTCCTGTCCAAACACGCTGCGGTGAATGTAGCGTAAAATATACTTAACAGCCAACTTCTTCCAATCCATGGCTGTGGAAGCGTCAATCCGCGAAGGCATAGCCCACCTTAAGATGACTGAGGTAACCCCTACCACTAAGGGCCATGAAGACAAGTGCTCAAACAATTCCACCCGGGGCTCCTGAGTGAGAAACGAAGAGACCTTGGTCTCCAAGGCAACATCTTGCACGTCGTGATTCGGGCGATAATTAATAGGGGGCCAGCATAGAGCATCAAGCTTTAACCAATCTGGCCCTGACCACCACAGTGTCGACGACCGGAGGCTGGAGAGTGACGTACCTCTAGAGGCTAAATCAGCGGGGTTAGAAACACCATGAACATGACGCCAAGATTTAGTATCGGTCCACTCGGTAATGGTAGCCACCCGATTTGCACTAAATGTCTTCAATTTAAAAGTAGGCATATTCAGCCAATCCAAGACAATCGTCGAGTCCGTCCATAAGAAAACTTGACTCAATTGAATACATGATGAGAATAAACCAACATAATGACGAACAAGTTTGGCTAAAAGATAAGCTCCCAACAACTCCAAACGTGGGATTGATAAAGTTTTAAGAGGTGCCACTTTAGTTTTAGACGACACCAACGAAACCACCGGAGGACCAGAGTCAGTATAAATGGACAGATAGAGGACGGCCGCGTAACCTAACTGGGAAGCATCACAGAAACCATGCAATATTACCCTTTCAATATGCCCACCTTTAGGGAAGAATGGCCGGGAAATAGTAATTACCGGAAGATGATTCAACGAGGACAGGAATTGACTCCAATAATCGTTTAAGTCATCACTTAGAGGAGCATCTCAGTCCAAGCCCTCAGCCCAGAGTTTTTGGAAAAAAGCCTTGGCCCTGAAAATCACTGGCGAAAGCCAACCACATGGGTCAAATAATTGTGCCATCTGAGATAACACGACACGTTTGGTAAATTGAACCTGAGCATTGCTGCAACAGGCCAAAGGAGGAAAGGAGAAGCAATCGTTAAAATGGTCCCAACTTAAACCCAGAATATCCTTATCCTTAGCAACGACGGAATCACCTGGAGCGGCTGATTCAGGTAGGCAGTCGGGTTGATTAGTGCACCATTTTTTTAAATTGAACCCTTCTGAAGACAACAACAGAATTAATTCCCGTTGTAGTTTGCAAAGCTCTGATTTTGAATCAGCGCCAGCAGCAATATCATCCACAAAAATATTACGGCTAAGTACCGCCGCTCCCGCAGGAAAATTAACTGCCTCATCCTTAGCCAGCCGCTGCAAGGTTCGCAACGCCTGAAAAGGGGCGCAAGCCAGCCCGTAAGTAACGGTACGCAAAGCGAAAACCCTTAGTGGGGCGGTAACCTCCTCACGCCATAAAATACACAGGTACGCCGAGTCATCAGGATGCATAGCAATTTGGCGGTACATCTGTTCGATGTCGCACATAAAAACATGGCTAAACCGCCGAAACAAAGTCAAAACGTCGGACAGTAAGGTCTGCAACTTAGGACTGACACATAACACATCATTTAAGGAAATCCCAGAGGACGTCTTCATACTGGCGTCAAACACCACCCTTATTTTAGAAGTATCACCTCTAACTTTAAAGATACCATGATGAGGAATGATATATTTTGGAAAATTGGGGTCAGACACCAATGACATATGCCCCTGAGCGACATAATCCGTTATAAATTGTACATACTGGCTCCTAAACTGACTGTTCGCCGCAAATTTCCTCTCTAACGCAAAAAACCGAGACATGGCTCCCTTAAGGGAATTTCCCAAAATGTGAGAAGAGTTTTTGAAGAACGGCAGCGCACCTGGTAACGACCCGACGGCAACCGACTGGTTGACTCCATGTAAAACCTTTCAGCAAAGTGATCCTCTTCAGATAATTGGTGGGGTACAGCTGGAGGCTCTTCGACCTCCCAAAAACGATGAACTTTCTCAATTAGGTTTGTTGTATCCGTAGATAACGTTGTGACGGAAGGATAAAAGTGGTGGAAATGACAGTGAAGCTGATGTGCAGATACCAGATCCAAAGGAAGGCCAGTGAGACCGCTAGCACAAGTCAATGCACAATTAAGTGAAATTGGGGCTCTACCCATAATCACAAACCCAAAACTTGTCCTAACTGCAACAGGCAAACCTGCACCCAAAGGAATAGTCTCTCCCACAAGAATAGCCGCTACAGTATCGGCTCCAAACAACGCATCAATTGGGGCTGCTACATCGAAGGTAGGGTCAGCTAACAAAAGATCTTTTGTAGCCTGCTTAACTTCAGGCAACACCTGGAACCTAGGTGAGTCCGACGAGATCTTAGAAAGAATTATAAAGGCATGGTTAGATGCCACAACCTCGCGTTTTAAAGTTTCCAAGGGCAGATGGCACACCTTTTTTGCTTTGGTGGCAATATCACCTACCCCATTGACACTTACTGAAGCGTCAAAACAAGCACACTTTAAGCGAGAGGCACATGCTTCAGTTATGAAAGAAGCATGGGACGCGCTATCCAGGATGGCCCTAACTACAATATAACCACCATTCGGAGACGACAAGACTGCTAGACAGGTGGCTAACAGAACCCCTGCAGGATGGGGCAGAGACACGGTCAGAGTAGTGCTAGACAGATCAACAAGCGATGACTCCGAAGCCTTGAGTTCAGCTGTGTCAGAAATCTGTGAACGAGACGGAGACGGACGGGCACTTTTGAAATGAAGTAGAGTGTGGTGGTACTTAGAGCCACACGTTTTGCACCAGCCCGAATGTTTATGTTGGAGGCACGAAAGACAACATTTTTTATTTTTAAGACTCTGAAATCAAGCCTTAGGGTCCTTACTCAGCCACGCCGGACACTTGAGAAGCAAATGGGTCCGGGAATCGCAATGAAGGCAACGTGAACCAGATGCATCCCGTTGCGTAACCTCCGCAGATAACGTAGACACAGCAAGAGGAGTAGCCTTAGAAAAAGAAACCTTCTGGGTTTTCTGGTGGCTAGTGCTGGGAAGAGCAGGTAAAGCCGATTCCAAAGATGCCTGTTCTTTCTGTTCCGCCATAGCGGTTAAAAATGTCATAATTTCTGTTAGGGCAGGGAGATTCTCATTGTCCGTAACAGACGCCTCAAAACGTTCACGCAATGATAGATCCAGCCTAGACAATACAAAAGACGCATATATTGCTTGATATATATCAGCAATGTTTAGAGCTGACAACGCTGAAAAGTTAGCATTGAAGCTGTCCACCAACTTTCTAATAGACGCAGCTGATCGCATAGAAGCGGCTGGTAACTGAAGCAGATTGGTACAATAAACCCGAGCGGCCAAACGAGGATTGTGATAACGACTTTTAAGAGTTGACAGTGCAAGTGAGTAACTATCATCAACTATGGGAAGCGCGGCAACCTTCTCATAAGCCTCTCCCTTAAGATGAGTCAGTAAATATAACAATTTTTGCTTCGGAGTGAGGGCAGGACTCTCATCCACCAATGTGGTGAACTTTGACCAAAACTCGGACCAACATTTGGCCTGGCCATCAAAACAAGGTAACGAAAGCTTCGGCAACTCATGAACAAGCACACCTGGGTGCCCGCCACTTGCCGATGAAAATCGACCGGAACCAACCGGTATCTCTGGTTTTGTTAGTTTGGACGCTAAAATGCTACCCCGGACATAAATATCCTTAATTTGAGCTACCACCGCAAAAATGTGGTCCTTGTCCAATCCCTGGGGCAATGACTCGGCCGATAGGTAAGGATCTTACCTAGAAGGTCCTGATATTCTTCGGACAACCTGGAGGCCAAAATACCGGCTTCATGTTGATCCACGGCTCTCAATTGCGGCAACCCTTCCAACTTATTTATTAAATGCTGCAACGCAAGTATTCCCACCGAAGTGGTCCGGTCAAAAGCTGCCAACGACAATTTAGCAGGCATATTGAATTAAAAAATATCGCGCAACCTACAACCACTTTTAATAAGAGAATTAAAAACTGAACAATAATCACGCAACGACTTAGCCTAACAGTGCTCGAGATAACTAGGCGTCTCACACAACTTCTTTGCATAAACAATACCGAGTAAGATAAATACAAAAGTAAATTAGTGCACGGCAAAATACAACTTACACAATCCAACAGGCAAATAATGCCAAACACAATAAATTAAACACGCAACAAATTGAATTACACAGCACAAAAGCACGACAACAAAAACACAAGTTACACAAGATTACAGCACATACGGTGCAAAATAATGGTACACAAAAGTGCACCCAAAAACAAACATGTATAATACCAAATAGAATAAATACACACAACACAGCAAAGTACAATGTACAACACTTCACCAGTTACCGAACCAAACCCAAATAACTGGGACACCTTAAATACCAAAATTGAAGGTCAACGCGTCGTGTATGGACAGGATATCGCATATGCAAAATATAAATCGCACCTAAAGGTAATAGTCATGCCAAACAATTAAATTAAATACAAAGGCAGGCTAATCCGAAATCCGGATAACCTAAAACCGTTCCCTTTACACAGGCAGGATAGACTGGTTGGGAAAAGGATGGGTGAAGTGCATGGATTTCTACCTGCCGAGAAAGGCCCGACTCGTGGATGATGACACTGAAATGGCTGGCGTACGACAGAGCTAAAAATTCACGTGCAGGTATGAGCTCTACAAAGCCATAGTGCCAACCTCGGAAAATGAAAAGAATGACCGGTTCGATCCAAAATATCGAACAAACGTATATAACGATGCCAGGTGTAACTGTAATAAGGGTAGTAATTTATGAGTAGTTAAAATTTCATGTTTATTGTTTAAAAAGCATTATAAATAATACAACATTGTTAATAATCTCCGATCAAGATATCACTCATTGTTAAGTGTTTGTCTCTTAAGCTATACGGTGTTACACACATTTAAAACACTCTTACATCTAGACATGTTAATACTCTTAATCTAGACATTTATTCAAATTGATTTAATAAAAGAAATAAAATTTAAATGTAATTAAGTTTTATTTTTATTGAATTCATTTAAATCAGATCTGACCTCAGCTTGCTCAGTCTGTACCAACGTTTTTTAAAAATAAATTTAAAATTATATTAATTATTCTTTTCTACAAAATGCAAATATCAAATCATTTCAATTATTTTTCTTTGAGAAAAAACAGTACTATCTCAAAATTAAACTTTTTTTTCTATATTTATCTATATGCGATCGCTCTTTCTTATGACTAAAACATTTACATAAGACTCTATTACATTATTTACCTAATTATAAACTTTTTTGTTTTAATTCATTGTCTCTTTATATAGTCTTTATGAGCTCGTTAAAAAAAAATCATTTATAAATGCATTATGCATGTCACCTCGAATTTTGTTGACCTTACGACTTATAGACGGGGTCCAGCGTTGTCCAGCGTTGGGTTACCGTTACTCCTGGTTTGGCGTGGTCCTGGATATGTCCAGAGTCCAGCGTCATTCTCCAGCAGTGTGTGGTCCGTCCCAGAGAATTAATATCGGCTGCGAGGTGGATCTCGTTCGGCTGTTAGGTGTCTAAAAAGCATCTCCTAACGTCCAGCATCTCGCGTCGCTCTTTGTAGCTTCTCTGTAGATGCTCTTGCTGACTTAAACGGTCCCGGTACTCTATGTTTCCCATACTAGTGTAAACATAATTACTGCAAACGTCTTTATTCGTTCGTAGATGAGACTTATAACAAAATAAAACTGTTCTGCCGACGGACAGCGTGTCCGACTGCAACTGTGTCTTGAAATGGAGAGAAGGGCTTCCAGTCGAACCCTTAATTTATACCGTCTCGAGATTCCGCACCTGTTGGTTCCGAAATTGTCCTGTCGAGACCTGCAGATCACATGATAGACCCTACTCCCGAACCTTTTCATATATTTGCAATTTTTTGCAAATGGCAATGTTTTGTACAGAATTGAGATAGCACAAATCATAGATAATTTGATTAAGCACTCGCTGTATTAATTTGAGCGTCTTAGTGTAATTTGCGTATTTTTGGCACACTTATTTCGCACTGACTTCGCGTAGTGTGTCCTACTAACGTCATTTTCTTACTGTGGATAACTATAAAATTTACACACACTTTGATGCCTTTTGTTTGTTTATACACTAATTAGTTTTCACACAGTGAATTAAAATAATTATTTTAGTAATTAATTGGGGAGGGTTGGTGGGATTCCTGTCTGTACATGCATCACTAACACACATACAATCAAGCAGGTGTTCCTTGCCTGTTGGAACAGGTTAATTTCTCCCCTAGTGTAACAATGAAACATTTTTACAATCCCAGTGAGACATGTCCATTTATCCCAAACTTATAATAATTTTACATTTATTTAAATCAATGCTCAATACAGCATATGGCTGTATCGTTGCATTATTCCTCTGTTAAAAAAAAAAATTTAATAAATATTTATTTATTAAATTTTTGTCCATTTGTTCTAGACAAATAAAAATAATATTATACTAGCTTAATCTTAGTTTACATCAGTTACATGACACATAATATTGAGTAGGTCAGTTCTTCATTTTACCATATGCAGGAATGTATTTCTGCAAGAGTATTTTCAAAACAACTTTAGTTGTGGGTCGCATAATTGGATACAGATGGACGCTTTGGAAAATACGTCAATACAAAGAAGTATGTGTTTCACTCCACGACTTGATCTTGGAAGTGGTCCCAAAAATCCACTGCAATTAGCTCTCCTTTCTGGTCCTTCTGGATACTCTGCATTTCCACATATGTATGTAGATTCGGTCCTTTTGCTGTTTGACACTCATAACACTTCTTACTTTTGTTTTTAATCTTCCTGAACGTTCTTTACATTTCTTAACATTTCTTACATTACTTATATAATACATTAACTTTCATTACCCTTTATTACATTTCTTTAACATTACCTTTCTAATCGCTCATGATTTTCTTCATTCTTACCATGTGCTGAAATACACTTATGTACAGAATACTCTTTTTAGCTTCGTAGTGTGTCGCATTATCGGCTACAGATGACTGCCTTGGAAACACGTCTATATCTAGACTTTTGTGTGCTTAACTCACTCGATGTGTTAATCGTAGCATTTGAGCTCTAAGTAATCTCTGCCCTTGACTTTCACTATTGCTTTCTTCTGTGTCCTTGCATTTCCACTAAGGTATGAAGTTTTCGCTTGATCAGCCGTTCTGACAATTATAACATTTATTTCTCATTTCTAACCCTTTCTTCATATTAATAACAACATAGATAATAACATTCCTTACCATTTTTCTTTGAATACTAACATTCCTTACATTTCTTACAAACATAACATTCTTTCTATTTAATTCCTTAACATTTTCTTACATATAATTTCTAATCGGTGTAGTTATGATTGTTATTCACGTGACTTTGACACCAACTTTAAACCATTACGCATTTGCAAAAAAGGCAGATATATGGACACATTAGAAGAATTCGAAATTTACAAGGCCTTCAAACAGTCTAAAAAGACGAACAACTCACAAGACAATTCATATTAAATGATCAACTCAACTTCAAGTCAAATCCCTTGTACGACATGGCCATTGGGATACAAGATGCGTTGCACAGATAACAATTTACTCCGACCGTCAGTGCGCAAGTAACATCGCGACGGTGTACACCGGCTATAAACGCAACGCGAACACATGTTGTGACAGTGCGTGCTCCTCTGTGTTTTTAGTGTGTTTTAATATTTTGATGCTTTATTGTTTTAACTATTGATTTTATTTTAATTTATTATATTTTGATCTTAATGTCTGACGTTCGTAAAAGAGAAATTATTCTGAAGTTGAGGCATATGCCTCGAAACACGTCAAGTTAAGCGAAACTACAAGTAAGTCACTCGACGGATTCGGTAAGCAATTATTTATTTAATACAAGTGACTTGGATACTTAAAAATGAATAGGAAATATATTGTTCCTTGACGTGTAGTATAGTCGCCAACACTTAACATTTCCATCTCGTTATTGTGTGTATTTATCGCATGATCCACTTGTTTATAGAGTGAGAATTTTTCTCTAGTTGACAGCCATAAATAACCTCTCTCTCTCTTTCTACATTCTTCTCTCTCATTCTCACTGCTGCGCCTCTCTTGTCGAACGCATTCCTTAGCAGTTTGTATGCGATGTGTAAGATCAGTCCGTTTGAAGCCTATACAAACAGCTGTCGACGGTTTTTTCATTCGTCGTTTATGATACCCTCTGTAGTTCTTATACTTACAGTTACAATTATCGTTATTATAGTTATCACTCGTTCAGTACTTATCATGTATAATTAATATTATAATTATCACAATTTTGCGTAGTGTTTTGTATAGATGGTTTATTACGTTTCTCGTTACAGTGATAATTATTGTGTTTGTTCTCGTCGCAAATATTGCGTTTTAATTGTTTCACACGTATTGTTTTACTGTGCGTTTGCACAGCGAGTCGGATATTCCTATCACTAAGGTATGACTGTCGATATCCTATGTTATATTCTTCCCTAGTGTTAAGTATTTCACTAGAATAATAATTATTAAATATTAAAATTCCTTCAAGTTCTTTTTTGATTTTAATAGCTTGTTTATCAAGTGCTATCTTAACATTACTTTTGCGTGCGTTTATAAGCGTATTATTGTCGATATCCGTAAGTACCAAGTGCGTAGTCTTATTTACGATATCTCGTTCTACGATCTCTTTTGCTCCTTCTCTTAGTATTGTATTATATTCTTTTAATGTTTTACCTAATTGTTCTTTATTTGGTGTTAACTCTTCTATGTTTCTATCTAGTCTAGCACATACATTTTGTCTTATACCATATTCGTCCATAAGGTTTCCCATCACCTTAATGATTGCCTCCATACTAATACTTCTTGGTGCTGCCATATTGAATTATTATTAAAATATTTATTTATAATTTATTATTGGTGAACCGTGTGCGAGCTTTTATTTATTTATTGTTTAATTACTATTATTTATTTATTTTTATCTACTCATGTTACAATTACACCTGTTTGTTGGGGTGGGTGCTAGTTGCGTTATTACAATACAATACACACAACAAATTTAAAATACTAACATACAAAAATAATTAAAATATAATATTAGTTATATCATATAAATTATGAAACACTGGTAATGATAGAGCATACATTAATTATTAAATGTAGGCGTGTCGTACGCCACGTTAATGGGTGACAATTTTATATAACGATACCAGGTGTAAACATTTATAATGATACCAGGTGTTTAAACGTATATAACGATACCAGGTGTAACTGTAATAAGAGTAGTAAATTTATGAGTAGTTAAAATTTCATGTTTATTGTTTAAAAAGCATTATAAATAATAAAACATTGTTAATAATCTCCGATCAAGATATCACTCATTATTAAGTGTTTATCTCTTAAGCTATATGGTGTTACACACATTTAAAACACTCTTACATCTAGACATGTTAATAATCTTAATCTAGACATTTATTCAAATTGATTTAATAAAAGAAATAAAATTTAAATATAATTAAGTTTTATTTTAATTGAATTCATTTAAATCAGATCTGACCTCAGCTTGCTCGGTCTTTACCAATGTTTTTTAAAATAAATTTAAAATTATATTAATTACTCTTAGACTGGCATTTGTTTCGTATTCAGAATTTAAATTATTCTTTTCTACAACGTGCAAATATCAAATCATTTCAATTATTTTTCTTTGAGAAAAAAAAATACTATCTCAAAATTAAACTCTTTTTTTCCTATATTTATCTATATTCGATCGCTCATTCTTATGACTAAAACATTTACGTAAGACTCTATTACATTATTTACCTAATTATAAACTTTTTTGTTTTAATTCATTGTCTCTTTATATAGTCTTTATGAGCTCTTTAAAAAAAATCATTTATAAATGCATTATGCATGTCACCTCGAGTTTTGATGACCTTACGACTTATAGACGGGGTCCAGCGTTGAGTTACCATTACTCCTGGCTTGGCGTGGTCCTGGATATGTCCAGAGTCCAGCGTCGTTCTCCAGCAGTGTGTGGTCCGTCCCAGAGAATTAATATCGGCTGCGAGGTGGATCTCGTTCGGCTGTTAGGCGTCTAAAAAGCATCTCCTAACGTTCAGCATCTCGCATTGCTCTTTGTAGCTTCTCTGTAGATACTCTTGCTGACTTAAACGGTCCCGGTACTCTATGTTTCCCGTACTAGTGTAAACATAATTACTGCAAACGTCTTTATTCGTTCGTAGATGAGACTTATAACAAAATAAAACTGTCCTGCCGACGGACAACTTGTCCGACTGCAACTGTGTCTTGAAATGGAGAGAAGGGCTTCCAGTCAAACCCTTAATTTATACCGTCTCGTAATTCCGCACCTGTTGGTTCCGAAATTGTCCTGTCGAGACCTGCAGATCACATGATAGCCCCTACTCCCGAACCTTTTCATATACAGTAGAGTCCCGGTTATCCGCCATAAACGGGCTGGCGGAAGGGCGGATAAGCTGGAATGGCGGATAATAGGGACAGTTAAATAAAACGCAAATTTATCATAAAATTACGTTGTAATTTTGTAAATGTAATTAATAAACATCACGTTTTACAACAAATCAATAGAGAAAACAATACAGTACTGTACAATTATATTACAAAATTATAGTAAAACATTTTAGAGAACAAGCAACAATATTAACATTATACACTTACAAAAAAAGAGAAAACAATTACGCCTACTTTAGTACTTCACGCTTCAAGTTTAAGAATTCAGTTAATTTTAACAAGAAAAATTTACTAAAAATAAATATAGAATCAGACTAATGTGTACGTAATTGGACAGTAATGTGGTAATTTTCGCATTCATAGGTTGGCTAATCTGTACGCTTTCAAATTGTGCTTATCACGTTTTTACAACGATTACAGTTCTACGAGCCTTGGCTGGCAGCGGACGTCATTACGTTTGCTGCCTGTTCTGTCAATCATTTTTCTTGTCGCCAGTCAATTCATGTAGGCTTTAGGCCCTACTACATTACATATTGTATACTTGCAATATATATTAGCAATACATTGCTAATTCTTCATGTAACTTGGAGTGCCGCGTACTCGCGCCTCAAATCATATGACAATTCATCATACGACAATTATTTAGGCCTTAGGCCTCAGCGTTTTCGATATAATCTGAGTGGCGGACATTTACGCCTCATCTAAAATGTAGCTTTCTTAACGACTTGGTTTATTCAAACGAAATCTTTCAGACTTAGCCAATCTCAACAACATGATTTAAGTGTACAACTGAAACATAATAAATGTATTAAATACAGTCCACTATCGTTATCATTGTGCATCCTGGCAATAGCAGCACAAACATCATTCTTCCTAATAGAACGTTTTTCGGTATACACGTGCCGACATCAACATACATTTTTTAGGTTCACTCGGGCTGCAACTAACAGTAATAAAATTGACTTACACTGTCAGAAATTGACTAATGAGTGAAAAACATTAGTGATCTTCGACTGCCTCCCTGATGATTCCCGCTTCTTTGCTGCCAAGTCTCGCCATCTTTGGAGCATCATTATGTCGACAACCCTAGCTTCCTCTTGCTGCTCAACGTACTGAATGGCTGCTTCAAGAGCTTTAACCCCTTCTTTGTGTGTGATCTTTTGGGGCTCAACAGTTTCAGAGTCTTGATCTTCAACAACATCATCGCTATTAACAAGTGTTACAATTTCTTCGTCAGTTATTTCATATTGGTCGTCTCCTGAAACCCAATTCCTTATTTCATCCAACGATGCATCCTCACATCCAGGGATACGTTGCACCAAGGGCAAAATACTTTCATGAAGTTCATCCAGCATGCTTTCAGCCATATTTTCGTCCTCGCCCAACAGCTTATGCCACGACTTCGCAATTGTTTGTGCCCCGACGTCGGCCCAGGCCCTTGCGGCCCAATAAGCGACATCCTTCAAATTTATACTTTTCAACTTCTTAATCAAGTTTTGCCCATCTTCAATTTCTTGTATGACTGTTGACAGAAGCTTTCTTCGATAGTTTCGTTTAAGTGTTTCCAAAACACCCATAGGCTGACAAATGGCAGTCACATTTGGTGGCAAAAACATAGCCTTTATGTCCCCATCTCTAAGTTCGTCTGGATCAGGGTGAGTTGGGGCACTGTCTAGCAGTAAAACTGCTTTTCTGGGTAGGTTGTTGTCTTTTAAAAACTTCTCTGTAGAAGGAACAAACTCTTTAAAAAACCATTCCTTAAAAATTTCACTAGTCATCCATGCACTTTTTTGATTGAAATATTTTACTGGAAGAGCATGTTTTGAAATGGTTTTAAAAGCCCTAGGGTTTTTGGACTTTCCAATCATTGCCAGGTCCATTTTATGGTTTGCTGTGGCATTACTGCATGCTAAAATAGTCACTCTCTCTTTACTACGTTTATAGCCAGGGGCTGCAGCTTCAGTTCTAGCTGCAAGGCTCTTACTCGGTAACATTTTGAAATTAAGGCCTGTTTCATCACAATTAAATACTTGATCTCCTGTTAAGCTTTCAGTTTCAACAAAGTCTTGAAATTGTTGACGTGAAAACATCTATTTGCTCGTTAAGCACAGTGATAGCCAGTCAAACTTTATTGTGTTACAAAATACCGTCAGATTTCAATCGCTAATAACTACGAGACTAATAATACGATAACGGTTGAGGTCACAATGGATAGAGCATGTCTGTACATGTTTGTTGTGCAGTGTTTGTTTTGCCTGTGACGTCATCGGGCTAGTGTAGGCGCCTGCGCGTGATTGTTGTGAATTAGCGTTGTGTAAAATTATAAATTAGTGTAGCGTGAGAACGCGTTTAGCTAGGACGTTGATTCGGGTGTCATTGTAAAGAGCTTGAGAAGCACTACTAGGACTCAAAGTGAAACAATAAAAATATTCGCCGAAATATATGTAAAAATCGGTATTAAATTGAAAATTGCAAAAAAATTAAAGATGTCGTCTCATATGAGTCGTAAATTTGCGCGGAATTATAGAAAACGCAAATCAGAGGAAAGCTCGCATCAAAAGGAATTTAAAAAACCTAAAAAGTCCAGTGCCGAGCAAATGCGAGAGCTACGGCAGCATCGAAAAGAAAATGAAAAAATGGCACAAAGCAATAACATAGGTGGCCCATCGGGCGTACAGCGGCCACCGACAGTCCAAACGTCCACAGATCATGTGCAGACGTCGTTGGAAGGCAATACAGAAAACAGTGATAATATAGAGATCAATGGCAACGTGACAGCGCCAGACGAGTATGTATTGCGATCACCAAATATCGTCGTGTTGTCAACGTCGGGCATCAATGCGCATCAGTGTGTCGATGGCGGGTGCTACGGTAGACTGTGATGTTTTCACGGAAAATCTACGGCGCGGACCTTGACTACGCCTTCCAAGGTGGTATATTATTTTTAAACTGCTCCATTTCTTGAAAGTTTGATGACAGTTTCTCGCCGCAAATATTCAACTGACGGATTCCATAACGCTTCTTCCATCTATCAAGCCAGCCAACGCTTGCTGTAAAATCTGCATCACCTTCGTTAAATTCTTTTTGAAACTGCAACGCCTTTTCTTTTAAGATAGGTCCCGAAATAGGCACCCCTTTCTCCCTGAACTGTGTAAACCAAATGTACAACGCTTCGCTAAGTTTTTCATAATCACTATTTTTCATAGTTTTTCTATCTTTAAAAGCAGTCTCAGTAACTCGTGAGGAACACCATTTTTCAAATTCTAATCGTCTCTTCTTCCAATCTCCAACTGTGCGATGACCGACGCCGTAGTGGTCAGCCACCTTCTGCAGCGTTTCCCCTTTATCCAGTCTTTTTATTGATAAGCTTGTATTTTATTGACAAGCTTGTATTTTATTGATAAAACAATTTTCTTCCTTTTCGTAGCCATAATCGCAACACTATTAACAAGACTACACTACGACACTTTCACCAAAACTGCACTAGTCACTCACGGACACACCGCGTAAAAATAACCTCACTGCTCACTACAGCACACAACAAGAAACTGCAGTCTACTAAGCGATGAGCATGTGAGCGATAGCATTGGATGTTGGGGGTGGGGTGGGGTGAATGACACATGAGTCACAGCTAGGCTATAATAGGCGATGGGCAGTAGGCCAAATTCCTGCGGTACAGTCAGGAGCAATCAGAAAGAGAGCACGTACACTCACGCCCGCAAACTATTGGCACACTATTTTCGTTGCAGTAATTAAAGAAAATATTTTTTACGTTTACATTTTTTTATGCCGCTTGGGCGGCGGATAACACGGAACGGCGGATAATCGAAGGGCGGATAACCGAGACTCTACTGTATTTGCAATTTTTTGCAAATGGCAATGTTTTGTATGGAATTGAGATAGCACAAATCATAGATAATTTGATTAACCACTCACTGTATTAATTTGAGCGTCTTAGTGTAATTTGCGTATTTTTGGCGCACTTATTTCGCACTGACTTCGCGTAGTGTGTCCTACTAACGTAATTTTCTTACTGTGGATAACTATAAAATTTACACACACTTTGGTGCCTTTTGTTTGTTTATACACTAATTAATTTTCACACAGTGAATTAAAATAATTATTTTAGTAATTAATTGGGGAGGGTTGGTGGGATTCTTGTCTGTACATGCATCACTAACACACACAAGATACACGCGTAACACACATACAATCGAGCAGGTGTTCCTTGCCTGTTGGAACAGGTTAATTGTGAGGGCTAAAAGCAAAAGCTGCAATGTCCACTTCAGCAAATTTTACAGGACAGCGAAAAGAAAATTTGAGGTGGTGAAACCAAGAGTACACAGCTGATTATTTTTCTCCAATTTCTAAGGTATAAAACTAATACATTCACCAAAAATTAGGGCTTAGAACTCATGTTTAAAATACTTACAGAGGATATTTGTTTGGAGATTGCTAGTATTGCTTCTGAAATGTGGACTTTGCTGGTTTTGCTATCAACATTTTGTAGACTTATATCTAAGAGTGCCTAGCTATCGTCTGAACACTATGTTTATATTCATCACCTTTAACTATAGTGTTAGCGTTGCCTAGGCTATAATATTGTACAGTTTGGAAGGAAATAAATAATGACACGAGGTTTAAAAGGGAACTTTTTAATACATATTAAACAGTAACTTTTTTAGTACATAACACTGAAATATGTAAAAATCTTTGTCTGGATATGTTCGTGTTAGTGATTGCTGACTTACAGTACAACTTCTTATCTTTTTCTACACAATAGTCTCCGGCGACTCCTCTGTTTCTTCACACTCAGGTTCGGCTTCATCTTGAGTTTTTTTTCCTGGTCATCACACTTTTCGAGAAGGTTTTTGTGATATTTCAAACTGGTGTTTTCCATCCAATTAGGGCCATAGTGAACCTCAAGCAGTTTTTTCACGTCAGAGAGTTTTACTTTCTTCACCAGAACTCCAGGAGAAATCAAGTTAGGGTTAATGTCTGCTACGGTTGCATTAGATTTTGTTAGAAATCTGTACACGGACACCTCATGATAGTAAAAGTGCTCACCCTTAATCACGACCTGCTTTTGGTTTTTACCTGATCCCTTGATACAAAACTTTTTGGTCGGAGCGAACTTGAAATGCCATTTATTCACTGGCTTAAAAACTCTGTATGCTTCACTTCGCCAGTCATGGACATCACAGTCAGTACCCACATTTACAACAGTTGAAAAACTAGATATTATTTCCACATATTGACCGGGGTTTTCAATCTGCTGCAAAGATTTGAACTTTTTCTCTCAGTTGCCAAAGATTCTATCTGGTGGCATGAATGAATGTCCACGAATTGGGAAAATGATTTCAATATGTTGAAGAGTTGATGGGGCGTCCAAAAGCCATTTTGAGCACATCGCTAGGATGATTTGGTTTTTATTTTGCCCCCCGCATCCGTCTGCAAAGAGCCTCAGTTTGGTTTTTCCAGTGAAGTCTGTGTTGTTCAAGAAGTGAAAGATACATGATGCGATTTCACTAGATCCTTTCTTGTGAAGATCCTCAGTCCATAAATAGCTGGTACAGTTTTCTTTGGTAAGCTTATCCTTGGAGCTACCTTTCACAACGGTCAGATTATAAAGATAAAGTTGCCGCCTGTAATAAGCTTCTTGATCAGGAACTTTGGGTAGAGGTAAATTTTTTGACAGTCAAAGGATATATTCATAACTTCGGGGGCTTGTTCTTTCAAATGATCATAAAACGCTTTTGCTCGCTTTTTGTGGATGAGTCGTTGAACGAGAAGCTCATGTTTTTTCTGAGGGTCTTTTTCAAGTTTCATTCTTTCCTTTAGCTCTATGCACGTGGAACACATGTCTAAACGTGGGCTGCCAAAGCCAATGTTAAAATTTCGGTTGAAAATATACCTGAAGTAACATTCTTTCACCTTTAAACTATTGTCCTCAACTTTTTCATTGTACATTTTATGTAGTTTTGCTATATTAAGGTCAGCAGGTAAGTACTTGCGTCCGCTTTTATAACGGCAATAATGCACGTCACTACAGGCCAAAGAAGAAATAAACTCAACAATTGACTGCTTCTTGTCATTGAATTTAGCTGACACACGATCTCCTCCTCTGGTTTCTTCCGGTATAAATCCACATTTTTGAAAGTTCTTTGTAACAAACTCAACACGTGATCTTTTTATTTGAAGAATTTGTAGGAAGGCATTTTGGCATACAGGAATCATGTTGGTTTCATCATTTCTCCTAACAAAAAACTTTGTATGAAAGGCTTTTGGAGTCTTTTCATTTGTTTTAGGCCTTCTTCTTTGAACTTGCTTGGATTTGGTGTACTGCAAAATGAAATTGTTTTGCGATTGCCTGTCTTTGCTTTTATAAAAAATATCATGAAAATATAAGCACTGTTTCATTGTCAATACGCTACAACGATAGCTTTTAGTATGATGACCACACAATGGATACGTCGGCAGATGTTGTGCTTCATATCTGTAATGACCAAAATTAAGCGTTACCGTAAGAAAACCATTTAGAAAGTACGGCAACACTAACATTTCAGTAATTTAAACTAGGATTACAATATCAGAAACGTGGAGAACTAAGCCTACTCTTAAAATGAGTACTAACCTCAACCTCTTGGCAACGTTCCTTTTCCAGGTTTCAGGACGATTCGGCCTTTTCCTAGCTTTTCTAGGTAACACAGCTGAAATGCCATTTTTTAGGTCAGGTTCCATGTTACACATTCACTTTTACAATTTTACAAATCTTATTCTTAGCAAGGTAAATTTGCACAGAAACAGCACTCCATTCAGACAACAACAAGCAGCCATTATCCGCACAGATCACGTGATGAAATCGAGCGCTCTGATTGGTGGAATTGGATTTTGCTGGTTTTGCTTCTCAGATTTCGAAAAATGAACTTGGAGTTTGCAGACTTTGCTTCTAAGGACAGTTTTGTAATTTAAATGTTAAATGTTTCTATCTTTATTTTCTTCAATATTTTCTAGGAAGTCTTTTATAACTGACTATTTCATAACTGATGTTATTAGTAATTTCTTTAAGTTCTGTCATACACCATCCACTCAACATTGTCCCCAATGCATACATTATCACATCCCATTATATCCTAAAATCTGTTCAAGAAGCTTAATCAACTTCTGTCTTCAGCATTCTCATCTTCTCTATCTTACCCTATTTGTTACTCCCTTAGTGATCCAGCAATGTTTTCCATATTGTAGAAGTGATATTTGAGAAATTCTTTCTGTCCTTCAGAAATCCAGCTTACTACGTCTAACATGTCATCTTTTTTACTCTTTATATACATGTCAGTCTCTTTATATACTCTTCTTTACTGTCAACTGTCATAAAAGAAAGAAGTTTGAATCAGTATTTCTTCTTCAACACTTCCAGAATGCCTTTGTCCATTAGTTAACATAAGGACCAAGGACCAGCACATTGCACGGTAGGAACAGTGCCTTATTCTGTAAATCTTTTCATGTGGGATGGAAAAGGACATCGTCAAGTAGAAAAATTGCCTTTCTTGACAAATCGTTCTCCTTCCAAAAGTTTGCCACAGATGGGTCAAATTCTTATTTAAACCATCCTTTACAAATGTCATCATTTATGCATGGTTTTCTGATATATGTGCCAAAAGGAAGAGGAACTAGGTTTCCAGTGTCCTCAAATACCCACAGCCTTTTTGTTTTCTAATTAATATGAGTCTCTATATGTGTATCCCACCTTCATTATTACATCAAGTTACCCTCTTCTTGTTTTTTTATAAGCCTGGTGGTGGGGAAGGGGGCAGCTAACTCTTGTTTTGATGCCACTTGTAGACAACAGTCTATTATTGAAATCCAGTCACACAATATGCCTTTTTCTGTCAGCGTGTTTAGATCAGACTAGAAATTGTTTATAACATCTTTACCTGCAGACATAATTTTCTCTTATAGACACTTGTTGAACACCGTAAATTTTTTTCTAATAATCTAACCGCCCATTCCTTATGGTACAGTCACTGATTTCATCTACCAGTTTTCCTTAAATTGTAAAGCTTTTGTTGGAACAATTTCATTGAAATCAGCAGACTCTTTCCCCCCCACCTATTCAAGCCAAAACAACAATTCTCTAGCTTTAACATGTTCCAACTTTTTCCATGGTCTTCCAAATTTTTATACTACTTCATGATGCGTGGCTAAAACAGCCTCTTTTTTCTGCATAATTTGTTTTCGAGTTTGACACTGTGCATTTCCCAACCCAATTCTTATAATATTTTTCCAGTCATTTAATACCATGAAATTTCTCTTTGAAAGTAACAACTTTTTTCTTTTACCTCAAATCAGTTTAAAACCCTAAATGACTGAAAAATAAACAAGTTTATTTACTGGCATGTGCATTATCACAGCCGCTGAATAATACTGCTGAGCAAAGAAATCAGTATTAACCATTAATGTTTCTTCTTTTGTAACATGAAACCACTGTCCATACATCATGATGAGAGCCAATCTCTAATCTAATCAGTCAAAACATTAATACAGTATAGCAAGTATAAAACTTGTTGCCTATAATTTGTTTAAATACCAACCACACAATACTACTGGACTAAAGTTACCGGTACAGCATAATATTTGTAAGATACAATACATTATAAAAAATGTCAATTCAGTTCATGGTCAAATTTAACTTTTAATAAAATAGAAATTAGATCTATCTGGATAACACACAGTTGGATTAGCTGTGGTCGCATAATCAGTACTCCACTGTAGTAGTTTTACACTAGTAGTATGTGTAAAAAAAACTTTCATTTGTCATTATGATCCATGCCATCCACGTCATCCATTATATACCTCTTCTGGTCCCAAAAAGTGACTGCATATAATTCATTTGTGTGTGGACTTCTTTCATTAAAATTCGAACCAGAATACTTCAACAAAAAAGGTTTATATCTTGAAACATACTGCTGTATTCAGTGGTTACAATAATGTAATTATAGATTTATTAATTACCAGACTTAGAAGCAAAATTCAATCTTGAAGCAGGAGATTTACTAATAATAAGTACTCATCAATAGAATACACAAATTTATTCACTAACCTCTCTAAAAAATATAACATCATTGTTTCCATTGGTTCATATAACAACCACTAAAATACACTGTGTTCACGAGTCAAAAATATACTGATAGTGCTCCACCATATATAAAATCAATTGTGATAATATGATATAAATATACTGGCCAGACAGGGAAATGTGTTGAGGGCACATTCTTTTAACACTTTTGTAGGAAGAATATAACATCAGCTTCCTGAATAATTTAAATCCTTATACTACTGCAAGAATGGCCAATACATGGACACACTGAAAGAATAAAAGAAACTGAGAAGTGGTCATTTACAAATAACCACTCTATGACACAGACTGTCTCTTGCACTATATTTGTATGCTACAGGTCTTAAAGTAAAAGAATGCTAGTATTTATCACACACAAAAAATATCATGCACATACTGGGTTGGGGGCATACACCACTTTGCTCACACAAGATGGTAGGTGCAATGTTTATGTGGACTATGTTTAATTAATGCAAAGTTTTGTACATGACTTACAGTTTTGATTTTAAAATGTGTAACTTACAAACTAAAGATAGCAGAGTACCTTGTCACATTAGTTGGCAATGTCTCACTGGAAGATCAGAAAAAACCAACGATGATGACTGACATTGATTGTAATGAACTTGACATAACGATGAAACACATTACACTCGAATGTGACCAACGTAAGTTGCACATATGACAGGTGTCACAGATGCATGCACGTATCGATAATTCATGACATACTGACATAGGTTGAAATATATCGGACACACTGCATATGCGTGAAAACTATGAATTGAGGTTCATTCACAATGCAAGAAATTGTAACGGGACAAAAGGGGCATAATCATTTTATGTCATAATTTTATTGTTGGAGACGTATTGGGAGTTAGAACAAAGAGTAGTGGAGTCACAGGACGAGCACGTGGTCGTACTGCGTAATAAGCACACAACGTGTTTTAAGGTAAAACGAATTTCCGGCTTCGAGACATCTAGAACCGTCTTTGAGTAAAGGCAGGAGGCGAGGTGGGCATCCGGTGGAGCCACGTGGCCGATACACAAAGAGCGGATAGCGTACGCAGTTCGCCCCAGTCAGCAGCCCGCCTTCATACTGACCAGTCGTAATATGATAGTGGCCTCTGGCTTATTTCTTTTGGTAGGCCGAAAATGTTATAACAGGCTTACCAAAGGGTATGCAAATTATAATGGAACCGTAAAGAACAGTTCAAAACAGTGATGGTGGAATAAAAAGTACTAAAATGTGAATTTTGGGTGTTTGAATAAAAAGGGGATTAGCAACGTAATAGTGCGCAGCATCTGGAAACCCAAGCAGCTAAGTACAGTACAAAAACAAATTTAAAAGACCAGTTGGCAAAAGTTTTTATAGTAAAACATTAAAATATCGGTATGGAGAACCATACATGACTTCCATGTTCGAAGATTTATATTTAAAATCATTTTCGAAATGAAATATTACCATAGAAACTACTTCTTTCTACTTACTGCTTCAGCCTTAACCACAGTACTGTGGTCACTAACGTATACCACCTCACGTTATCGCACTCGATTTTCACTGATGATGGAAGTCGATGGCATTGCCGAAACGTCTGGTTTTGTAGAAAACATTGCACTACGGCCAAACATCACGGGAAGGAATTTTAACAAAAACTACTTCTTTGTTGCCGATAACGTTGTACACATATATATAAAAAATGCATAAAATTAATGGCTTGTATAAGTTAATGTTTGATCTCCATTAAGTAGTGCTCAAGTTTCCAAAGTTTTAATATTATGATGTCCGTACTTAAAACATCAGAGCAGGTTTAGTGTGTATGAGGGTACACCGTGGACAAAAATTTCCAATATTTCCTATTGAGCACTGCTTAGAGTAAAGCTGTGAATCTACAGTGTACGTTTCACAGAACAAACATGCGGAAAAGAAGGAGCGCTCCGAAGTCACTCATGGACCCTCAGCATCTTGCAGAGGGTTCATTCCCTAAAGACGAAAAGTCTATCTATGAATCGTTCCTCTGTAAACACATGCAGTTACACTGCCCAGCGATCCACAGGAAGCAAATCGCTATCCACGCTGGACACTTTTTCGGCTTGCACACGTTATGTTGGTGTGGGTTTCGGCACTTTCCATTTAAAAAGCGTGCAAATGTAAGAAAATAAACATGAGTGAGGCCAGAAATAATGCGAATTGTGTGTGTGTGTGTGTGTGTGTGTGTGTGTGTGTGTGTGTGTGTGTGTGTGTGTGTGTGTGTGTGTGTGTTCCCCGCCTTTTTATTGCAGCGATCATAATAATAAAATGGAAACGTAAACATTACATAATTGAGATATGCTTGCCTGCCACGAACGATATATTTTCTCTCATACATGATTTACATTAAAATGAAAAAATTATAATTTTATTGCCTGGCAACAAAATTATTTTATTTTTAACAATTACCATTGTTTGAAAAAGTTTAAATGAATTTTCATGTACTTTACTGTTGTTAAAATGTAAAAGGTTGCAGGTAAAGTGAAGTAAGTAATAGTCTTCTTGGGTGTGTGTAGAATCTTAATATCGTTACAAAATAAAACAATTTAACAGCTTTTTTTTTAGAGTTTCACATCACGCATATCTTTATAATAAACTTAATACCCTATATTAAACAATATTCAAATCAAATATGTCTAATTCAGAAATACACTACTCAGTACAAATAAGAGGACTTCCACTAATACTAACAACTTTCATCTCATTATTGTAAATGAACATTTATTGCTTGTTCTGTGCATTATTTACATTTGTGCTGGGTTTTTTAGTATTCTGTATTTTAATTATAACATTTTACACTGAAGATGGTGATGTAAGCCCAAAATACATATTTAATACAGTAAACATCCTCTAACAGACAATTCCCAATAACAGACTTCTCCATACCCCAGACAATTTTAGATTACCTGGCATTTTATAGTACAGTAAAACTTGTCTTAAGCGGCGACCTAGGATCTCTGTAAAATGTGGCCACTTAGAACAGTGGGCATTTAATTTAGAACCCACTGTTCTAAGTGGCCACATTTTACAGAGATCCTAGGTCGCCGCTTAAGACAAGTTTTACTGTACTATAAAATGCCAGGTAATCTAAAATTGTCTGGGGTATGGAGAAGTCTGTTATTGGGAATTGTCTGTTAGAGGATGTTTACTGTATTAAATATGTATTTTGGGCTTACATCACCATCTTCAGTGTAAAATGTTATAATTAAAATACAGAATACTAAAAAACCCAGCACAAATGTAAATAATGCACAGAACAAGCAATAAATGTTCATTTACAATAATGAGATGAAAGTTGTTAGTATTAGTGGAAGTCCTCTTATTTGTACTGAGTAGTGTATTTCTGAATTAGACATATTTGATTTGAATATTGTTTAATATAGGGTATTAAGTTTATTATAAAGATATGCGTGATGTGAAACTCTAAAAAAAAAGCTGTTAAATTGTTTTATTTTGTAACGATATTAAGATTCTACACACACCCAAGAAGACTATTACTTACTTCACTTTACCTGCAACCTTTTACATTTTAACAACAGTAAAGTACATGAAAATTCATTTAAACTTTTTCAAACAATGGTAATTGTTAAAAATAAAATAATTTTGTTGCCAGGCAATAAAATTATAATTTTTTCATTTTAATGTAAATCATGTGTGAGAGAAAATATATCGTTCGTGGCAGGCAAGCATATCTCAATTATGTAATGTTTACGTTTCCATTTTATTATTATGATCGCTGCAATAAAAAGGCGGGGAACACACACACACACACACACACACACACACACACACACACACACACACACACACACACACACACACACACACACACACACACACACACACACACACACACACACACACACACACACACACACACACACACACACACACACACACACACACACACACACACACACACACACACACACACACACACACACACACACACACACACACACACACACACACACACACACACACACACACACACACACACACACACACACACACACACAATTCGCATTATTTCTGGCCTCACTCATGTTTATTTTCTTACATTTGCACGCTTTTTAAATGGAAAGTGCCGAAACCCACACCAACATAACGTGTGCAAGCCGAAAAAGTGTCCAGCGTGGATAGCGATTTGCTTCCTGTGGATCGCTGGGCAGTGTAACTGCATGTGTTTACAGAGGAACGATTCATAGATAGACTTTTCGTCTTTAGGGAATGAACCCTCTGCAAGATGCTGAGGGTCCATGAGTGACTTCGGAGCGCTCCTTCTTTTCCGCATGTTTGTTCTGTGAAACGTACACTGTAGATTCACAGCTTTACTCTAAGCAGTGCTCAATAGGAAATATTGGAAATTTTTGTCCACGGTGTACCCTCATACACACTAAACCTGCTCTGATGTTTTAAGTACGGACATCATAATATTAAAACTTTGGAAACTTGAGCACTACTTAATGGAGATCAAACATTAACTTATACAAGCCATTAATTTTATGCATTTTTTATATATATGTGTACAACGTTATCGGCAACAAAGAAGTAGTTTTTGTTAAAATTCCTTCCCGTGATGTTTGGCCGTAGTGCAATGTTTTCTACAAAACCAGACGTTTCGGCAATGCCATCGACTTCCATCATCAGTGAAAATCGAGTGCGATAACGTGAGGTGGTATACGTTAGTGACCACAGTACTGTGGTTAAGGCTGAAGCAGTAAGTAGAAAGAAGTAGTTTCTATGGTAATATTTCATTTCGAAAATGATTTTAAATATAAATCTTCGAACATGGAAGTCATGTATGGTTCTCCATACCGATATTTTAATGTTTTACTATAAAAACTTTTGCCAACTGGTCTTTTAAATTTGTTTTTGTACTGTACTTAGCTGCTTGGGTTTCCAGATGCTGCGCACTATTACGTTGCTAATCCCCTTTTTATTCAAACACCCAAAATTCACATTTTAGTACTTTTTATTCCACCATCACTGTTTTGAACTGTTCTTTACGGTTCCATTATAATTTGCATACCCTTTGGTAAGCCTGTTATAACATTTTCGGCCTACCAAAAGAAATAAGCCAGAGGCCACTATCATATTACGACTGGTCAGTATGAAGGCGGGCTGCTGACTGGGGCGAACTGCGTACGCTATCCGCTCTTTGTGTATCGGCCACGTGGCTCCACCGGATGCCCACCTCGCCTCCTGCCTTTACTCAAAGACGGTTCTAGATGTCTCGAAGCCGGAAATTCGTTTTACCTTAAAACACGTTGTGTGCTTATTACGCAGTACGACCACGTGCTCGTCCTGTGACTCCACTACTCTTTGTTCTAACTCCCAATACGTCTCCAACAATAAATTTATGACATAAAATGATTATGCCCCTTTTGTCCCGTTACAATTTCTTGCATTGTGAATGAACCTCAATTCATAGTTTTCACGCATATGCAGTGTGTCCGATATATTTCAACCTATGTCAGTATGTCATGAATTATCGATACGTGCATGCATCTGTGACACCTGTCATATGTGCAACTTACGTTGGTCACATTCGAGTGTAATGTGTTTCATCGTTATGTCAAGTTCATTACGATCAATGTCAGTCATCATCGTTGGTTTTTTCTGATCTTCCAGTGAGACATTGCCAACTAATGTGACAAGGTACTCTGCTATCTTTAGTTTGTAAGTTACACATTTTAAAATCAAAACTGTAAGTCATGTACAAAACTTTGCATTAATTAAACATAGTCCACATAAACATTGCACCTACCATCTTGTGTGAGCAAAGTGGTGTATGCCCCCAACCCAGTATGTGCATGATATTTTTTGTGTGTGATAAATACTAGCATTCTTTTACTTTAAGACCTGTAGCATACAAATATAGTGCAAGAGACAGTCTGTGTCATAGAGTGGTTATTTGTAAATGACCACTTCTCAGTTTCTTTTATTCTTTCAGTGTGTCCATGTATTGGCCATTCTTGCAGTAGTATAAGGATTTAAATTATTCAGGAAGCTGATGTTATATTCTTCCTACAAAAGTGTTAAAAGAATGTGCCCTCAACACATTTCCCTGTCTGGCCAGTATATTTATATCATATTATCACAATTGATTTTATATATGGTGGAGCACTATCAGTATATTTTTGACTCGTGAACACAGTGTATTTTAGTGGTTGTTATATGAACCAATGGAAACAATGATGTTATATTTTTTAGAGAGGTTAGTGAATAAATTTGTGTATTCTATTGATGAGTACTTATTATTAGTAAATCTCCTGCTTCAAGATTGAATTTTGCTTCTAAGTCTGGTAATTAATAAATCTATAATTACATTATTGTAACCACTGAATACAGCAGTATGTTTCAAGATATAAACCTTTTTTGTTGAAGTATTCTGGTTCGAATTTTAATGAAAGAAGTCCACACACAAATGAATTATATGCAGTCACTTTTTGGGACCAGAAGAGGTATATAATGGATGACGTGGATGGCATGGATCATAATGACAAATGAAAGTTTTTTTTACACATACTACTAGTGTAAAACTACTACAGTGGAGTACTGATTATGCGACCACAGCTAATCCAACTGTGTGTTATCCAGATAGATCTAATTTCTATTTTATTAAAAGTTAAATTTGACCATGAACTGAATTGACATTTTTTATAATGTATTGTATCTTACAAATATTATGCTGTACCGGTAACTTTAGTCCAGTAGTATTGTGTGGTTGGTATTTAAACAAATTATAGGCAACAAGTTTTATACTTGCTATACTGTATTAATGTTTTGACTGATTAGATTAGAGATTGGCTCTCATCATGATGTATGGACAGTGGTTTCATGTTACAAAAGAAGAAACATTAATGGTTAATACTGATTTCTTTGCTCAGCAGTATTATTCAGCGGCTGTGATAATGCACATGCCAGTAAATAAACTTGTTTATTTTTCAGTCATTTAGGGTTTTAAACTGATTTGAGGTAAAAGAAAAAAGTTGTTACTTTCAAAGAGAAATTTCATGGTATTAAATGACTGGAAAAATATTATAAGAATTGGGTTGGGAAATGCACAGTGTCAAACTCGAAAACAAATTATGCAGAAAAAAGAGGCTGTTTTAGCCAAGCATCATGAAGTAGTATAAAAATTTGGAAGACCATGGAAAAAGTTGGAACATGTTAAAGCTAGAGAATTGTTGTTTTGGCTTGAATAGGTGGGGGGGAAAGAGTCTGCTGATTTCAATGAAATTGTTCCAACAAAAGCTTTACAATTTAAGGAAAACTGGTAGATGAAATCAGTGACTGTACCATAAGGAATGGGCGGTTAGATTATTAGAAAAAAATTTACGGTGTTCAACAAGTGTCTATAAGAGAAAATTATGTCTGCAGGTAAAGATGTTATAAACAATTTCTAGTCTGATCTAAACACGCTGACAGAAAAAGGCATATTGTGTGACTGGATTTCAATAATAGACTGTTGTCTACAAGTGGCATCAAAACAAGAGTTAGCTGCCCCCTTCCCCACCACCAGGCTTATAAAAAAACAAGAAGAGGGTAACTTGATGTAATAATGAAGGTGGGATACACATATAGAGACTCATATTAATTAGAAAACAAAAAGGCTGTGGGTATTTGAGGACACTGGAAACCTAGTTCCTCTTCCTTTTGGCACATATATCAGAAAACCATGCATAAATGATGACATTTGTAAAGGATGGTTTAAATAAGAATTTGACCCATCTGTGGCAAACTTTTGGAAGGAGAACGATTTGTCAAGAAAGGCAATTTTTCTACTTGACGATGTCCTTTTCCATCCCACATGAAAAGATTTACAGAATAAGGCACTGTTCCTACCGTGCAATGTGCTGGTCCTTGGTCCTTATGTTAACTAATGGACAAAGGCATTCTGGAAGTGTTGAAGAAGAAATACTGATTCAAACTTCTTTCTTTTATGACAGTTGACAGTAAAGAAGAGTATATAAAGAGACTGACATGTATATAAAGAGTAAAAAAGATGACATGTTAGACGTAGTAAGCTGGATTTCTGAAGGACAGAAAGAATTTCTCAAATATCACTTCTACAATATGGAAAACATTGCTGGATCACTAAGGGAGTAACAAATAGGGTAAGATAGAGAAGATGAGAATGCTGAAGACAGAAGTTGATTAAGCTTCTTGAACAGATTTTAGGATATAATGGGATGTGATAATGTATGCATTGGGGACAATGTTGAGTGGATGGTGTATGACAGAACTTAAAGAAATTACTAATAACATCAGTTATGAAATAGTCAGTTATAAAAGACTTCCTAGAAAATATTGAAGAAAATAAAGAAAGCATAAGTCCATATACAGAGAGAATCAAAGCCATGAAATCAATGCAACAAAGTGAGGTGACACCATCTGACATTTGCACACTTGTTCTTTCCAGTCATAACTAATAAAAAGGGCAGAATGAAAAATTCAGTAAACTGAAAAGACTTTGCTAAAGATTAATCATTTAATAGTTTACGGGTTTATTTAATACATTTGTTAGTTTCATAAGTTGTATTTAAAATGTACTGTAGAAGTTAAAAAACTGAAGTCATAATGGGATATGTTTGATGACACATTTAATGAATGTTTTAGTCCGATGTTGGCTCGTGTTCTTGGTTACATCTTAAAAATTAAAAAGTGTTAGTAATTTTTGTATTGTTTAATCATATTTTCTCTATATTTAGCTTGATCTAGCTTTGACATACACCACAGTTGTTTGGAAAACATTGTAGAGAAAAAAATACTGTAGACTAATAGAAGGCTTGATAATTCATATTCCAACGCCATCTTTTCAGATAAGCTAATTTTTAGTCATAATAAAACACCTTTCAGTTCTCTAAATAAAAGCAGCTTTCTATTACAGTATGTACAAAACCAATAATTTTATTGACTTATATAATTTGTGAGGTATTTTAGTCACATACAAAGTACGAGAACCTCACAAAATGAAAACCTGTATGGTTTAATAATTCACACCTCTGGCAAGACTTGAACAAGTGGCAAGCTGTTAAAAAAGTATGAATTATTGAAATCATAAATTCAGCTTACCTTATCTTAAATTCCCCACGCTTTGACAGAAAATCACCATTCAAGTAGGACTCCACACTTTCCCAAGCAAGACCGTGTAGGAATAATGGATATAAGGAATCGCAGGGTTTACCTGCATTGATGAAGAAATAAATAGTCAAGCTATGGTCCCCGGGGGTGAATGTGGAAACATGGTTTTTTAGATGGATGTTACGGCCACATGTGAGTCAGTCCCAGCTACATGCTGCCCATTCGGGGTCCTGAGTGTTAACCAACTAAAACTTGTATGCACTGAGTGCGTTGCTAGGATGTACGTATGTAAATATTTCATCAGGCATGTACATATGTAAATATTTCATTCAAGCTTGTAAATACTTTGCAACTAAAATACCGAAAAAATTTATAATTTAACTTGTATTGTTTAAATAAATTTATGTATAAATATAATGTATCAGTAAGTGGTTATATTATTACATATTAGAAAGACAGTAGGTTGCTACAACCAGATGTCAGGAGACAGCTGAGAGAATAGTGCACTTACTATTGTTTACAGATTACACTATTACATACTTGAACAACAGTAAATTGCTACTAGCAGGTGTCAGGAGACACCTGAGAGAACAGTGCACTTATTGCTCTCTACTTCTTATACTGAATCGTTTTCAACGTCAGTACGTTGCTACTACCAGTTGTCAGGAGACAGCTGAGACAACAGTCCACTTACTACTATTTATTGCTTATACAATTACATATTAGAAAGACAGTAAGTTGCTACTACCAGGTGTCAGTAGACAGCTGAGAGAATAGTGCACTTACTGCTTATACTATTATAATGTTTTATAATATGTATAATTATAATATTATTATGTTTTATATTCATGTAAGTCTGATTTTTTGTTTGACTGTGCTATCTTTTAACACACTACTGTAAATTATAATTCCTGAATTTTGTTGTCCATGACATGTCTGTTGTTATTATTTGTGTGTGTGTGTGTGTGTGTGTGTGTGTGTGTGTGTGTGTGTGTGTGTGTGTGTGTGTGTGTGTGTGTGTGTGTGATGCGACCCTGCAACACTGTAGTATTTTATTTATATTATACAGTGTAGCATTGAACTTGTTATTGTATTTTGTTTGAGCGAAGGGTATCCCTGGATAATATAGACAAAATGTCCTCAATTTTTATTTCAAAATAAACCTGATAATATCTTTACTTGAGCTTTAAAATAAGGTATCTATGGTCCCCACCTCAAAATTACCCCTCCCCCCTCCTAAGGGCAAAAAGTGCTTTTTTCAATTTTTTTTATACAGGGTCCGCCAGTGAAGTGGGAAAATTAAAAGTACCCAATTTTTTCATGAAACATTTATTATCAGAATTTTTTTTACAGATTTGAGTTGAGTAAAGTATGCCATTATTTTACTTTTTAAAAATAATGCTGCTCAAATGAGAGCCATTTCTGTGTAAACATTCTTCTAATCTTGACCGAAAATTTTCAGTCACTCGATGAACCAGGTCAGGTTGAATCCGTGCAATTTCTTGTCTGATATTCGTTTTTAATTCAGGTATGGTGTGCGGTCTATCAATGTACACCCTGCTCTTCAGAAATCCCCAAAGAAAAAAGTCGCATGCGGACAAATCTGGGGATCTTCCAGGCCACGAGATGTTGCCATATCTGGATATGAGTCCTTCCGGGAATAGTTCTCTTAAAGCAGCCATGGACACACGAGCAGTATGACTTGTGGCCCCATCCTGCTGGAAAAAATTAATTTCCGGAAACCTAGGGAGCTGTTGCATAAAAAATGTTCTGACCATGTGTGTGTAGCGGTCTGCATTGACAGTTGTGGTGTTTCCTCTATCGTCTTGGAAAAAATATGGCCCAATAATGCCAGATGATGAAACTGCACACCACACCGTAACTTTCGGACTATGTAATGGCTTTTCATGCAACTCATCTGGGTTTTCATCATTCCAATATCGACTATTTTGTTTGTTTACATATCCATTCAAATGAAAATGTGCTTCATCTGACATGAACATGCGGTGAATAAAGTTTTCATCATCATTTACACATCGCAATATTTCTTCGCTGAAAATCCTGCGAGCCAGCATATCGCCATCTTTCAACTCCTGGATTACTTGAATTTTGTAAGGATGAAAAGATAAGTCTTTATGCAAAATTCGTCGTAACGATGTGTCACTAATGTTTAGTGTGGATGCATGTTTCATTGTGGACTACGCGTCAATGCTACTCGAACTCTTTCAATGTTTTCCTCTGTTCTTACAGACCTTGTTGCTCCTCTATGCTTTAAGTTTAATTGTGGAACCAGTTTCTTCAAACTTTTTCACCCATGACATAATTGCATGAGCGGATGGCACTCTTCCATGTCGTGGAATATTGAAATGATTATGAAACAATCGTACAGAAGTCACACAGTCACCATTCTTATAAAACGATTTTACGCAGAAAGCACGATGTGCACCGGACCACTGCTCCATGTTTAACAAATAGCATTAAATGTAAAACAACAATCAAAAACCTCCACGCCCTCTTGTGAGCAGAAAATGAACTATTGGACTTTCAAAATTTCCCGCTTCATTGGCGGACCCTGTATAAGGGAAAATTTTTGAACTCTACAAAAAAAATCATGAGTATAGGGGTATTTGCAAGTAGTTTTGGTGATTTTTTCAAGGTCATCCAAGGTCATTAAGACCTAAAAAAATTCCAAAAAATTAAAAATTTGATTTTACCATATAAGGATTTGAGGGTGCAAACAATTTTATTCTACTATTTCATTTGTTTTATGAACAACTATTTTCATGGATGTTTTCAGATTTTTTGAAGCGGTGCATCATATCTAAAAATTAAATTTTCTCGGTTTTTTGCAATTTTGTGTGGTTTACATGAGCAGAACCATATTTAGCCTAAAATATTATAAGACCTTTTTTGTAGCTTTTAAAAAACTGCCTGCTGAAATATTAACAAATATATTTGTTATAGATAATGTGTGGCCTGTTATTGATGAAGATAGTGATGAGGACTAGAATTTTATTTTGCTAGTGGACCATGTAGTTTAGTGTAAACAAAGTTTTATTATATGCCTGAGTAATGAGTTTTCATATTTATTTAATATAATGATAACTAGAATGTGTAAAAATTAATATCAGTATCAAATAAAGTTAAATACTGTTTTAAAAATTCATATCTGCAGATATATATAGGCTAAAGGGATGAACCAAAAACCAAAATGCGTGTCTTTTCAAAAGCTTCATTTTGCGTCTTGTTGCATGTTGCGTTTTTGTTTTGTTGCGTCTTGGAAGCTCTTGAATGTTCTTAAGTTATTCCTAGAACGCTAAATGAAGAGGGCTGGTTCGGAAGTAAATTGAAGTGGACTGTATGATTTTTCATGTAATAATATTTTATTGAAAATTGCTGAAATTTGATACTATTGCTGACACGTGCAGAAGTTGACTCGACATGATGCCCGTTAAATTAATTAGTAATGAAAGTCGAAATACATAATAATAAGGCAGAGATCGCCCATGTATAATTAGTGCATGCTGTACATAATAAAAAATTAAATGATGAACGCCAGTAGCCGCGGCTGGAAATTTTACGAGTGCTCAGCTCGGAGTATTGCGAATAACTAACGTAAATTCCGCTACAGGCAGCCCAGCTGTGAGCAAGCTGTAGGCGGTAGATAAGCAAAACATGACGTCATCTGCACGTGGCGCGTTGTAGTATTTAAAGTACAAAGTTTACAAGTTCAAAGTTTGAACATACTGCCCGCACAAAATCGGGACGATTTTGAAATTTAAGTTATTATGTGAAACGTAAATCACAAATTATATCAAATGTTGTATACAAAGAAAATACATAAGATACTTGAAAGCTTTATACATTAATCTGTAAATAACAAAATTAATTAAGCTATCAGAACAAACTCAAAGTAAAACAAAACAATTTCTGTACTGAAAAGATACAAACTAAAGCTCATGTTAAAAATAAAAGTGCTTATATAACTAACATAATCTTTTTTGAAGCATTAACATATGTTTGGTAAATACATACATTTAATCTTTAACAGAAAATAAGTGACAACCTTTAATTTATATAAAGAAAACATCCTCAAAAACTGACTCAATATAGTAATACAATGATAACGACATAATAACTGATACAATAATAGTAGACTAACACTTTAAAGATACATAACCATGGTAAATACAATAGAGAAAGAACATAATAATGTACATGCATAGTATTGATATAATGATATCAAATTCAATGATACATAGCAGTAAGATAGACATATCTGAAAGGATGTAAAAATGCATAACATGAGTATACATAATACATAACGATTGGCATAATAATTAATAGTACATAATAGCATAATAATAGTCACAAAAAATTCAATAACATAATAATGATACATAGGAATACAATAATAAAAACTTAATAATAATACAATACAACCAACAAATAGAAACCATGATAAATTGTTCAGAACAATGATGCATGATAATGCGAATTAGTCTGAGTCCACGGGAAGGGGACATAATTTATGGATGGGTCGACGTAGGATACCCTGTGCGGTGCGGACTTCCGCAACGCGCACTATTGAGTCCTGACCCGCAAAAACATTTGTGATTACCCCGCGCTTCCACTGAAGGGGGGGGGGGAATTATCATCTAGAATGAGGACGAGCTGTCCAACAGTTAAATTCCTTGAAGTGGTGCGCCATTTGTTGCGCTGTTGCAACTGGTGCAAATAGTCTTTGGACCATCGTTTCCAGATGGATTGTGTGAATCTTTGGAGCAGCTGCCATCTGCCCAAACGACTAATACTTACTTGGGTATAGTAGGGCTCCGGGAGTGCCATAAGTGGAGAACCGACCAGGAAATGAGCGGAAGTTAACGGTTCTGGGTCCCTAAAATCATTGGATATAGCGAATAAAGGGCGTGAGTTAAGGCAAGACTTTATTTGAGTCAGAATGGTAGAATACTCCTCGAAATTCAGAACGGTACACCCAATAACGCGACGTTAGTGAAATTTGACACTTTTTACCCCGCTTTCCCACAAACCACCGAAATGAGGGGCATAGGGTGGAATAAAGGACCACTTGAAGCCCTGGGAACTGATAAACTCCTGAGTTGTTTGCTCAGATCCCTTAGATTTCAAAAGCCTGTACAATTCGTGTAATGTGCTGCTAGCACGACGAAAATTCGTACCATTGTCGGAGAATATCTGAGTGGGGATATCTCTACGCACGATGAACCGTTTTAAGGCCGCTATGAAGGCGTCTGAGGTAAGATCTGATACAAGTTCCAAATGAATGGCCTTAGTGCACATGCATATAAATAAAGCGATATACGCTTTTGACGTCAATTTTGAGCGCTGCCCGCCATGACGCACAAATACGGGTCCGGCATAGTCAACAGCAGATTGGGTGAATGGCTTGGCAGGCGTGATCCTAGAAGGGGGTAATTGTCCCAATAATTGGTTTGCGCCCCTAGCACGGTATTGGAAACAAGTGATGCACATATGTAATACCGAGGACTTATCATTAACGATCCAATATTTCTGTATCAGAGAAAACTGGGTTAATTGTACACCAGAGTGCAATAAACAAAGATGTTCGTTTTCTATGATTAACTTGCTGAAATGAGAATGCGGGTGCAGTATTATTTGATGTTTGCTCGCGTAGCTGAGCTGGGAGTGCTGTAGACGTCCACCTACTCTCAATATACCTGTCTCGTCGAGAAAGGGGTTGAGTGAGAGAATTTTACTGCTGTTGGGGATGCAGTGATGTGCCTCAAGCTCCTTAACCTCAATGCCGAAGTGCAATTGCTGAGACTGGCGAATAAAAACCAAAAGTGTATCATGCAACTCCTGGGCTGACAAAAAGGAAGTGTCCCTGTCAGCAACGGGGAGCCTAGAGTTCCGAATAAACCTGCGGCAATATGAGAAAACGCGAGTGAGTCTTGTTAGGGGGGAGTAATTTTCAACATAACTGGATGTGGATGAAGCGACAATTAGTGAGGTTTGGGCCTGCTTGCGTCGTTCTTGTTCCAGATCGGGATAAGTGCAGGGAGAATGAGTATCGAAGGCACTGATAGGCCATGATGATGACTCATGCGGGTGAGCGTGTAAAAATCGGTTACGCTTCCGGTTACGTTTACGTTTCTGCTGGACTTTAATTTCCAGAGATTGAGATCTGCGGATAGCACCGCGAAGAGAATCGCCCAAATGAGACTTGTCTGACCTGCGAGGCAGGGATACCACAAATCTGCCATCCTCATTACGGACAGTATTGGACACAAAATGATTCTCGCATTCCGAGTCCTCAGCGGAGGGATCACGAATAGAAACTTCCTCCAACCTCGAAAATTCCTTTAGTTGCGAGGAAATTTCACTTTCACTCTCACATACCATAAAGGATGAAACCGGTTTTGTCATGTCGACATTAAACGGCAAATTACCTACGAGAATGAATCCTAGTTTTGTCTCCTGAATTATGGGGAAATGCGGGCTACGGATAAACTTGGTAGGTTCAATTAATTGCAAGTAATATTGAGCACCGAGCAATAAATCGACTTGCGACGAGAAGTTGAGTTGTGGGTCGGCTAAAAATATGCCCTTGGGTAAATTTAAAGATGCTACATCAAATGATTCAGTAGGGAGATTGTTAGTGCTGCTGGGAAGCACGGCGCAATGTATGTTTAAGCTAAACTGTTTATAGCGAGACTGTAACCTTACTCTGGTACTGAAGTCAGCTTGGGACAATGAATTGTATATACCCGTTATGGGCAATTGAGATTTAACTAGTTTCAGACCCATCCGACGTGCGAAATCCATGGTACAGAAGTTAGCCTGCGAACCAGAGTCTAATAATATCCTAACCGGGTGTTTTCTACCTGCATGATCAGTTGTCATGCAGACTGCGGTAGATAATAATATGGACTTATTTGTTTGTAATTTTAGCGAACACTGGTGGTTACTGGACGATTCATTTTTGTTAGGCATATGAAGCATTGTGTGATGGCGTTTCGCACACGTTCTGCAAGAAAATTTAGATGGGCAGTGGGCGCTATCATGGCCTGGGCGAAAGCAATTTAGACAAAGTTTATTTTTGATTATAATGTTTTTTATCTCATGTATAGTAAGCGTTATAAATTGCGAGCAATCAGTAATTCGGTGTTTACCCTTGCACAGCTGTCATACATTATTTCCGACATGGGAGTGGAATGCTGCTTTGGCTGCATTCACCGTTTTAATTGCTTTGCGGTAGTGAGGCTTATCGCAAACGTTTATCTTGCTTGTTGAAGTGGTTGCGCTGTCCAGATTTTGCAATAACTGTCTACGTATATTTAAAAATTTTATGAAATCATTAAAGTTAGGAAATCGTTCTTCTGACAAACTGTCTTTCCAAAGACGAAGCGTGTAAGTATCGAGTTTTTGGGCCAAGTAATGAATAAGAATAATTTCGAATGTATTTACGGGTAGGCTTAAGGCATTTAACGCATTGATATTAGCGGTTATCTCGTCAATAAATCTGGAAATACTAATTTTGGACTCTTGTTGAACCGATTGCACACCCAGGACATTCCCTACATGATGGGCTGAGACAATTAACTTGCTGTCATACCTATTTTTTAGCAGATCAATAGCTACCGCATAATTTTCATGAGTAATTGGCAGCGATTTTATCACATTTAGCGCCTCGTCATTTAATGAAGAGTGCAAGTAGTGTAGCTTTTGAATATCCGTCAGATCGGTTCTGACGTGTATTAATTCAAGAAATATGTTATAATAGTGTTGCCACTCAATAATGCTACCTGAAAACCGAGGTAATTTGATCGGTTCCAACTGTATAGGGGAGGTTTTAAGAGGCGTAATTTCGGTATTAACCAGTGGTTTTTGATTCACTTGCTCCACTTGTTCTAACAAGTGTTGCAACTTGCATTTGATGCTGCAAAGATCGTCCTCAGTTTGGACTCTATCACTTGCTAATGCGAAATCAGCGTCATCAGATACAATTTGAGACTGAATATCATCATATTTAGTGGATAATTCCATTAAATGACGAAGCTTTATTTTTAGTGCGTGATGATCGCTTGTGTCCGGATCGAAATTATCCGCGAACGTGTTTACACGGGATATAGATGCTTTAATAGTGCCCCGTTTCTTTATCATCGCTTTCACATCAGCCATGATTGCAATTAAAAATGTAATTTGAAAGAATTTAAGCGTAGAGCAGGTGAATAATTGATGTAATTTTGATAAAATTTGATATAATGCAGGAGCTAGTGATCGTCATACAGCTTAACACATTACTTACTATAACATATACTTATTATCTCTTTTAAAGAACAGCCATAAGCGTTATTGAAATTATGAATTTAAATAATAATACATATAGCCTTATCTTGACACTTGAACTTCTAATGAGTTATTATGCAGTTATGAAAATATGCTCATATTATAATGATATATGTTTACGTAAAAACATTAATAGTGCCATATTGAATGTAAAAATGTTACTCAGATTGTTATATTCATGTATTATATAAACAATTGTAATGAAAAATAAAGTCTATAATCACGTGGAATCCTGGCGTGTTCAGAACTGCTTCGGTCCTGTTGGTTCCGTGTTGATCCCGTCCGACCTTTCCTTGATGTTGGTGCACCGCCTGTTTGTGCTGGTTGGATGAAGGTTGATGTCGTATCTCGTATAGCGTGAATTTACCGATGTGGAATCTGCTGCTGTTGAATAACTGTCTTGCCGTTCCTGTCGTGTCAGATCTGACGCTCTGTTGGATCTTGTGTGTCACTCCTGGAGGTTGTCTTTGCGGCAACAAAGGCATACCACGGCCAGCAATCTCAATTTGAAAATATTTTAAATTTGAAGATTGTTTGGGCTGCCCTGCGGATAAAAATGTTGTCGCTGTGGACAAAGAAATGCGGTCGCGTCGGACCAAAAATGTTGTCGCTTGTGGACCAAAAAATGTTGCCCGTAAGGCGAAAATAAAATCCGGATTGGAGGACCAAATGTTGCGTCTTGGAAGCTCTTGAATGTTCTTAAGTTATTCCTAGAACGCTAAATGAAGAGGGCTGGTTCGGAAGTAAATTGAAGTGGACTGTATGATTTTTCATGTAATAATATTTTATTGAAAATTGCTGAAATTTGATACTATTGCTGACACGTGCAGAAGTTGACTCGACATGATGCCCGTTAAATTAATTAGTAATGAAAGTCGAAATACATAATAATAAGGCAGAGATCGCCCAAGTATAATTAGTGCATGGTGCACATAATAAAAAATTAAATGATGAACGCCAGTAGCCGCGGCTGGAAATTTTACGAGTGCTCAGCTCGGAGTATTGCGAATAACTAACGTAAATTCCGCTACAGGCAGCCCAGCTGTGAGCAAGCTGTAGGCGGTAGATAAGCAAAACGTGACGTCATCTGCACGTGGCGCGTTGTAGTATTTAAAGTACAAAGTTTACAAGTTCAAAGTTTGAACAGATGTCAAATGATATTTTATGTTATATAATACGTTATAAAATATTGCATTTAAAATTGCAAAAAATTGATTTATTTATAGATTTACATGGAAAAAATACATATAAAACCCTAATAGTAATTTTTAAATAATATTCATAACTCGGCGAAAAGAAGGACTAGAGAGTTAAACCAAAAACCAAAATACGCGTTCTTTTTTTCAGTTTTACGAAAAAATTAATGAAAATAGTTTTTCATAAAACAAATGAAATAGAATAACATTTTTTGCACCCTCAAATCTTATTGTAAAATCGAATTTTTAATTTTCTGGAATTTTTTATAGGTCTTAATGACCAAAACTGCTTGCAGATACCCCTATACTCATGATCTTTTGTAGCGTTAAAACATTTTTCTGACAAAACAAAAATTGAAAAAGAGCACTATTTTGCCCTTGGGAGGGGGGAGGGTTAATTTATTACGAAGTAAAGAATTGAGAGCTTTTCACCTATCTTACATTTTGTATACTTTCATTACATGAATTTTGAGGTAGGCAATTTCCTGTTGACTGCATTTCTTGTTGATTGAGGTATTACTGTAATCAGTAATTGTGGTTGTTACTTGTTGAGGTATTACTGTAATCAGTAATTGTGGTTGTTAATAATCAAAAACCATTTGAATTAATAGGAAGTGAAACTCATTACAGTTTATAGAAGATAAATTTACATGCATGATCATTAGTTTTATGTAAATTGTTGCTGACATGAATGACAGGAGAAAAGAATTTATATAGTGTAATTATTAGAATTGTTTAAATAAAAAAGGCTTGGATTTTAATATTATTCGTTCAGTCTTCTTAATATAATGCAGTTGCTGTGTTGAAATTGCCTTGGCAAACAATTTGCTGATTTTAAATAATAATTTTGTGTTAGTGGTTGTATATAAACAGAGACTACACTGCTGTACACCACTATACAGACAATTCTCAAGTACTACTTGCGAGCCTTTATTATTGTATATTTCAGATCTGATGATGAACTGAAATGCTTGAAAGGGCTAATTGGGAATTGTCTATAATATAGTGGTGTGCAATAGTGTAATTTCAATTTGCTATTTGCCAAATCATTCTGTCGCATACCATTCTAGCCCATATTACTCTACTTTATTTATAACTTTGTTTTTTGCTACTGTAAGATACTGGCTTTTATAAGCAATGCTTGCATTAGATTTTGTGAGACATTTTTAGAACTTAAGAATTTTATGCTGACTTATTGCAAAAAAAGTTTATGTGATCAGTGGTGTGTACATAGTGATGGGAATGGTTTAAGTAGTATTCAAATTAACTGGAAGTCTACTGGCAACACTTATGTTTTCCAAATTAGGAGAATTGTTACTTCAAATGAGCAATTAAGTCTATAAAAATCATTGATAAGTGTGTGATCCCAATATTGATGTAATGAGATCCTAACTGGAAAACTGAACATCTCTTGTGCTATTGTAAAGTTTATCTTATTCATTATCCATGTTTATGTCATAATATTATTTTGTGAAAGTTTTTTAGGATTTTTCCAGACATTGTAATACTGCAATGTGATGTTTTTTGTCTTTTAAAATGCTTGCTGTGTTGTTTTTGTATCGTATAACTGTTTGGAATTGTTCACTGTCTTACATAGATCCAGTTTTTCCCTCATGTGGAAATCTAAATCTTATTTGGATAGACAATTTGTAAATAAATAAATTAGCATAATACAAAAATGGTTATATTCATTTGAAAAATATATTTACCAATGGAAAAAAGAATCGACAAAATTATATTAAGAATGCACACATCACAGTTCTTAAACCTAATGGAAACATTACAAAATACAGCTCATCCCAAGAGATGGAGACATGAGTAACACACCAGCACTCAAAGGGCCAAGGTTCAACAAAGTAGCATTGCTAGAAAACTTTCCACGTGTTACTGTTATTCATTTAGGGACAAGATTTTATAAAAAAGTGTAACCATTTAAACCACATAAAATTTATGTACGCCTCATGCAATATTGAGCTTCAGAAAAATATGTTTATACAATGTCAGTTAATTCTCCTTCATAGTGACTGTGCAAATATGTGACATGTTGCTTTGGATTTCTAAAGTTTCAGTGCTCATAGATAAATGAAATGTTTGTATTTATCATATGAATACTCTAGTGCTGTGAGTCCCTTAAAACAAATAACCATATGCTTATTTTTTAATGTTATTGAAATTTTAAGTATGAATAACACATTTCAAAAGAGTGTCTGTGCATGGATCTATTTTATCATGTTAAGATTATGTGTAGTAATTAACAAATTTTTTTTCAGGGTTTAATCTACAGAGACTTGAAGCCTGTTTATTGGTCACCCGTGTCAAGGTACTGTACTGATTACTGCTGTATGTGTTTGTGTTGTTTAAAATTTATATAGTGTAAACTGATATTTGTGATTCTTGGGAGAGCCAGTTTCTAATATGTTTTCGAATCTAGTGTGTATAAATATAGAACATGGCAATATTAATTTTGATTGTTATGTATGCAGTAAAGCGAAGAAGTAGGTAATATTATAAGCATGTGCGCGCATGCGTGGGTGTGTGTGTATTATAAAAGGCAAGTAAATGGAGATATCTGCTTATAAAAACTGAGGGTAAACAAAATTTAAGATGGCAGATCTACTATGGTTGTTAAAGTTATTCATAACCATAAAGTTGTTCATAACCATAATCTTAAAGTTATTCTTTTTTTTTATGGTTTGTTTGAGAAATGAAATAGTAGTTGGTCTAATTAGTTCCTGTGGTTGATAAATTTAGAGATACAAAAAAAGTTTCAGTATGGCAGATAGAGTATGTCAAATCTGTATCTGGATCGCTATCAGCCTTGGCAACATGATAAAAAAATTGCAATAAGTACTAATATAAAATAAGTGATAATATTGTGGATAAAAGTAAAAAGTGACATTTGTTGAAGAAACTAATTTGAAGGAGCATCATACATTGAGCATCATAATATTGATGAATAAATAAAGATTTTTGAGGAAAACGAAAATTCCGCATATTTATTGATCAAACCTCGTACAATATCCATGAGATCATTGTAACAATAAAATTGATAGCTTTTTATTTTTTTTTACTTGAGTTTCATTTCTTAATAACAAGTGTTCGCAATTTCTGTGTCTAGAAAGAATGTTTTTTTGTCGATTGCAGTGAAGTTGCTTCTGTTCTGAAGTGAATCCTTATCAGTACTAGACTAAAAGTAGCACATAAAAAGAAGAACAACAAACTTATTTACAATTATCTGTAATGCAAAAAAATGGCCAGTATTTACAAAATTACCTCACAATTTTCAGACAATAATCAGAATAAGTACTACTTAACTTTTTTATTTAGTGCAAATGTGGAAAAATTCCAACATTAGAGTAAAAGAGGGAGCGAGTATAAAATATGTACGAAAAAGTAAAAAAAATGTCTAGACAATTAAGCATTTGGCTAATGTAATTATAATAACAGTTTAATGATGTGGTTAGATACGAGGAAGCAAGTAGGAGAGTTGAAAATTTGACGTATGTAAATAATGAAAATTAAGAAAGGTGAATTGAGTTTTGTGATAATTATAATTTGTCAAATACATGTTCTAGATTTTCCCCACAATAGATGTGCCTGGTTTAGACGAAATTTCAAGTTAATTATGCCATAGGTTTTCGGGGGCTGAGGCTGTATAATACTTTGATGTTTTCTTCAGCTAGATGTTTTGGTTACCCCAGTAGTCCCTGATTGGCTGTTTTGAACATTCCAGTGTTTCAATAATGATCTTGTTAGATTTCAGGTTACATATATATATATATATTATTACTTGCATGTTCTTAGATTTCAGGTTACATATATATATATTATTACTTGCATGTTCTATAAGGAAATGGAAGTATGGTGATGGCGAAGAAAATCGTGTTCTGATTCTCATTGTACTACCCTCAAAACATGAAGAAAAGCCATTTTCTGAAAAGTGTGTGTGTGTGTGTAGAATTTTTTCTACAGCGAACGATAACTGCTGCAAATTCAAACAGAATCAAATAATTTTTTACATATGTGCCCAAGTTGTAAGGGGAAGGGGTAGTTTACTTGCACCATTTTATGTTTTAAAAAGAGTAATTTTTTCTATGGCGAACGATAACTGCCGCAAATTCAAACAGAATCAAATAATTTTTTGCATATGTGCCCAAGTTATAGAGGACTCGGGGCCTATTGATTTTGGTGAAGATCGGTTGAGGGGAAGGGGTAGTTTACGTGCAACGTTTTATGTTTTAACAAGAGTAAAGTACTTAGTTTTGATATATAAAGTATCCTGAAAAGAAGATCATAATAATCCACTGTAGAAAGGTACATGAAATATCTATAAATGAAAAGGGTAGTTGAAGGGAGAGGGGCTAAATTTCTATAAATGAAAGCGATAGTTGAAGGGAACGGGGTATAATATTTTATATGTGTACTATGTTATTGGGAACAAAGAAGTAGTTTGTTGTAAAAATTCCTTCTTTGGCTGTTTGGCCATGGTTCAATGTTTTCTGCAAAACCAGACGTTTCGGTAGTGCCATTGACTGCCATCATTAGTGAAAATCAAGTGTGCTAACGTGAGGTGGTATTGGTTAGTAACCACAGTAGTGTGGTTAAGGCTGAAGAAAGAAGTAGTTTCTGTGGAAATATTTCATTTCAAAAATAAGTTGAAATTAATCAGAAATTGTTTTAAATAAAATGGAATTAATTTAGTTATAAATTGTATTTTGATAGAATGTCATAGAAAAAATGGAACGTATTTGTGAATAACTAACCAAGTTTGCCTATAGTTTGTGAACAAATCTTGTGTTATAACTAATTGATAAATCACTCAATATGTGAGGATTAAAAGTAAAAGGACTATAACGATGTAAAATTCAGTAAGGTTAAGTATTTTTAATGAATCTAAGATATTAATAATCACTAAGTGTGCAAAATTATAAAAGTGATTGTCAGTAAGAAAAACGTAAAGCTTTTCTATTTCTGGAACGCTTAACTAGGCGTGGGTTTAGGAAAGCATCACTCTGGTCTTGACTTTCTTTCAGTGCAGATGTATTGTTAAGCATTGAAATAATAATTACAGTGTTCGGTAGCCTACTGGTGAATAAAAAGTGCAAGAGTCAAATAAAAATAAAATAATTAATTAAAGAATATAACCACAAGAAGAAGAAATAAAAAACTAATATTAAATTTAATATTGAAGTAAAGTGGTACTCACCTGTCAGGTTACCTTACTTGTTTATAATAAATAATAATACTGGAAGATAACCTATACAAATGTTTACAGTGTAAACAAAAGTGAAATTAATTGCACATCTCAGATCCTGTGTAATATAGATAAACGATGTTCACAAGTAATAAACATACAGAAACTCTCAACTTTTAAAATATTATTTATTTGTTAAGAACTAGTTAAAAGAAGGTGTACGTCCTGTATTTATTATATTAAATAAATATAGACACTAAATATCGCACTCAGCAAGTAAGCAATGAATTAACCTATATGGTGTCAGAACAGAACCTATATGGTAATCTATTTACAGAAGTCAGTGCTGCACACTGGTTACATAACTTAGAAACTGTAATAATTTATCAAGAATTTATAAATAATTGGAAATAGATTATCAAGTATAAATTATGAAAATATAAATAAATAGAGTATAGATTATCAAGTCTAAATTATGAAAATATTATAAATAAATATTTTATGATTAGGAACCTAAATTATAAATAGAGAGAATATTTTATAGTTTGTATAAAAAAGAAAAAACATTACTTTTGTTACCGGTAATAATTAACTTGGTTCTAAACTCTATGTATTTTCTTTATTTTACTTCCATATTCCTTAAGGAATGGAAGTATGGTGATGGCAAAATATCGGTATGGAGAACCATACATGACTTCCATATTCTAAGATTTATATTTAAAATCATTTTCAGCCAAACAGCCAGGCTGTGTCTTACCTGCCTTTTTATTGCTGTATTAAATGAAAAATATTATATTACATTAAAATGAAAAAATTATAATTTTATTGCCTGGCAACAAAATTATTTTATTTTTAACAATTACCATTGTTTCAACAAGTTTAAATAAATTTTCAAGTACTTTACTCTTGTTAAAACGTATAAGGTTGCAGGTAAACTACCCCTTCCCCTTAACCGATCTTCACCAAAATCGAAAGTCATTGAGACCTCTACAATTCAGGGACGTATGCAAAAAATTATTTGATTCTGTTTGAATTTGCGGCTGTTATCGTTTGCCATAGAAAATACGCTTGATAAAAAAACGTTGCAGGTAAACTACCCCTTCCCCTTAACCGATCTTCACCAAAAACAATAGGTCTTGAGTACTCTACAAATCAGGACTGTATGCAAAACATTATTTGATTCTGTTTGAATTTGCGGCTGTTATCGTTTGCCATAGAAAATACCCTTGTTAAAAAAACGTTGCAGGTAAACTACCCCTTTCCCTCAACCGATCTTCACCAAAAACAATAGGTCTTGAGAAATCTACAATTCAGGGCTGTATGCGAAACATTATTTGATTCTGTTTGAATTTGCGGCTATCGTTTGCCAAAAAAAAAAAATTTCCCTTGATAAAAAAAACCGTATCAGGTAAACTACCCCTTCCCCTCAACCGATCTTCACCAAAAACAATAGGTCTTGAGTACTCTACAAATCAGGGCTGTATGCAGAAAATTATTTGATTCTGTTTGAATTTGCGGCTGTTATCGTTTGCCATAGAAAATACCCTTGTTAAAAAAACGTTGTAGGTAAACTACCCCTTTCCCTTAACCGATCTTCACCAAAAACAAAAGGTATTGAGAACTCTACAATTTAGGGCTGTATGCAAATAATCTTTTCATTCTGTTTGAATTTGCGGCTGTTATCGTTTGCCATAGGAAATACCCTTGTTAAAACATAAAACGTTACAGGTAAACTACCCCTTTCCCTTAACCGATCTTCACCAAAAACAATAGGTCTTGAGAACTCTACAATTCAGGACTGTATGCGAAACATTATTTGATTCTGTTTGAATTTGCGGCTGTTATCGTTTGCCAAACAAACAAAATTACCCTTGCTAAAAAAAAAACCGTTGCAGGTAAACTACCCCTTTCCCTCAACCGATCTTCACCAAAAACAATAGGTCGCGAGAACTCTGCAAAACCGGGCTGTATGCAAAAAATTATTTGATTCTGTTTGAATTTGCGGCAGTTATCGTTTGCCATAGAAAAAAAATCTACAGACACATAGACACACAGACACACACACAGATAGACAGACAGACAGACACACAGACACTTTTCGGAAAACGACTTTTTTTCATGTTTTGAGTGTAGTAGAATAAGAATCTGCAATAATCTCGAACACGATTTTTTTTGCCATCACCATACTTCCATTCCTTAAGGAATATGGAAGTAAAAAAATCGTGTTCGAGATTATTGCAGATTCTGATTCTACTACACTCAAAACATGAAAAAAAGTCGTTTTCCGAAAAGTGTCTGTGTGTGTGTCTGTCTGTCTGTCTGTCTGTCTGTCTGTGTGTGTGTGTGTGTGTGTGTGTGTGTGTGTGTCTGTAGATTTTTTTTCTATGGCAAACGATAACAGCCGCAAATTCAAACAGAATCAAATAATTTTTTGCATACAGCCCTGATTTGTAGAGTACTCGCGACCTATTGTTTTTGGTGAAGATCGGTTGAGGGAAAGGGGTAGTTTACCTGCAACGGTTTTTTTTTATCAAGGGTAATTTTGTTTGTTTGGCAAACGATAACAGCCGCAAATTCAAACAGAATCAAATAATGTTTCGCATACAGCCCTGAATTGTAGAGTTCTCACGATCTGTTGATTTTGGTAAAGATCGGTTAAGGGAAAGGGGTAGTTTACCTGTACCGTTTTATGTTTTAACAATGGTATTTACTATGGCAAACGATAACAGCCGCAAATTCAAACATAATCAAATAATGTTTTGCATACTGCCCTAAATTGTAGAGTTCTCAAGACCTTTTGTTTTTGGTGAAGATCGGTTAAGGGAAAGGGGTAGTTTACCTGTAACGTTTTATGTCTTAACAAGGGTATTTCCTATGGCAAACGATAACAGCTGCAAATTCAAACAGAATCAAAAGATTATTTGCATACAGCCCTGATTTGTAGAGTACTCAAGACCTATTGTTTTTGGTGAAGATCGGTTAAGGGGAAGGGGTAGTTTACCTGCAACGTTTTTTTATCAAGCGTATTTTCTATGGCAAACGATAACTGCCGCAAATTCAAACAGAATCAAATAATTTTTTGCATACGTCCCTGAATTGTAGAGGTCTCAAGGACTTTCGATTTTGGTGAAGATCGGTTAAGGGGAAGTGGTAGTTTACAAGCAACCTTTTACGTTTTAACAAGAGTAAAGTACTTGAAAATTTATTTAAACTTTTTCAAACAATGGTAATTGTTAAAAATAAAATAATTTTGTTGCCAGGCAATAAAATTAAAATTTTTTCATTTTAATGTAAATCATGTATAAGAGAAAATATATCGCGCTTGGCAGCCGATATTAAGATTTAAATATAAATCTTAGAATATGGAAGTCATGTATGGTTCTCCATACCGATATTTTACTTCCATGTTCCTTAAGGAAATGGAAGTATGGTGATGGCAAAAAAAAATCGTGTTCGAGATTATTGCAGATTCTGATTGTACTACACTCAAAACATGAAAAAAAGTCGTTTTTCGAAAAGTGTCTGTGTGTGTGTGTCTGTGTGTGTGTGTCTGTGTGTCTGTGTGTCTGTAGATTTTTTTTCTATGGCAAACGATAACAGCCGCAAATTCAAACAGAATCAAATAATTTTTTGCATACAGCCCTGATTTGTAGAGTACTCGCGACCTATTGTTTTTGGTGAAGATCGGTTAAGGGAAAGGGGTAGTTTACCTGCAACAGTTTTTTTTTATCAAGGGTAACTTTGTTTGTTTGGCAAACGATAACAGCCGCAAATTCAAACAGAATCAAATAATGTTTTGCATACAGCCCTGAATTGTAGAGTTCTCAAGATCTGTTGATTTTGGTACAGATCGGTTAAGGGAAAGGGGTAGTTTACCTGCAACGTTTTATGTTTTAACAAGGGTATTTCCTATGGCAAACGATAACAGCCGCAAATTCAAACATAATCAAATAATGTTTTGCATACTGCCCTGAATTGTAGAGTTCTCAAGACCTTTTGGTTTTGGTGAAGATCGGTTAAGGAAAAGGGGTAGTTTACCTGCAACGTTTTATGTTTTAAAAGGGTATTTTCTATGGCAAACGATAAGAGCCGCAAATTCAAACAGAATCAAATAAGTTTTTGCATACAGCCCTTATTTCTTGAGTACTAAAGACCTATTGTTTTTGGTGAAGATCGGTTAAGGGAAAGGGGTAGTTTACCTGCTACGTTTTTGTTTTATCAAGGGTATTTTGTATGGCAAACGATAACAGCCGCAAATTCAAACAAAATCATATAATATTTTACATACAACCCTGAATTGTAGAGTTCTCAAGACCTGTCATTTTTGGTGAAGATCGGTTAAGGGAAAGGGGTAGTTTACCAGCAACGGTTTTTTATCAAGGGTAATTTTTTTTGTATGGTAAACGATAACAGCCGCAAATTCAAACAGAATCAAATGATGTTTTGCATACAGCCCTGTATTCTAGAGTTCTCAATACCTATTGGTGTTGGTGAAGATCGGTTAAGGGAAAGGGGTAGTTTACCTGCAACGTTTTATGTTTTAAAAGGGCATTTTCTATGGCAAATGATAAGAGCCACAAATTCAAACAGAATCAAATACGTTTTTGCATACAGCCCTGTTTTGTTGAGTACTAAAGACCTATTGTTTTTGGTGAAGATCGTTTGAGGGAAAGGGGTAGTTTACCTGCCACGTTTTTGTTTTATCAAGGGTATTTTGTATGGCAAACGATAACAGCCGCAAATTCAAACAAAATCATATAATATTTTACATACAACCCTGAATTGTAGAGTTCTCAAGACCTGTCATTTTTGGTGAAGATCGGTTAAGGGAAAGGGGTAGTTTACCAGCAACGGGTTTTTATCAAGGGTAATTTTTTTTTATGGTAAACGATAACAGCCGCAAATTCAAACAGAATCAAATGATGTTTTGCATACAGCCCTGTATTCTAGAGTTCTCAATACCTATTGGTGTTGGTGAAGATCGGTTAATGGAAAGGGGTAGTTTACCTGCAACGTTTTATGTTTTAAAAGGGCATTTTCTATGGCAAATGATAAGAGCCACAAATTCAAACAGAATCAAATACGTTTTTGCATACAGCCCTGTTTTGTTGAGTACTAAAGACCTATTGTTTTTGGTGAAGATCGTTTGAGGGAAAGGGGTAGTTTACCTGCCACGTTTTTGTTTTATCAAGGGTATTTTGTATGGCAAACGATAACAGCCGCAAATTCAAACAAAATCATATAATATTTTACATACAACCCTGAATTGTAGAGTTCTCAAGACCTGTCATTTTTGGTGAAGATCGGTTAAGGGAAAGGGGTAGTTTACCAGCAACGGTTTTTTATCAAGGGTAATTTTTACTTCCATATTCCTTAAGGAATGGAAGTATGGTGATGGCAAAAAAAATCGTGTTCGAGATTATTGCAGATTCTGATTCTACTACACTCAAAACATGAAAAAAAGTCGTTTTCCGAAAAGTGTCTGTGTGTCTGTGTGTCTGTGTGTCTGTCTGTCTGTCTGTAGATTTTTTTTCTATGGCAAACGATAACTGCCGCAAATTCAAACAGAATCAAATAATTTTTTGCATACAGCCCGGTTTTGCAGAGTTCTCGCGACCTATTGTTTTTGGTGAAGATCGGTTGAGGGAAAGGGGTAGTTTACCTGCAACGGTTTTTTTTTAGCAAGGGAAATTTTGTTTGTTTGGCAAACGATAACAGCCGCAAATTCAAACAGAATCAAATAATGTTTCGCATACAGCCCTGAATTGTAGAGTTCTCAAGACCTATTGTTTTTGGTGAAGATCGGTTAAGGGAAAGGGGTAGTTTACCTGTAACGTTTTATGTTTTAACAAGGGTATTTCCTATGGCAAACGATAACAGCCGCAAATTCAAACAGAATGAAAAGATTATTTGCATACAGCCCTAAATTGTAGAGTTCTCAATACCTTTTGTTTTTGGTGAAGATCGGTTAAGGGAAAGGGGTAGTTTACCTACAACGTTTTTTTAACAAGGGTATTTTCTATGGCAAACGATAACAGCCGCAAATTCAAACAGAATCAAATAATTTTCTGCATACAGCCCTGATTTGTAGAGTACTCAAGACCTATTGTTTTTGGTGAAGATCGGTTGAGGGGAAGGGGTAGTTTACCAGCAACGTTTTTTATCATGCGTATTTTCTATGGCAAACGACAACTGCCGCAAATTCAAACAGAATCAAATAATTTTTTGCATACAGCCCTGATTTGTAGAGTACTCGCGACCTATTGTTTTTGGTGAAGATCGGTTGAGGGGAAGGGGTAGTTTACCTGCAACGGTTTTTTTTATCAAGGGAAATTTTTTTTTTTTTTGGCAAACGATAACAGCCGCAAATTCAAACAGAATCAAATAATGTTTCGCATACAGCCCTGAATTGTAGATTTCTCAAGACCTATTGTTTTTGGTGAAGATCGGTTGAGGGAAAGGGGTAGTTTACCTGCAACGTTTTTTTAACAAGGGTATTTTATATGGCAAACGATAACAGCCGCAAATTCAAACAGAATCAAATAATGTTTTGCATACAGTCCTGATTTGTAGAGTACTCAAGACCTATTGTTTTTGGTGAAGATCGGTTAAGGGGAAGGGGTAGTTTACCTGCAACCTTTTACGTTTTATTTTCTATGGCAAACGATAACAGCCGCAAATTCAAACAGAATCAAATAATGTTTTGCATACAGCCCTGATTTGTAGAGTACTCAAGACCTATTGTTTTTGGTGAAGATCGGTTAAGGGGAAGGGGTAGTTTACCTGCAACGTTTTTTTATCAAGCGTATTTTCTATGGCAAACGATAACAGCCGCAAATTCAAACAGAATCAAATAATTTTTTGCATACGTCCCTGAATTGTAGAGGTCTCAATGACTTTCGATTTTGGTGAAGATTGGTTAAGGGGAAGGGGTAGTTTACCTGCAACCTTTTACGTTTTAACAAGAGTAAAGTACTTGAAAATTTATTTAAACTTTTTGAAACAATGGTAATTGTTAAAAATAAAATAATTTTGTTGCCAGGCAATAAAATTATAATTTTTTCATTTTAATGTAATATAATATTTTTCATTTAATACAGCAATAAAAAGGCAGGTAAGACACAGCCTGGCTGTTTGGCTGAAAATGATTTTTTTCTATGGTAAACGATAACAGCCGCAAATTCAAACAGAATCAAATGATGTTTTGCATACAGCCCTGTATTCTAGAGTTCTCAATACCTATTGGTGTTGGTGAAAGATCGGTTAATGGAAAGGGGTAGTTTATCTGCAACGTTTTATGTTTTAAAAGGGCATTTTCTATGGCAAATGATAAGAGCCACAAATTCAAACAGAATCAAATACGTTTTTGCATACAGCCCTGTTTTGTTGAGTACTAAAGACCTATTGTTTTTGGTGAAGATCGGTTAAGGGAAAGGGGTAGTTTACCAGACACGTTTTTGTTTTATCAAGGGTATTTTATATGGCAAACGATAACAGCCGCAAATTCAAACAGAATCATATAATATTTTGCATACAGCCCTGAAATGTAGAGTTCTCAAGACCTGTTGGTTTTGATGAAGATCGGTTAAGGGAATAGGGTTGTTTACCAGCAACATTTTGTTTTATCAAGGGTAATTTTTTTTTGACGAACGATAACTGCCGTACATTAAAACAGAATCAACTACTCTTCTGCATACCTTTTTGAATTATACAGAACTCAAGGTCTGTTGATTTTGTTGAAGATCGGTTAACGGAAAGAGGTAGTTTACCGGCAACGTTTTATGTTTTAACAAGGGTATTTTTTCTATGATGAGCGATAACTGCCGTAAATTCAAAGAGAATCAAATAATTGTTTGCATACAGGCCTGAATTGTAGAGTACCTAAGACCTGTCGTTTTTGGTGAAGATCGGTTAAGGGAAAGGGGTAGTTTACCTGCAACGGTTTTTTATCAAGGGTAATTTTTTTCTATAGTAAACGATAACAGCCGCAAATTCAAACAGAATCAAATGATGTTTTGCATACAGCCCTGTATTGTAGAGTTCTCAATACGTATTGGTGTTGGTGAAGATCGGTTAAGGGAAAGGGGTAGTTTACCAGCAACATTTTATGTTTTAACAAGGGTAATTTTTTATATGACGAACGATAACTGCCGTAAATTCAAACAGAATCAACTAGGTTTTTGCATACCTTTTTGAACTAAAGAGAACTCAAGGTCTGTTGATTTTGTTGAAGATTGGTTAAGGGAAGGGGTAGTTTATCAGCAAGGTTTTATGTTTTAAAAAGGGTAATTTTTTTATGACGAACGATAACTGCCGAAAATTCAATGAGAATCAAATAATTTTTTGCACCCCCTGAGTTGCAGAGGGCTCAAGGTCTATTGATTTTGGTGAAGATCGGTTAAGGGACAGGGGTAGTTTACCTGCAACATTTTATGTTGTAACAAGAGAAATGTTTCCATGACGAACGATAACTGCCGCACATTCAAACAGAATCAAATATTTTTTTGCATGCTTCGCTGAATTGTAGAGGACGGAAGATCTGTTGATTTTGGAGAAGATCGGTTAAGTGAAAGGGGTAGTTTACCTGAAACATTTTATGATTTAACAAGAGTAAGGTACTTAATTTTTATAAATAAAGTATCCTGATAAGAAGCTCATAGAAATTCACTGTAGAAACGTAGATGAAATATCTATAAATGAAGAAGTTAGGTGAACGGGGTGGGGGTAATTTTCTATTATTAAAAATTATAGTTGAAGGTGGAGGGGAGAATTTTTTATATGTGTACTACGTTATCGGCAACAAAGAAGTAGTTTTTTGTTAAAATTGCTTCCCGGGCTCTTTAGCTGTAGTCCAATGTTTTCTGCAAAACCAGACTTTTCGGCAGTGCCATTGACTGCCATCATCGGTGAAAATCGAGTGCGAAAACGTGAGGTGGTATACGTTAGTGACCACAGTACTGTGGTTAATCCTGAAGCAATAAGTAGAAAGACGTAGTTTCTATGGAAATATTTCATTTCGAATATGATTTTAAATATAAATCTTAGAACATGGAAGTCATGTATGGTTCTCCATACCGATATTTTTATTTTTATGTACTGCAGCCCTGAGATATAAGAGTCAGCAATTCATGCTATAAAATAAAATATAAAGTAAATTTAATATTACGGACCAGTAAAACCCAGACCAATAAAAAAGATCAGTACAACACACACACACACACACACACACACACACACACACACACACACACACACACACACACACACACACACACACACACACACACACACACACACACACACACACACACACACACACACACACACACACACACACACACACACACACACACACACACACACACACACACACACACACACACACACACACACACACACACACACACACACACACACACACACACACACACACACACACACACACACACACACACACACACACACACACACACACACAGGTTTATGGATTTAAAATTAGTGTTTGATAGTTGACATTTTTAAACATAAACACTTTATGAAAGTTTTATTTAAACTATAATTTTTTTTTTTAAGATATTAACTAAAAGATATATAGTCAAGATATATATAGTGAGTATAAGTTGTACATTTTGCATTAAATTAGGTCTTAACTTGCATTAAGCAGAAATTCAGAGGAAGGAAAAGTTTTGTGAATTATGGTCTCAGACTTTTTTTATTCTTTTATGCTTATTATGTTGTCTGTAGGACTGCCTTAGCAGAAGCAGAACTTGAGTACAAAAGTGACCATAGAACTACAGCAGTTACAGTACGAATTCCACTGATGAATGTGCCCGATGACTGGAAATGTGATGGCCATCAGGTGTATGCTTTGGTGTGGACGACTACACCATGGACACTTGCAGCTAATAAGGCAATAGCATACAATCAAACTCTAGAATATGCATTAATTTCAGTCAATGGATCAAAAGACAATTACATCATAGCTACTGAACTCCTCGATCAGTTTGCAAAAAGTACTAAAATGTGGGTGGATGTTATCAAAACATTCAGTGGTAAGTTAATTTCTTTATTAACATACAAAATGTTTTATCTGATTTATCATTATTACATACTTTATGACTGTGTGGATGTGTGGAGTAACCAAAATGGATAAGGTCAGGAACAACTTGATTAGAGGGACAGATAGCAGTGGCATCATAGAAGATGCAAGAACTAAGACTACAGTGTTGTCATGTGAGGAGAAGAGAAGAATCATCTGTGGAGATAAGGGTGCTGGAGATGGAGATACAGGGTGAGAGAATAAGAGGGAGGCCTAAACAGAGCTGTATGGATTGTGTAATGGATGACCTGAAGGAAAAGCAGCTATTGGTGGAATATGTGCATGACTGAACTGAATGTAGACAAGTTGGAGTGGTGAAACATGGAGAAATATGTGAAAAGTTGCCCTAGATCATCAAAAACGTCTCCTCCTCCTCCCCCCTCCCCTCACCTTCCCCTGTTCTGGTCCCAAAGGAATATATCCACTTCACCAACGCTTCCTAGTCTTCCTATACTTTGTTGCCCAACAGGCTTGTGAATTTCTTAGGCAACCTGCCATTTGGCATCCTATTCAGATAACCAATCAATCTCTCTTTGTTCTCTACAATACGATTGTGGATATTAAAATTGTGTAACTCTTTACGAATGTCTTCATTGTAAAGTCTGTCTCTTAATGTGCAGCTTTTAACAGATCACAAGAATCTCTTCTTCGATGCCTGTATCATACTCAGATGTTTTTTTTTCATCAGAACCCAAGGTTCAGAACATTACAATAACACTGGTGTAGCCATTACCTTATACAATTTTAGTTGAGTCTCTTTCCTTGGTTTTCTTAACAGCACTCGACTAAATGTGCCACATATTGACTGAAACTTTAGCCAATTCATGATTGAAATCATAAGCCACATCATAAATTATGTCACAACCAAAATAGTGGAAATGTGACACTCTTTACTCTTATTATCCAATACAATCTTGGTCCATAAGGAGTATTTGCCTATAAATGCCATAGATTTTGTCTTCTGCACAGAAATTATAGTGTTGTAATTTCAGCAGGACTTAATGTAACTGGAACATTGAACTCTGAAGCTCGCATTAGTTGCTAGGGATGCCTACTTGAATATCTGGAAACAGCATTGTATTTATGTATGTTCTCTTATTTATTTTTATTCTCAGATCTGCTTGTAATCTTCACTCTCTATATCATTAATATATATATATATATATATATATATATATCAAAAATTTAAACAAAGTATAAATATTATAAATGGTTGGTCAAATGTAAATGATTTTTTTAAAAATAGCAGGATACTTCAACATTCATTATTGTGATAACACTGGGCTATCTGTGGGCTGCTGTGTCTGTTTAGTAGGACTCATAAAGACTGAATAGAAGGTACCTTTATTGTGATTACACAATACATAGTTATTTAATTTTTAAGGGACAAAAATATTATATTGGAAGAAATTTTGGGCCTATGGAGTAGGACTCATAAAGAATGAATAGAAGGTACCTTTATTGTGATTGCGTAGTACATAGTTATTTAATTTCTAAGGGACAAAAATATTATATTGGAAGAAATTTTGGGCCTATGGATGCTCAGTTTAGTAGTGATACAATGTCAGGTAATAAGCGTTCAAATGGCGTAAGTTTTTTCATGAAGAATTTGAAAATGTGACTTATTGTGTAGACCGAGAATGAGCAGTATGGCTTTAAACATTAAAAAAATCTGTTGGCTTATTGAAGATGGCACACGTGCACATGTGTGTGAACATTTACAGAGCTATGTCAGTTTTCTTAAGAAGTTATGACACCATATGAAATGTATCATTAGGTTCATATCATATTATGCATCATATGCACCATATCGTATGCAAGATATGGTTTGTGGCCTAGCAGTATACATTTGATTTGAAGGAGTGAGTTAATGGATGAATGAGCTGTGACTGCAAACGCCACAGCTGATATGTATAACTGCCTCGAGGCTGTATTAGGTTATTACCTGTATGACTTCCAGTTAATGTTACCAGATTTCAGAAAAATCCCCACTGAGATTTCAATCTTAGCTGCTAATAGCTAAATTTTCTCCAGAAAAATGTAATAGGATTGGTTAATAAGAAGAATGATCCGTCATGTTAGCACCAAAAAAGTTATGTTGAGCTTCGGTCCGAGTGGACCAAATAAAAATGTGTTGAATGTCGGCACGTGTGCTCTAAGATTTTTTCCATCAGAAAGAATGAAGCTTGGTGTGTTATCGCCAGGATGCAGAATGATAAAGATAGTGGACTGTATTAATACATTTATTAAGTTTCCTTTTTTTACACTCAACTCATAGTACTAAGATTGGATAATTCTGAAGATTAATTTTGAAGAAACCGATTGGTAAATGAAGCTACATTTTGATGAGGCACAAATGTGTGCTACTCAGCTACATTGAAAGACGTTGAGGCCTAAGGCCTAAATAATTGTCGCGACAACAAGAAAATGAAAAAGACAGAATCAGGCAGCAAACGTAATAACGTCCGCTGCCAGCCAAGGCTCGTAGCACTGTATCATTGTAAAAACATGATAAGAATGATTTGAAAGCGTACAGATTAGCCAACCTATGAATGCGAAAATTACCACACTACTGTCCATAACTGCCCGCAAAAATCAAAAGATTTTTTAATACATTTTAATAACTTATTGTAGAAAAATACAGAGTTCTTAATAATAAAGGTTAATCTCAGTAGGCTGCATTGAACCTTGAGTTGTAATCTTAGATAACAGTTATGACATTAACTGCTTAGCGATAAGCTTGAGTGATGATAAGAGTTAAGTAGGCCAAGGTTGGCGTGCAACTTGATTTGAGCACGAGTATAAATGCAAAAGTTAGCAATGTATTGCCAATATATATTGTATGTATACAGTATTGAACGATATAAGACATGAAAATACATACTGTAATTTAACAATGTTTAATGATGAATAATCGGTGACTCATCACATGATGGGCCCGATAAATTGTAACATTTATGCAAGTCATAGTGGTTAGCTTGAACCAGTTAAGGCCAGTAGACCTATACAAGTAGTATTGAATACAATGAACAAACAAAATTATTATAAAATTATACACGTAAAGACATAAATTTAGCATGACGCCATATAGTTTGAACGATGCATGGTATCCTGACGTTTCAGGAATATACAATAAATTGTTATGTGAAAACAAGCTATACATAGTTGACTGATTGCAAGCACAAATTGTAATGACATGTATGTCATAATTAAAGCATGAATAATAATTGTGCAATGCGTGATCACAAAATGCAAAATACAATATAAAAATAAAAATATAGGCGTGGCGTGGTTATAGACAGTAGATGCGAAAAACAATGTGTTTTACATAAATACAAGTTACATAATAAATACAATAGAAATCAGTTTAGTTAATTACAAATATGAATAAGGCACAATAGCATAAGTGACAAGTACAACAATGTGGTTATACAAATGTAATACAGGAGTTGAACAATTGCGAGAAATACATTCATAGATTAATAAATATCACACATATTGACAAATGTGCAAGAAAATGCATACATGGTTTGTATAACTGCAGACCATGCGAATATTATGTAACAAATTTTTATATAAAACAATACCACCAATAACATGACATATACCCAATACCAATATCAAAATGTAAATGTGTAGGACATAGTATGCCTCACAAATTATTAACATATAAATACAAAAATAGCGAGTATACCACCATGAAACTATGATAAGTATAGACATAATAGCACAGTGCATGGTTGTGAAATTACAAGTCACATGCAAATTTAGTATAAAAACACGCAGTGATGCAAATTAATATTAAAATGTTGTGATGATACATATTACAATTAAGTTGACCAAATGGTCATACAATGAAGTAATGAAAGCCAGTGGCCAAGTAAAATAGCATTGTGCTAAATAATTATAGTAACCTTGTGTCTAAGTCTCGTCCCGCGCTGGCAACAAACATAGCTTATGAACTGGTCTCCGTAAAATACCAGTAGGCGTGCGAATGTCTACAACTCTAATTAAGTTGTCTGGGCCGGGAAATGTGGCGGTAATTACACCAAATTTCCATGTAATGGAGGTAAGTTATCCTCAATCAGTAAAACCAGGTCACCAATGGAAACATTATCCTTGGCGAATTTCCATTTGTGACGTTGTTGTAATTGATGTAAATAATCGCGAGACCAAGCCTTCCAAATGACTTGGACAAACTTCTGGAGGAGTTGCCAACGTCCAAGACAAGAGATGGGAACGTGAGATAAGTCTGGGTCAGGTATCGCCGTTAATGGTGCGCAAATCAAAAAATGGCCAGGTGTAAGTGGCACCGGATCATTTACATCCGATGAAATGGCAAATAATGGGCGTGAGTTTAGACATGCCTCTATCTGAGACAAGACTGTCGTAAACTCCTCGAAGGTGAGTATAGACTTGCCTACCATGCGGCGCAAATGATACTTTAAACTCTTTATACTGCTCTCCCAAAGACCACCAAAATGGGGTGACGAGGGCGGAATAAATGACCATGAAATACCCTGAGAGGTCGTAAAGGATTTGATTGATGAGGTGGCATCCTTATTATGCCAAAGATTGTAAAGGTCATATAAAACATTGCGGGCCTTCCTAAAGTTCATGCCATTATCAGAATATAACCAGCTGGGTAGCCCCTACGGGACATAAACTGACGTAAGGCAGCTATAAACGCGTTGGCTGTAAGGTCGGAAACCAATTCCAAATGAATGGCCCTGGTTGCTAAGCAGATGAACAAAGACACGTACGATTTTGACAGAGTCCTAGATTTCTGCCCGCCATGACGAATCATGAAGGGACCACCATAATCAACTGCGCAGAATAGAAACGGCCGCAAAGGAGTGACTCTAGGAGATGGTAGAATACCAAGCCTCTGAACCTATTGTTTGGCACTAAACCTGGGGCACTTGACGCATCTACGAATGATGGAGCGAATGACTATCTTGGCGTTAATAATCCACCAACGTTGACGAAGTGAGTGATGCACGAGTTGAGCACCAGCGTGAAGTAGACGAATGTGTTCGCGTTCAATAATAAGGCGAGTAATATGAGCCGATGGATGCAAGACAATAGGATGCTTATTGTCATAAGGTAGTTGCGACTGCTGTAAGCGCCCGCCGACGTGTATTACGCCAAACTCATCAAGAAACGGGTCCAGAGAAGACAACTTACTCCTAATAGCGACAGAAGACCCATTACAAAGACAATTAATCTCGGCAGCGAAGTGGATCGACTGAGATTGTTTTATGAAGAAATTAAGAGTGTAATGAATTTCAACGGGGGTAAGAGCGCCTGAAAATTTCTCAGCACTGGAGAGTCTAATATTTTTGATGAATCGAAAGCAGTAAGCGTATACGCATGTCAGACGGTGCAGCGAAGAAAAGTCCGTTGAAAGATCAATAGCCAGGGTAGACATTAGAGAAAGTTTGGGGGTTTGTTTCTCCTCCGCAGTGAATTCAGAAGACGACAGATTAGAAGGTAAAAAGGGTGGAAAAAGATTGGACTCGGAAGATTGAGACAAACAGGCAGGACCATGCCACCAAAGCGAACAATCGCGCAAAACGTCGGGGTGAGATCCCCTAGAAATAATATCAGCAGGATTATGTCGAGAATTGATGTGATGCCACGTGTAGGCTTGCGTAAGACGCTGAATCTCGGCAACACGATTAGCGACGTAGGTTTTCCACCTCGAAGACTGGGCATGTATCCAGTAAAGGGACACCATAGAGTCAGAATATAGATGAACACTATTAATAAAGGAATGAAGAGCAGGGACGACCTTGAATACGAGTCGCGATAACGACAAGCAAGCGCAGAGTTCAATGCGAGGTAATGACACTTGTCGTAGGGGGCCACGCGAGATTTAGAACACAGAAGGTGACAAGAGGCCGATGAATCTTGATAAATGACTCTAATGTAAACACAACACCCATAACCCTTTTCAGAAGCGTCCGAAAACCCATGTTATTCGACTTTCCTTGCCTTAGACTTGCAACGAATAGAACGTGGGACAATAATTTTACTGATCAGACATAATTTACCGCATAATGAATGCCAATGCAAGCGTAATTGGCCGGAGATTGGCTCATCCCAACCGAGATTGCACAACCAGAGTTGCTGCATAAACTGTTTGTACAGGAAAACAAGGGGACCGACGAGTCCGAGCGGATCGTATATGCCTGCGATAATCGATAGGATTTTCCTCTTGGAGATGCTTGATTCAACGGGGAATGATTTGATGTCAAACAAAAATGAATGGGTAGTGTTATTCCAGAGAATGCCCAAGGTACGCACATTACCCTGTTTGTTTAAAGGGAGTGATAAATTGTCATGATTTGCGACCACCTTGGGTTCATTTGATGCCCATTTATGCAGCGTGAGACCGTATTGACTCAACGTACCTAAGTCAGATTTCAACTTGGTCAGATCAGAAATGGTGTCTGCACCGGTTAGCAAATCGTCGACATAGAAATCATTGGTTATAGCTGACGCTGCATCAGGAAAAGAAGCTTCATGATCCTTACCAATTTGATTAAGACAGCGAGTAGCCAAGAACGAAGCACTAGTAGTGCCGTAGGTTACAGTTCGCAATACAAAGTGTTTAAACTGTTCGAGGGGAGAGTCACGCCACAGAATACGTTGATAATGACAATCCTTCTCAGCTACCAGAATTTGTCGATACATCTTCTCGATGTCGGCGATGAGAACATAGTTATGCATACAAAATCGCAAAAGAATAGAAAAAAGGTCTTGTTGGACGTTCGCGCCTACCAACAAAATGTCATTGAGAGAAAGGCCATTGGTAGTTTTGGACGAACCGTCAAAAACGACGCAAAGTTTTGTCGTAGAACTAGAATGCTTAAAGACGGCATGGTGTGGCAGATAGTAGGTATTTGAAACACCAGAATTGATAGAGCAATTGTCGATAAGCGTCATGTGGCCAAGATCCTTATACTCCTGAATAAAGGTTGCATATTCGCGCGCAAGCTTAGAATCACGCATGAACCGGCGTTCTAAACTCAAGAATCTTGCTTCAGCGTTGGCATAGGACTCACCCAACTGGGGATGGTCAGACTTAAATGGTAGCGAAACAACGAACCTACCCTCTTGATTGCGATGAGTAGACTTAACGAAATGCTCCTCACAAGCTGACTCGTTATTAATAGGTGCATTATCAGGGATAGTTTCGGTCTCCCAAAATTTGTTGAGAGACTCCAAAATTTGACTGACCAGCTAGCTAGGAACGAAACAGCAGGACCCTTATAACGGCAGTGTTTGGACAGATTGTCTGCAAGAATGTAGCCTAACTTTGTTTCTTGTATAATAGGAAAATGAGAACCGCGTACGTATTTGTTAGCTAAGATTAAATCTAGGTAGAATTGCGCTCCTAAAAGTATGTCGATGTCAGCTGATATGTTGAAATGTGGATCAGCAAGAAAAACGTTATCTGGAATGTTAAATTGATTTATGTCAAAAGATTGTGCTGGCAGTTTATGGGTTAATGCAGATAAGACTGCACATTTTGCCTTGAAGCTAAATCTTTGATAACGGGAAATAATGCGTATAGACGCAAGATTAGTGGCACAACACGCGGTATTATTTATAGCTGTAATCGGTATGTTAGATTTAGTCAAGTTAAGCCGTAATTTCTTGGCAAATGATTCCGTACAAAAATTTATTTGTGAACCCGCATCCAAAAGAACTCTTGCGAGTTGTCTGTTGCCAGCCTGGTCAATGACAAACACAATTGCTGTTGATAAAAGAATATTATTTGTGGATTGTAATTTGAGTGAACAATAATTACTGCTGCTGGCAGAAACTGGCTTCGACACATTGTTTATGTGCAACAATGTATGGTGTCGTTTTGAGCAGATCTTACATGATTGTTTAATCTTACAATTAGATGAGAAATGATCTGGTCTTAGACAGTTGGTACAGCATTTATGATTTAATATAAATTGTCCTCGTTCTGATGTGCTCAGTGCACGAAATTTATCACGCATGTAAATTGGATGATTAGATTTACAGCATAAACATGAATAATTATTTGACGCTGAGTGATAACTTTTAAATGCAGTGCTGCCAGCAGTGTTTCGTGATTTATGTTTGTCAGATTTATTATTGAATCTTAAACTTAGCTTGTTGAGTTGCTGTCCGGCATCGATAGGCAGTGTATTTTTTAACAACTGTCTACGTGCGTTTAAAAACTGAGTAAAACCTTGAAAGTTAGGAAGATTATCGGGGTCTATCGACTCCTTCCATAATTTAAACGTAGTATGGTCGAGTTTTGCTGACAATAATTGTACAGTGATAAGCTCGAATGAATCCACTGACAGTTGCATGGCCACCAGTGAATTAACGGAAGACGTTATCGTATTTATGAATTCTGCCAAACTTTGGACAGAGTCTTTAATTGTTGACTTTACTTCAAGTAAATTTTGAATATAGTACTTAGCTAGTATGAATTTGTTGTCATATCTAGCGGACAGCAAACTCAACGCTACCGAGTAGTTTTCGTTAACAAATAGGTAATGACTTAATTAAATGTAGCGGCTCATTTTTCAGAGACGAATACAAATAGTGTAATTTCTGCACTGACGTTAGATCAGATCTGGCATGGACCAAGTCCAGAAATATTGAGTAGAAATGCTGCCATTCTAAGATATTGCCTGTGAAGCAGGGCAAACTTATCGGTTTTAGTTGCGTATTGCTTGTTAATACGGGAGATACAGTCTGAACAGTAAAGGTTTCTATCAATTGTAAGATATTAGCTTTTGTTGAATATAACAGCTCTTCGACCTCAACTCGGTCTTCTTGAGCGGCGTTTATGTCTTTAGAAATAAGTTCAATTTCAGACTGTACCTCATTGTATTTTGTTGCCAAGCTTTTTAGACTTTCAAGTCTAACTGTTAAAAAATGTTTGGTGTTAGTGTTCTTGTCAAAGTTACTGATAGCCGAATTAATACGCACTATGGCAGACTTTAAGCCGCCTCTCTTTCTGACCAACACTTTGAGGCCTTCTTCAGCCATTGTACGCACCTGATAATGATGTTAATGATGTGGTACCTGGTATGCGATGTCCTGAAGCGCCGAGGCCCTGAAGCGCCGAGGCCGTGGAGAAGATGGCAAACACACAGACCGGAGAGATGACTGCTTACACTGGAGTACTGACGCTAGCACATGGGTGTTCTTGCAGTGATGTCGTCAGGAGGCTCAAAGGCGACAAAAGAAATGCTGGTTAAGTCACGACACGGTCGGATCAGCGAATATGCTGAGTCGCCCGTAATGCCCAGAAATTGGGGCAGAAAAATAATGAAAAGGTGAATGACGAATCCAGGCATGGAGCGACCAAAAAAATGATTAATAAGAAGAATGATCCGTCACGTTAGGACCAAAAAAGTTATGTTGAGCTTCGGTCGAGTGGACCAAATAAAAATGTCTTGAATGTCGGCACGTGTGCTGTAAGATTTTTTCCATCAGAAAGAATGAAGCTTGGTGTGTTATCGCCAGGATGCAGAATGATAAAGATAGTGGACAGTATTAATACATTTATTAAGTTTCCTTTTTTTACACTCAACTCATAGTACTAAGATTGGCTAATTCTGAAGATTAATTTTGAAGAAACCGATTGGTAAATGAAGCTACATTTTGATGAGGCACAAATGTGTGCCACTCAGCTACATTGAAAGACGTTGAGGCCTAAGGCCTAAATAATTGTCACGACAACAAGAAAATGAAAAAGACAGAATCAGGCAGCAAACGTAATAACGTCCGCTGCCAGCCAAGGCTCGTAGCACTGTATCATTGTGAAAACATGATAAGAACGATTTGAAAGCGTACAGATTAGCCAACCTATGAATGCGAAAATTACCACACTACTGTCCAAGGATGTTTCAGTACAAAAATAAAACATTTCAGAAATCTAGGAGCCAAGTTAATTAGTATGTTATATAATTTGTTATACATAATATTTAACTGCCTTATGTATATATACATATTTAACCTCTACTGTTAGTCAAGGAAACATGAAGGTTTCCATGTTTTCAAATACAAGCGCGCACACTAGAACAGCACTGGCATGGACCTGCAACCAGCAGCGACCGGCAGTGCAGGTCGTGAAGGTTAGGGTAGAATCTCGACCTGCATTGACGGTTGCATGTTTGTGCCGTGACGGTGTAGTATGCGCTGGCGGCCGGCAGGGACCAGCAGCAACAGCGGTTTTCAGCCGATTGCTCGACATTCGTTTCAGTTCGCCGTGTCTTGGCAGTTCTAGGGTTCTTGTTTTTGTAGTATTCTGTAACAAGGAGAGTTATATTGTGCCACGTTTACTTTTGTTAAAGCTGTGTACTAGATATGGATGAAGAAAAACTAATATTGATTGTACACGGTTATCCAGAACTGTGGGACATGAGCAGTGGGAATTATCATGATCAACACAGGAAGGATGCTTTATGGGAAGAAATAGCGCAAAGTAATTTTGAAGGGAAAACAGGTTAGTAAATTTCAGTTTACTAGGCCATTGAAAATAGTGGAATAGACAAAAAAATTATAAAGTTTTGCCATTTGGAGATTATATGCACCAGGGAAAGAGTTTTCAAAAACAAAAGAGTTCCCAAGTCGCAAGTGGTCGCTTCACCCCCAAAAACCACCCCTAACATGCACTGCGGTGGTTTTTGGCGTTTTTCTCAGAAACTGTTGGTCGCACAAAAAATTTTATACTTACTAAAAATGTTCCTTATAAAATTTGCTACAAAAAAGGTGGTTTTGCTAATGCCATGTTTTGCGCTTTCAGCGTAGCAAGTTTTTGGTCACAATACATCACACAATCATCATAATTCATTTTTAAAATATTGTTTTAATCTGGTCTTCATGCAAGTCTACTTAACTGGGGTAGTTAGTTAGTTCTCTGCCTCTACTTCCATTTATTAAAAAGGGAAAGGGAGGGGCAGCACAACATGCCGCTTCGTCTGTGCAGCGGCGCTATCAGGAGTAGTCCTTGAGCTTTCTCGGCCAGTATGCAATGCGATTTAGTTGCTTTAAACGTTCATGTGTTTTATAAAAATTTTGTTGTATCAGTTAGTGCGGTTTAAACTAGGGGACTGGGGACTTCATTGGCAATGCTTCCAATTTGTCATGCAACTGGTCATTTTCCATATGCAAAGTCATGTCAGCTTTATCTTGAGGAAATTAATTCTCTTAATCAAAACATGACTAACGAGGAATATCAGCAGTTTACACAGCAGGGTTTTTTACAATTCATCGTTCAGAAAAACATTGATCCAGAATTTGTTCGGATATGAGTATTGAGCAAACGCTCATGAGAGGTATGAAAAGTCTTGGCGGTCTGACTCATAGAAGAGGTTTTTCAGAAAGTGTTCTAAATAAATGGACTCTTGGAATGCCATCTACTCATCACGTATGCAAAGCTGTGGAAAAATATTGCGATATCATACCAAGCATCACAGATTAGCATGTAGAAATGAGGGACTTAAGAATACAGACAGACGAACAAGATTGTCGAAAATTTGAACAGTCGTTCCGAGAACACTCTCCATTCACTGTTACAAACAATTTTGTTTCACTATCTACTGACTTTGTTGCCAAGGAAAAAACCAACTGTTATGAAGCAAAAACTGTTGGAGAGAAAATTTGGAACACAGTGAATTTGGAACACTTGAAGCGTGCGAACATAGTAAGTACAGTCAAATTGAAAGTTAAGGGCATGTGCGCAGAAACCAATTTATGGATGGGCGAGTCCACTTTGAAATTGTGAATGGCGGGAGGGTCACGGATAATCAGCTGGTATGCAAGTGAAGGTATTGCCAACTAGCGTGTAACATTTTAGTTACCAGTACATTGTTAGTTACTGTGTTATGTCCTATCTCAGTCTTGCATTTGTTGTAATCTCTATCTGTGTGTGTGTGTGTGTGTGTGTGTGTGTGTGTGTGTGTGTGTGTGTGTGTGTGTGTGTGTGTGTGTGTGTACACCTAACAGTCACACAGCTGGCTTAAAAACAGAATTATATGTTTGTTGTTTCCGACATGAATCAAATAATAATAACAATAATAATAATATTGTAATTGTATTTATCTACGTTTACAAACAAAAGAGAAATAAGTCAATCAATAAATACAATTGGAATAGTACACGTATCGGAATTTGTTGCTGTTATGTATCAGAATGTTTTATAAACATATCTGAGTGTTGTTTGTTCTGTCATTGTGTACTGCTGAGATGTAAAAAACTACAGCCTCCCTGACCATTCTTATGGCAATGGAATTTGCAAACTGTACACTTACACTCGACTGTACATTTGTACTCCTTAATTACACTCGACTATCTCTAGAGTTTATCATTACATAAAGGAACGCGTTCTTCATATTAATTTAATTCCAAGAATCTTTTTAATCCTGGACAACAAAAAACTGTTTATAGAAGAAGTAAAAAGCAAGTAATTTCAATACAGAATTTTAGGAAAAGAATATCTTTTAAAATCTTTTAATGCTAAAAGTGCTACAACTGGTAAAAGAAACAGATGAATGAAAATTGAGATAATTTATGTTTTACGAGCTGGCAAACAACGTTTTACTGTAAATAAAGGGAAAAGTTGACGTTATAACAAGTGATGTTCAATATCTATGAAATTTCTTTCATTTCAGTATTATATTTCATTTTATTTTTACACAAAATTTGAGCGCGTGTGCACACACACAGAGATTCATGGTGACACATTTACAAACAAATCTTAACAGTTGCGAGTTTTTGTTACTGTTAGAAACGATATTCATAGGTTGGCAACACCTTTGCTGATAACTACAATTCTCTTCTCACATCTCACAGTGACTCCCTCCACCTTTCCCCTCTGACCGTAAGCGTTTCGCGCATTTCCATGCCCTTAACTTTCAGTTTTGCTATACCATGGCTTAATCAGCTGGAAAAATTAGAGTTGACAATGATATTATTCAAGTTGATTCCACCAAGCTTTTCCAACGAATAATATGCACTATCCATTCCCCAGAGGATTATCGCTCTTGTTTCAAGCATGAACTTGCTTCTGTACCTCTGTCTTGACAACAATGGAATGATGAGGAAAACGAAAAAAATCAGCATTTTAAGATATCTTTAATGTAATTGCAGAACGAGAAATCAACACACAAAAATAATCATTTTGTTCTCGACGGTGGTTGTCTTATCGGTGGCATTGTGTGGCCAAAAGAAGGTACCTTCGGGGGTGTTTATGCTGCCTATACCAACTTCATTCGCAAGCATTATGGTCAAAAAGTTACTGATATTCGACGGGTACTTCGAAAATAGTGCAAGTAAGTACAAAACGCATCGAGCGTGAAAGGCGATTGCTCAAATGCATGACTCATGAGATTGGTTTTGATAACAATACCTTATAATATTGGTTGAACAGTAAAGTAAATTCTTATGCAGTACTAAAAATAAGGAACTACTCATTTCACAGCTTGCTGTACACCTGAATAGCGAGAATATAAGCACATCAATTGCAGTAGATGATGCTGATGTCCAGATTGTTCGTACTGCCATCAAAATATCCGAGAAAAACGAACAAATTCTAGTTGTTGGACAAGACGTCGACCTTCTTGTTTTATTAACAGCACTTACCCCTAAAGATAGAGACATCATATTTCTAAAAGAGGCCCTAGGTAATGTAAAGAGACGAATGTGTAGTACGAGGGACTTACAGTTATCTAGTATTCTATGTAATTTCAAAGAATCAATTTTTTTTATTCACGCTATAAACAGCTGTGGCACAATATCAGGCTTTTTGGAAAAGGAAAGCAACAATATGTACAAACGTTTAATAGGAAAAAATACCTTGATAGTGTCGTAAATGTTTTTAACAATGCTGAGTCAATCGCTGAAGAAATTGAAAAAGCCGGAGAACGGTTTATCCTGGAACTGTACAAACTTCAACCATGAGAAGGCAGCCTGAGTGAGCAAAGATACGCATGTTTTAACAAGTTAGTTGGTCAAGCAAATAGCACTGTAGTTTTATCAAAATTACCTCCCACATCAGCTGCAGCACATCAACATTCCCGGCGTACTTACCTCCAAGTACAAATATGGTGAGAACAATCTTTACAACCCGACCTATGAGGCTGGAATAAAATTAATAACATGCTGTCACCTATTTACATAACAGAAGCGCCTGCCTTGGCTTCAATTTTGTTATTAATAATTTGCAACTGCAAACAAGGTTGTGAGAAAAGATGCGGCTGTGTTAAAGCTGGATTGTGTTGGAGAACTATGTGGAGAACTTGTCGTGGGCAAAGTTGTACTAATACTGGGTACCATGATAGACACTGCAGATGACAACATTTAGATCAAAGTAAGCTTAGTGGAGTAGGCCTCTTGGGAAAACCACTAAAAAAAAAAAAAAAAAAAAAAAAAAAAAAAAAAAAAAAAAAAAAAAAAGTGCCGATAGCTCTACCTCTTGGGTGGTGTGGAAACAAGCAGCAACAACAAAAGAAGTCAAAATATTATAAAAACAAAACAAAAATATTACCCTAAAAAAACATGTTGAAAAATTTGCAGTATTATTTCTGTCGCGTGTACTGTGAACGTTAAATCACTTTTCGGGAATATAATACTGAATGCGAGCTGTGTTCGTTTCAACCCCCTTTTTCAATCGCTTATTGCTCAAAATCCACTAGAATAATCAGCATGGGTAAAACAACGTTTTTTGTAGCAAATTTTATAAGGAACATTTTTAGTAAGTATACAATTTTCTGTGCGACCAATGGTTTCTGAGAAAAACGCCAAAAACCACCGCAGTGCGTGTTAGGGGTGGTTTTTGGGGGTTAAGTGACCACTTGCGACTTGGGAACTCTTCTGTTTTTGAAAACTCTTCCCCTGGTGCGTATAATCTCCAAACGGCAAAACTTTATAATTTTTTTTTTCTAATTATGCTAATATGAATGGACTAGACAGTTACTTTATAATTTCATGACTATCTATATATTTTAAAATGATTACTGTTTCCTGTAATAACTGCATTTCGAAGTTAGTCACCTGATGATATGATACTGCCATTAGGTTATAAACTAGCAAATCAAAAGGGATAAAAAAATGTCAAAAGTTTATTAGGGATTAGATCTATAAAGTCACTCTGATATTTGTGTGTGTGGGTAAGTTTTAACACGCTTTATTAAAAATTTATTCAGAAAATGTACGAAATTTGTGAAGCTACAAAATTACTGTCACATAAAATTTACTTAGCAAATACGACATTGAATAGTTCCGGGCGCCATGATGTAAATCAACAACATATGAAGTTAAGCTTACCTTTCGGTCCAAGGTTCGGGTAAACGAACCAATAATGGCGAAATATGTTACCTGAAATAACTCACTCGTACTTGTATTTTTCACTAATGACCCTTTATTCAAATCACATATTCCCATATATTATTACAAAAAACCAATCGTGCCAAACATGCACATTTTTACGCCTCGGGGCGTGTTCCCATTTATCTGAACATTAAAATAAGAATTACAGGTTTTTTAACCCTCCAAAATAAACATTGTTAATGACATAATAAAATATAGTATAATATGCTAAACAATACCTGCACAACCCAGCACTTAAATTATTTAGGTCACTCTCTCTCTCTCTCTCATTCTCTGGTACAATTTTATTTTATGAGCTCATTATTGAATGAATTTTGAATTGGTCATTATTACACAATGATGTTGATGTACTTGAATAATAAAAAAAATATTGAAACGATCTCACCAAAATATCGGACAGGTCTCACCGCACTGCTAGGATCCGTCTATCGTGCACAATCTGTTCCTTTTTTACTTCGATTTCGGGCCCACACCGTTGTGTCTACCCTCGAAAACACTTTGGGCAGATTCTAGCCGAACGCAGTTCGACGATCCATTGGCCGATGACACCTGTTCAATTGATTACCGCCCCAACATTTCTGATATTTTTAAATAGTTATTTAACCACTTTTGGTGGTGTAAAAGTTAAAATTCACACTTAGTGAATCTCTGCCGGCCAGCTACGTTCACTGTCTAGGAGAAAATGACACAGAGTCTTTGTTTAACATTGCGTAGGTGGGGCAAAAACTACGTCACCAGGCTTTTGTTCGTTGTTTACAGCCTCGAGTTGTTTACAGAAATGTGCATTCCTTCCGCTGATGTCATCAGGGCTAGTCACGTTATCTCTATCTGTGACATACGATTTTTTGCTGTGTTTGCCGTTTCACAATGAAAGCGATCGAAATCCTGTCAATTCCCATCTGCGTTTTATAAAATAATTATATAGTCCACTCACCAAAACTTTATAGGGATTATGAAATATTACAAAATTTATTACCAATAATTGTTAAAATAAATAAATACAATAATTATGGTCTTTTGTACCATGTTTTTATAAATTTAGGATTGTACCAGAATTGTACCATCACAAAACCCCCCTCAATGAAAGATTTTGTGCGGAAGCATAAAAACTTTCATTGACCCATTCGTACTTCCTAAAGGGATCAGCCAGGATATGTCGCCACAACCCCCTTACAATTTATATTAAAAGAAAATCAATAACTCACCCGTGGTCCGATGACGATGACAGAACCTGCATGACCTTACTGGACTTCTCCTTCGAGATCCCAACACCATAAGGCCAATCAGGCTCGTAACGTTCCTGCTCTGACGCGCTGGCCAGCTCAGGATCGCCGTCATAACATCACCAAACACTGAAACAATAAATTAAAATATCAAAATAGTGGCTTGGTATATTACTCTATCCTTAACTGATCTGGTTCCGCTTAGCTATGTGCTGGTTTGCGTTAATAAGCACTGGGTTTGCTTGAACTACTAGAAATATAAATACAAAAAATGTAAAATACAAGAATTATATAGAATTGCCATTCTCTCTTCATGGACTACCCTGAATTGTAAAGATTGTTTCGATTCCCATCGATAATAATTAACTCTTTCTGTTTCATAATTAATGTAATTATAAAAGAAACAAATATTTAAATAAAACATGTGGAAATCCACATATAAATCCCCAATATTACTTAAATCTCCCAAATATTCAAACATGGAGAAAAACATTTTATAGAAAAAAAATAATTAATAAAATCCTATTGAAATTAATGAAAAATATACAATCCAACTCATTATTTTGTCATTAATCAAAATCAGTCCATATGCAGTCCAATTCAAAATCACTGTTCACATATATTAAATGTTCATTACACAATTAAAACAATCTATCCTCCATCGTTGAATAACATTCTAATCTTAGGTCTATTTATCGTATTGTCTATTAAATAACTTTTATTATTATTATTGTTATAATAATTATCAAACATGTTATATATTCCATTTACAATCTCCATCGGTTTATTATATATCAAGTCACGATCGAGTATGGTTCTGTCTACATCAGTAAGATCATATGTTATAATCTTGTTGGTCATATAGTAATTATCATCATAATCTTCTACCACTACACCTGTTACTTCCCAAAGTAAGTGCTTGATACCATTATTCTCATTATCTATTATTATTTTAATTTCACTTTTACTACAAGGTAAGTATTTATTATTTTCATTCACCACCTCTACTCCTAACCTTTCTACAAATTCTCTGTACTTTCTATTTACTTTAAAAATTTCTGTTATTCTCTTTCTCTCACCATATCTCTCACAATACCTCTCTACACTTTCTCTCTTACCCCCAACACAACATCAAAGGAAAATTCTAACCCCTGCACCCCTTTAACAAAAATACTTTCTCTAAGCTCTCTCTCTGACTCAATACACTCAAACACCTCATTTTCACTCATAATATTCTCATTATCTTTTTCTAACACCATATCATTCTTACTACCTGTAAACGCATTATTCAAATTATCACTGTTATTTACTTTATTAGCACTTAGACTAACATTATTTTCTGTGAATGTATCATCAATACCACCCCCACTATTATTCTTGTAATTCTCGTCTACTTTACTCTTCGGTATATCAAATATCTTGTCTACTAACGTTACTGTTTGTTTTGTCAGTTTATCGAAATGAGCATGCATTTCGTCTATTCTTTTATCAAAGTGAGAATTTCGGCTTTTAATTTCATTTTTTATTTCATCGAACTTTACATCGAATTTGTTACTTTGTTCATCGAATTTATTTAATAATAACTGCATCATTGCAGCCGTACCATCTGGTTTACTTTCTGACCTAGTTGAGATGGATGTATTGACTTTCTCTGTCTCTACAGATGCAAGCGTATTAGGCTCGTCAATCTGACTAGTTTGTGTTGATTGAACATCCATCTCACTAGTCAAATCTACATCAGTTGTACTGATTTCTACTGTTATATTGTCATTAGTACTCATTTTTGCTATTATATTTTCAACACATATAGGTTTATAACCTAGTAATTTAACCCTATCTTACTCACGTTTTTGCGTACTTTCGCAATTACTTCAGGTAATTATTTCGCTTTCCTGGTAGGTGTTACTCCACATAAAATTAAGTTTTATGTCGAGTCCCTGTTATTTCGGGAGCCAAATGTGAAGCTACAAAATTACTGTCACATAAAATTTACTTAGCAAATACGACATTGAATAGTTCCGGGCGCCATGATGTAAATCAACAACATATGAAGTTAAGCTTACCTTTCAGTCCAAGATTCGGGTGAATAATGGCGAAATATGTTACCTGAAATAACTCACTCGTACTTGTATTTTTTACTAATGACCCTTTATTCAAATCACATATTCCCATATATTATTACAAAAACCAATCGTGCCAAACATGCACATTTTTACGCCTCGGGGCGTGTTCCCATTTATCTGAACATTAAAATAAGAATTACAGATTTTTAACCCTCCAAAATAAACATTGTTAATAACATAATAAAATATAGTATAATATGCTAAACAATACCTGCACAACCCAGCACTTAAATTATTTAGGTCACTCTCTCTCTCTCTCTCTCTCTCTCTCTCTCTCTCTCTCTCTCTCTCTCTCTCTCTCTCTCTCTCTCTCTCTCTCTCTCTCTCTCTCTCTCTCTCTCTCGTACAATTTTATTTTATGAGCTCATTATTGAATGAATTTTGAATTGGTCATTATTACACGATGATGTTGATGTACTTGAATAATAAAAAAAATATTGAAACGATCTCACCAAAATATCGGACAGGTCTCACCGCACTGCTAGGATCCGTCTATCGTGCACAATCTGTTCCTTTTTTACTTCGATTTCGGGCCCACACCATTGTGTCTACCCTCGAAAACACTTTGGGCAGATTCTAGCCGCACGCAGTTCGACGATCCATTGGCCGATGACACCTGTTCAATTGATTACCGCCCCAACATTTCTGATATTTTTAAATAGTTATTTAACCACTTTTGGTGGTGTAAAAGTTAAAATTCACACTTAGTGAATCTCTGCCGGCCGGCTACGTTCACTGTCTAGGAGAAAATGACACAGAGTCTTTGTTTAACATTGCGTAGGTGGGGCAAAAACTACATCACCAGGCTTTTGTTCATTGTTTACAGCCTCGAGTTGTTTACAGAAATGTGCATTCCTTCTGCTGACGTCATCAGGGCTAGTCACGTTATCTCTATCTGTGACATACGATTTTTTGCTGTGTTTGCCGTTTCACAATGAAAGCGATCGAAATCCTGTCAATTCCCATCTGCGTTTTATAAAATAATTATATAGTCCACTCACCAAAACTTTATAGGGATTATGAAATATAAAATTTATTACCAATAATTGTTAAAGTAAATAAATACAATAATTATGGTCTTTTGTACCATGTTTTTATAAATTTAGGATTGTACCAGAATTGTACCATCACAAATTATAGACATCTGTTCAAATTTTTGGATATTATTTTGGTTATAGAAGAGTACATTGATAATGGAATAGAAATAAAACCCAGTATTATGAGAATATGTTTATCATAAAAAGCCTATATTATTGTAACAGTTAAGTAAGACATAACTATTAGTGTAACAAACAATTTTAAGTAATTTATATGGGCACTTACATGCTTTAAAAACTTATATGCTACAGTCTAATAAAAAACACAAAAGTACAGTAGAGTTCCAATAATTGCAGGTTACGTGTAGTTTGAGCCTCTCGAATATTAATTTTAAGTGTATCTTTATTTATTGTACTTTATAATTTTAAAATAGTGTTTGAAATCAGTAAACAAGTTTGACATTTCAGCAGTTTCAATTAAATAAAAAAAAGTTGCAACGTTCAGTAGCAAACTGCTCCAGAAAGCTTTTATAAACCGTAAGTAAAGCTTTTATACTGCAATTAATGGCAATAAAATGCAATAAAACATGTTCACTTTTATTAAAATGTTTTCATTTTTTTCAACAATTTATACTGTACCTATTGTGTAATTCAGTATATTTTGAGTTTTCGATAATCCAAGGTACACTTGATCCCATCCAACTCGAATTATCAGGACTGTACTGTATTTGTCATACCAAATAATATTAAAAATTTGTGGAATACGTTCAAAGCAAAAGTAAGGCCAGAGCAAACTTTGCCGTGATAAAATCACTATTATAAGTAAACTTCAATGCTCGGTGAATTTTATCTATTAGTTTTGATCAAAGTAGGAACGGAGCCACATGTGAAGAGAACTGGAGCTAAAAAATGGCGAATAGAAATGGAGGACAGGGTGGAAGTTTTTTCCCATAATTACCTCATGTGCGTTTATGCCTAACCCGGTTAAAATTAAGAAGCTGAGCTTTACTCAGCGTTTTTGTCTTTCTGAATATAATTTAGTTATGACAACCTCTTCTCACCATCTCATTTTGCCAAGGTATCACACCATTCTGACAATTGAAATAGTCTTTGAACATGTCTCTGACCTTCATAGCTTTTTTGGCTGAGTTCCCTCCGACTCCATTGACCACTTGTAGAGCTGCTATATTTGGGACGTTGCTCTCCTCTTCTGGTGTCCTGTAACAAGTATCGCTTCGTAGGAAGTTGTGTAGGCAGCATGTAGCACCGACTATGATGTCTAGGTGCTATGGTGCTATGTGCATCTTTCTTTGGTATAGTCGGAATTTTTTTGCTAAAATACCAAAACAGTTTTCTACAACTCTTCTAGCTCTTCTGTGACGATAATTGTACACTGTTTTAGCCAAGCAAGACTTGAGCTGCGTCCGTGGATAAGGCCGCATTAAGTGTTCTCGAAGGGGAAAGCCCTCATCACCTATTATGACATGTGGAACTGGCTCAGTAAAGCCAGGTAGAGGTTTATTGTCAGGGATGTGTAACTGGCCAGCAGCCAGCTTCTTCCCCAACTTAGATTTTGAAAATATATCAGGATCGGTATCTTTACCATAGGCACCTACCCTTATGGTGATTAACTTATAATTTGCATCCACCAAAGCCATTAAGACAATACTAAATGTATGTTTATAGTTGTAAAATAAAGACCCAGAGTTTGCAGGTTTGTCGGTTACAACATGTTTTCCGTCAATTGCCCCACAGCAGTTTGGACAATTCCATTGTGCTTTAAAATCTTCTTCAATTTTCATCCACAGTTCTTGTGTTGGAGCAGGCATTACCATTGGTCTCAGTAACCGCCAAAGAGCTTCACATGTAGAATTATAACGTCGGGACGACATTATAATATCGGGAACCTGGTTAATTGGCTCAGGTCAATTAAACAGGCTGCCATAACATTCATAAACTCATAACTATCTGAAGTATAAACAAACACTAAATAGGATCCCGTGAATTGAGGAATTTTTGACTGGAGTTTGTAGATTTATTCACTCACCTTTTTGGACCATGACATCTCTTTATTACATACTGTTTTAGCATCATAGAAGAAAATTAGTAATGTGTATACTAATGATAAAAATATTTGCGCATTTTGTACAATTATAATTAGTGTAAGTCATGGGTGAACATAGCTTGTACTGTCCTCGGATCCGAGTTATGTGTTCCTGTATATGATATTAAAAATAATAATCTTTACTTTGTGCCATCTGAAGAATGGGCTTATTTAACTTTAGCGTGTTATACTCATTAAACTTAACACATCTTATTACTTATCATGAAATTACAATTTTATGCTAATTAGGTCAGTCTTTTGTGTTTTACTTTACTCTTATGTTGTTATTTAAGTGTCTTTCATATATTAGTTAAAGTTAAGTTCTGAACCACAGAAGTAGAACTTCCGTGTCACCTGTGTGTAACATATCCTCGGCAAATCGGGGCTTCTATCTGTCGTGCAGGGTGTCTGGGAGATCTTCTGTCTATCGTGTGTTGGTGAAGTTTGGTGTCATTCTTAAAGTCTGTCTCTTCTGTAGATTCTTGTGGTCTGTTTCTTCGTGGTAACTTTCACTAGTGTTCACATTGTTGTACCGCACATATTGCTTATGGTTAACAGTTACATTCTAGAAGTTTAACATCACATTTAGGTGATGTTATTTATTTATAGAGATGTCATCGTCGCACACTCAAGTCATTCACAACATTCACATCATCCGGTAATTACGTAAGTTTTACTTAGTCTACATGTTTAATATTTTCTAGCGGTCTACATAATGTGCTGTACGCTGTATCACCAGGGGAGTCTCTGATTCAACTGGACTAACTAACTATAGGGGTAATGGGGCTGTCCGCGCGCGGGTAGTTTCTCAGCGCGAAAAGTAGTTCTTAATTATTATTAATTATTTTCCTTTAATTTGCTTACAATTTAATTACATCACTCTATACTTTTATTATTCTTTTATGTAATGCGAGTGCGTTATGGATTTATTGAGTTTCTTAAATCTAATTTTATTAACTGATACATTGGCAAATCGGCATGTAACTACCGGTTTGGGGCATAAAGAAAGGGTTCTTTTGTACCTTATAAAATTATTTTAATATTATAATTTTTTATTTAATTTTATTGTGGGATTTAGGCATATTAAATCGTCACATACTCCTTCACTTAAAGAAGACACAGGGTCAGCGACCGATGTGTTTTCAACGGGGAAATAGATCAGAATTGCACTGGGAGTTAGCTCGGATTTTCCGTGTGAAATTCCTTTCTCTCTTTAAGCAATTTCCTCATGAGGTACATGAATCACTCTCAATTTACTATTTACTATTAGCAAGAGATACAATACCATATTAATTAATACTTAAAATACGTAAAACTCAAAGTTCATAAAATACATAGAATACACAAAATTTATTTTAATTCTACTACTTAATACTACTACTGTTTTTTTTTGTTTAGCTTTTTGTTACTCTTTTCACGGAGTTACTCTTCACAGAGTATGTTTCACATCCTTATAAGTACAGTTAAGTACAGTAAGGTGATTAAAGTACTGGTAAAGTAACGTTACTTATATTTTGTTCATTTTGTTTTCACGACAGCTGATAAGGGTAATACGGTAGTTATTATTAACAAAAATATATATACCAATAAGGTACAGGAGTTAATAAAAAACAATAATATTAAAAAGCTACACAATGATCCCACTAGCGCCTATGTCAAGGAATTAAACAACGCTATAAATAAATGCCCCAATCTCCTCAATGAAAGCACTAGACGTTATTTAAAACCCATAAATGCCAGGGCCCCAGAACTTACGGGTTTACCCAAAATACATAAAGAAGATATGCCAATACGCCCGGTTGTAAATTACACGACTGCCCCTGGTTATAGGACGGCTAAAAGATTAGTAAAAATCATAAAAGAGAACATTGACGTAGTAAATAACTACAGCATAAAAAACAGCTACGATCTCGTTGAAAAAATTAAAACTATTAAATCAGCACCACATTATAGGTTGGCTTCATTTGACGTAACTAATCTGTACACCAATGTGCCGGTAGATGAGACAATGACAATTCTCAGAAATAGCTTAATTAATACAAATAGGTTAGGTAGAAATGAAATTGATGAACTTATGCAATTGCTAAAAACAATACTCAAAGAAAATTATTTCTCTTATAATGAGTATTTCATGCAGGAGGATGGTCTGGCAATGGGGTCACCTTTATCGGGGATTTTAGCGGACCTATACTTGAACCACTTTGAGAATACATTTTTAATGTCTAGTCTTAATAAACAGCGAGACAAAATAAAATTTTACGTACGCTACGTTGACGACACTTTTATTTTCAATGGAACGAGTAGACAAATAGAAAATTTGAAAGGATATATGAACAGCATAAACATGAAAATCCAATTTACCCTAGAAATGGAGAATAATAGCTGCCTGAACTTTCTTGATCTCACTATCAGCAAATATAATGACCGTTTTAGATTCAAAATTTATAGAAAGCCCACCACCACGAATATTACTATTCATGCTGATTCGTACCATCCATATTCCCAAAAAATGGCAGCCTTCAACGCGTTCGTTCATAGAATGCTTGCTATTCCCCTTGAGCAAAAAGACAGAGTGGAAGAGACTAATATAATCAAAAGTATAGCTATCGCTAATGGGTATAACAGTGGAATCATAGACAAGCTTATAAGAAAACACTCGGTAAAAATCAATAGTAAAAGCAGATTAACCGGCCCATCTAAAGAAGATACTAAATTTATAGTAACTGAGTACACAAATGTACTACCAGTCATTGTAAAGAATGAGCTGAAAAAACGTAAAATAGCAGTGGCCTTTAAAACCACAAATAACATCAAAAAACGTTTGGGACAAAGAACTCATATCCCGGCTGAAGAGAAAACTGGAGTGTACAAGCTTGAATGCGATGACTGTGACAAATTCTATATAGGACAAACGGGCAGGCCGTCAGCCGAACGTTTTAAAGAACACCTGCCCAAAAGTGATATCTCGAAAACTAGATCCAGTTACGCTCAGCATTTAATGCTGTATAATCATAAGTACTGTACTCAGACTTCTACACAAACTTTAAACTGCTTCATAATTGTAAAAAGGGTGCATACATGAACGCTGTGGAGGAATATGAGATATACAGGGCTTCTAAGTTACAAACGGACCAGCTACTTAATGACAAAGTTTCGATCCGATCGAATCTGCTGTACAACACAGCCATCGATATCGATGGGTCAGCGGGCAATGATAACGGTCGTATAAGACAAAGTGCAACAGTTGGTCGTTGGCAACGAGACGATGCGCATCGGACTGTGCCGTGACTGTGTCGGTGTTTAATTATGTGTGGTGTTTTTGTGTTTGTGTATTTTAAATAGTTGACGACCCCTTTTGGGTGAATTTGATGTTTTTATAGTTTTTTAAACCTGATGATGAGAATTTATTCTCGAAACGCGTTGTTTTAAGGAAAAAACTAAAGAAGTCACAAGACGGAAGTTAATACAGGTAATTGCCTAATATTACTTCAAAATATTATATTTTGTGTCAGCTGACTTCTCACTTTGCTTATTCTTTCTCGGTGAACAGGATCTAAGGTTGATCAGGCCTCATTCCTATTTATACAATTTGGTAATTAAGTAGTGACTCAATTACAATATAGCAAATATACGTCTTAATACATCTATCCTTTTCTACTTTGTTTCTTTTCTTGCTCACTAGCATGTTTATTTCCGTGATAATATTTTATCTGGGAAACATGACTTCTACGTACATAATTATCTGTAGTGGGTTCATACAGTGCTACGGTTACGGGAGTTAAGTATTTGTAAATCTTGTAAGGGCCACACCATCGGTAAGATAGTTTGGAGGTGGTCTTATCAACTGCCCTACTCGTCGGATGAGTTTTGTACATCACTAAGTCTCCGACTTGATACTTTATTTCTTTACTATCCCGCTCATGATATTTTCGCGATTTTCTCAAGTTCACTCTTAAGTTAGCACGAGCTTCGTTCCATATCTTTTTTATATTTTTACCACTGATTTCGCGGGGTAGCAATTCATATATTTTCCACTTGGTGGATAATGGGTGATTCAGTTTATATTTATACAACAAGTCAAAGGGTGTCGATTTATGTCCTTCATGATATGCTGAGTTGAAGGCAAATTGTATCCAGGATAGGTTCTGGTCCCAAGATGTTTGGTCGTTTGCATGGTAGGCTATTAAAGCGGATTTTAGGTTTCGCAAATACCTTTCAGCTATATTACCTAGTGGACGATACTCTGTAATGGTAATGTGGTCTATGCCTAGTCTGAAACACATGTCCTTGAATTCTTTGGACTTAAAGTGGGGTCCGTTATCTGACACTAGATGTACTGGTGTACCGAAGTCTTTAAATAATCTATCTTGCAAAATCATCACTGTGGTAGATGCTAACGCTCGTCGCATGGGATACATCCAGACGAATTTGGTAAATGAGTCTACACAAATGAGTAGCATGGTATTACCTGATTTTGAACGTGGGTAGGGGCCAGAAAAGTCTAAGTAAATTTTTGAAAAGGGTGACATGGGAGTCTCCGAGATTAATTTACCTATATGGCTGTTTCTCGCTGGCTTGCTCAGTGCATACAACTTACACTGTTTTACGAATTTAGCTATCTCGCTGTTCATATTTTCCCAATGATATTCTTTTCGAATACGATGTATAGTTTTATTTATTCCCATATGTGCTCCAATGGTGGATGAGTGATAGTATTCCATAAGCATTGGTTTAATAATATCCGGGGCAATTATTCTCAAGGACTTTGCATTAGCTACTTTATAACATAATACTCTCTTACTCAATATATATTTCTCTGAATTATTTCCTTTATCTATCTGTTCTATTATTTTATTTAAATACGGATCTTGTTGTTGATACTGAGCTATATCAGTAAATGCCAGTGGGAATTCAGTAATTAGCGTATTGATTATCGATGTTTCACCACTTCCCTTATTTTCGGATATTTTATTAGGAGGCTCGAACATACGGGACAGTGTATGGGCAACTACATTTTGGGTGCCACGAATGTGTTGTACCTTAAACTTGTAACAATTTAATCTCAATACCCATCTTCTGATACGACGTAACTGTTTAGGGTGATTCAATAACCAAGATAAGGCTTGATTATCAGTTTCTAACAGAAATTCTTTATGTTCTAAAAAGGGTTTGAATTTCTCAAGTGCGAATACTACGGCTAAACATTCTAATTCGTATGCGGAGAATTTCTTTTCCTGGTCGGTTAGAGTTCGCGAGGCATAACTGATCGGTAATCTAGAATTATCTACTTCCTGATATATTACTGCTCCTAGTGCTACACTTGAACTGTCAGTCTGTACTACAAATGGTTTAGTGAAATCAGCTAATTGTAATACTGGGGGTGATATTATGCTTTCTTTCAGTGTTTCAAATGCAGATTGGTGTTGTGGGGTCCATTCAAATTTCGCTCCTTTTTTCCTTAACACGTTCAATGGTGCTGCTATATCAGCTAGGTGAGGGATATACTTGTGGAAGTAATTTATCATTCCCAAAAATCGGGCTATTCCTTTCGTATCCCGTGGTGGTAAAAATTCTCTGATAGCACGGGTGCGTTCTGGGTCTATGCTTACCTTTCCGTCGGCCGATACTATGTGACCTAAAAATGAAAATTGTTTAACAGCAAAATTTACTTTACTTGGGTTTACTGTTAATCCGGCTTTCTTTAATCGTGATAATACTTCACGTAAATGATGAAGATGTTGATCCATAGATTCGCTGTAGATTACTATATCATCTAGGTAGTGATATACAAATTTAAATTTTACGTCGTGAAATATTTTCTCTAACAATCGGCTACATACAGAACTTCCTTGGGATATTCCAAAGGGTACTCTAGTAAATTGGTACAGATTGAATGGGACGGCGAAGGCAGTTAGGTGTTTGAATTCTTCCGATAGCGGTATTTGATGAAATGCCTGATTGAGGTCCATTATGGTGAAAACTTTAGCTTTTGTAAAGTAATGGAAGGCGCTGTGGATGTCGGGGAGTGGTATGGACTCGAATTCTATCCTTTTATTTAATTGTCTATAGTCCACAACTAATCTATGTTTATCGGTGCCTTTAGGTACTAAAAACGCAGGTGATGAATACGGTGAAGTGGAAGGTTCTATGACTTGTTGTTCTAACAATTTATTGATTTGATTTCTCATTATTTCCATTTTTGGTGGAGATAATTTGTATGGGTGCAGTCGTATTACTTTGTTGTCACTCAGGTTGATCTTGTACTCTATAAGATTCGTAAATGCAAACTTTGGGGTGAGGACGGTGGAAAATTCTTTTATTAGTTTTTGTATTTTCAGTCTATCTTTACTTTCTAAATGATCTAATGCAGACTCGTGGTGTTCTAGGTGCGTTGCAGAAGTTTCCATATTTCCACTGTTATTTATTTCAGAATCAAAATTATATTTTTGAGTACGGTCGAATCTAAAATAATACTGCTTATCGTACATGTCAAGAATTATACCTGTTTTACTGATAAAGTCCGCTCCTAATATAAAGTTTGGTCCTAATTCGTCAGATACTAATACTGGAAAATACCACTTTAAATTTTTAATTTTTAGTTTAATCGTAACGCTGAGTTTTATGATTAAGTTTTGTTTGTTAGCGGTAGCGCATTTTATGTTCACAGGTTGACTACGTTTAACAAGGTTGTGTTTAGCTAATGTATCGGCTAGCTGTTGGCTGATTAAGCTCCGTGTCGATCCAGAATCAATTAATCCTAGTGTAGTAGTAACGCCAAGGTCTACTTGTATGTATGGTAATTGACACATACTGGACTTGCATGTAGTAATTGAGTTGCATTTACTGATAAATCTCTCTACGTAGGGATCTAATTTTTTTATTTTTTTTTATTTTATTTTTTTTTTACTCCCGGGTTTTACCTATTTTCACGATGCTGCGGAAGACACAGGATTTCGGATCTCCCTGCTTTAAATGTTTTTTGAATAAAAGGGTTTTGGTAGTGCTGTTTCTGTTTACAGTATCTACTGATGTGTCCTAATTTCCCGCAGTTATAACATCTTCTTTCTCTACTCACGGTATCACTCGTATTCTGTTGAGGTTTCAGTTGATTTCGATTTAGTTTGGTAGTGTGAAGTTTCAGGAATTCGAAATAGTCGCCTATCACGGTGTGTTCTTGTATCTGATACCAGGGGTTGTGTTTCATTTCTACGTTGTGTCTGGGGAAGTAACGCACGTCGGTTCTGATCCGAATACCATACGTTGGATGAGTGGATACAGCATTGTTCTAATTCTGCGAACGTGTTGGGTCTATTGATAAGTGCTAACCGAGATCTCTCTTCTGGGGATAATCCTACCAAGATTGTTTCTACTAACTGCTGTTGCTCCAGTTTACTTTCAGTAATAATGAAGATTCTCTTATTTCAGAGATATAGTGGGCGAGTCTCTCGTGAGCTCCTTGTACTCGAAGTACTGTGTTTCGTTTCAGTTCTTCGTAAATTCCCGTTGGAATAAAATGACTTATCAGAGTTGTATGGAGTTCTTCTACTGGATGTTGTGAACTTAATGACTCCTGTACACGGTCCTTTAATGGTGGTCTACATTTGGGCAGAAGGACTTGCAATATTTGGCAATCGCTTAGTTGCTGTAAGTCTTTTATTTGTAACAGATATTTTATGAAAGCTAATAGTTTGGTGATACTCAATCCATCAGTGTATGGGATTTCTGATAAAAAATTTTTTTTACGGGGTGAGTTATCTTTCTGTAGAGGTCTGTACTAAAGTTTACGTGAGATGTTATTCTAGGAGGTCCCGATACTTGATTTGTCATCGCTGAGGGTGGTAACGCATAATTATTGGTGAGATTGTGGTGGGCATTGGGAAGTGATGCTTCAGCTATCGGTAGGGTATTCACGTTGCTATTCAGCGACTGATCATTACTCGGTTCTATTCTCGATACCTGGGGGGATTTGAAACTCACGGTAGTGGGTCGCTGTTCTAGGGTAGGTGATTGAAATGGGGAGATATATAATTTAGTCAGAGCTTCTTCAATTTCCTCCATTTTAAATGAGTCATACTTTCTACGTAATTCTTTTATTATTGTGGGTAATTGCTGTAATGCTTCGTCAGCAAATTTTTGCACATCTGGGGGAATTACAGTAGCTCCGGGCCAGTTTAATAAATTATTTATCCGACGGGTTAAATGCTCTATTCTCTGGGTGGTACGTAAGATTATAGCGGGTGACTTCTCATCGTGCAGAGATTGTGATATTGAGGTCAGTTCCCTATACTTCGCATAACATGTTTCTCTTTCGCTATCAAGATCTATTTCGCTTAATCGACTTAACTGTGTATCTTGCCTGCTTTTGCATAACGTTTTGCGTAGTTCCGCGACCGTTACGTTCGCATAAGGTAGTCCGTGCAAAAGTGCTTCATAGCATAATTCATCTTTTAACAATAAATCTGGATTGAATTGAGACATGCTCTTAAGATGCTAAATCTTATACACTACTTATTCTACTTATACTAAACACTCTATGTAGTGGAAATACATGGTTTAGTAAAATTTAAATACATGAGAGATATTTACAAATAGACGATACGAGAGAATCAAATCTCGCCTCAGAGAGAGGAGAGGAATCTCACACAGACATAATATATTTTAACCATATGTTGTTACTGGGCAAGGGGAGTCACGCGCTTTGTATTACACAATAGGGGTAGGCAGTGTATTGTCTGGTTCGACGCTGCAGCTGATAACAATGGGGGTTGTTTCCTACAGACTGTAACACGTTATTTTCCTGTTTACGATTGTCGTCAAACCGACAGGTTGGAGAATGACTTTTTTGTACAGGAAAGAACCTGGGGTTACAACATTTAAGTATCCTTACCTATATTACTTTGCGTTATAATAATAATAAAACTCTTTATCCTAATTTACGATTTTACTTATTGAAATACCAGTTCTTACTCTGATTTGTTCTCACAAATCAAAAAAAATTATTATTTTTTTCTTACTATTAACCCTCAATTTTTTTTTACTGGTTAATAGGGGTTAATATCAGACCTTTTTATTTATTTATATTTATTATCGTAGTTCCAAGTAGTCTCTATTATTTTACTTCATGCAAGAGGGAGAGATTTTAAGTTAACAGGGTAGTTAAACTAGCAGAGTGAATAAATCTACAGAGTATTAAATGACAATAGCAGAAGCAGAGTGGCGCATTTTATAACATCGGGACAACATTATAATATCGGGAAACTGGTTAATTGGCTCAGGTCAATTAAACAGGCTGCCATAACATTCATAAACTCATAACTATCTGAAATATAAACAAACACTAAATAGGATCCCGTGAATTGAGGAATTTTTGACTGGGGTATGTAGATTTATTCACTCACCTTTTTGGACCATGACATCTCTTTATTACATACTGTTTTAGCATCATAGAAGAAAATTAGTAAGGTGTATACTAATGATAAAAATATATGCGCATTTTGTACAATTGTAATTAGTGTAAGTCATGGGTGAACATAGCTTGTACTGTCCTCGGATCCGAGTTGTGTGTTCCTGTATATGATATTAAAAATAATAATCTTTACTTTGTGCCATCTGAAGAATGAGCTTATTTAACTTTAGCGTGTTATACTCATTAAACTTAACACATCTTATTACTTATCATGAAATTACAATTTTATGCTAATTAGGTCAGTCTTTTGTGTTTTACTTTACTCTTATGTTGTTATTTAAGTGTCTTTCATATATTAGTTAAAGTTAAGTTCTGAACCACAGAAGTAGAACTTCCGTGTCACCTGTGTGTAACATATCCTCGGCGAATCGGGGCTTCTATCTGTCGTGCAGGGTGTCTGGGAGATCTTCTGTCTATCGTGTGTTGGTGAAGTTTGGTGTCATTCTTAAAGTCTGTCTCTTCTGTAGATTCTTGTGGTCTGTTTCTTCATGGTAACTTTCACTAGTGTTCACATTGTTGTACCACACATATTGCTTATGGTTAACAGTTACATTCTAGAAGTTTAACATCACATTTAGGTGATGTTATTTATTTATAGAGATGTCATCGCCGCACACTCAAGTCATTCACAACATTCACATCATCCGGTAATTACGTAAGTTTTACTTAGTCTACATGTTTAATATTTTCTAGCGGTCTACATAATGTGCTGTACGCTGTATCACCAGGGGAGTCTCTGATTCAACTGGACTAACTAACTATAGGGGTAATGGGGCTGTCTGCGTGCGGGTAGTTTCTCAGCGCGAAAAGTAGTTCTTAATTATTATTAATTATTTTCCTTTAATTTGCTTACAGTTTAATTACATCACTCTATACTTTTATTATTCTTTTATGTAACGCGAGGTCGTTATGGATTTATTGAGTTTCTTAAATCTAATTTTATTAACTGATACATCGGCAAATCGGCATGTTACTACCGGTTTGGGGCATAAAGAAGGGTTCTTTTGTACCTTATAAAATTATTTTAGTATTATAATTTTTTATTTAATTTTATTGTGGGATTTAGGCATATTAAATCGTCACAGAATATACTATCTGTTGCACAGTACACTCCCCCATACGAAAGCTAAATGACATTAAGTAATTAAATATTACCTGAATAGTCCATCTTGTGGTTCACTTGTTTTATATTAAAACACAACGCGTTTCGGAACTAAAGTTCCATCCTCAGGTTATTTTCCTCGTTAGAGGTCGTCACAACATTAAGATACAAAACACAAAAAACAACAACATTTAAAACACATATATAAAACAATCATTAGCACGCGAGATAACGGTGCGCACCGTGAGGGAGTTACAACGACACTGCCGTCTCTAGTCAACATATTCACTGTCTTATCTGTGACGCAAGTCTCAGACGTTCTGAGACTTGTAAAGCCGTATCATATAGCGGCTTTACAATACAATAGCCGGCTTTACAGTAGCGCTATATGATACAGCTTTACAAGTCTCAGAATGTCTGAGACTTGCGTCACAGATAAGACAGTGAATATGTTGACTAGAGATGGCAGTGTCGTTGTAATTCTCTCACGGTGCGCACCGTTATCTCGCGCGCTAATGATTGTTATATATGTGTTTTTAATGTTGTTTTTTGTGTTTTGTATCGTAATGTTGTGACGACCTCTAACGAGGAAAATAATCTGAGGATGGAACTTTAGTTCCGAAACGCGTTGTGTTTTAATATAAAACAAGTGAACCACAAGACGGACTATTCAGGTAATATTTAATTACTTAATCTATTTGTGGTTCGGATACGAATATGAAGTATTTTAAATGAAATTGTTTTGAAGCTTCTCCAGTTGCAAGAAACTGAGAAAAGGATAAATAACTCAATTAATTTTTGAAATTATTATAATACACTCTAAATGTTAAATATTTTCTTTACAGGGAATGAATGCAGGAAAAAGTGGTTTACGTTAAGGGATGGATTCAGAAGGAGTTTGAAGAAAAGAAAAACGACAACTGGACAAGCAGTAAAGAAATTGAAGCCCTGGTGATATGAGTGAGGCAGATGGAATTTCTTCGCCCCTGCTTTGAGGCATGATTGCAATTAAGCAGTCTGGATGACGACTCAGAAAACGACGACATTGAGGATGATGGTGAACAATTTGATGAGCAAGAATCTGTAGGCAGAGCGGGTTCACATCCTTCAGTTTCATTGTCATCTAGTCAATCAGTAGGAAATACAAATCTTCATATTACCAAGGAGCTGACCAACAAGAGCAGACGGAAAAACCTCCAAGAATCACTACTCCTCCTCAGGCAGCTGAAGTCCTGCAATCGTATTTAGAGAAGAAGTCATTCAAACAGCCTGAAGACCAACTAACTAAATTTTTCCCAGGAATGGAACTAACAGTTAGGAGTTTCCCATATCCTCTTCAGGTTGAGACCAAAAGAAAAATTGTTCAGTTTGTCACTGATGCTGAGATGAGTGTTGTCAATGAATCTGGTGTCAAAATACAGCTCCTCCCCAGCCTATAGGATTACCAATGAACAGGTATCAAATATACGATCCTCAAACTAGCACTCCTTCTCAGCCAGACTATCACTACCATTATAATCAAGGACATACAGCACCATTTACCCGAGCAGCCAAGCTTCTTCATCATCAGTTTACCAGGAAAACCAAATTACAGGCCACCGGAACGACCATCAGTAACTGGGATCTAAAAGCACCTCTGAATGCATTCATAACACCTGAAGACGCGTAATTAAAATTTTTTCCAGATTCTTTATCAGATTCATTTTTTTAGATAACTAGCTAAAAAAACTGTTCCCAAGCTAGTGAGATATTCTTATGTAATCTTATTAACTCAATATATATTGTACACTCCGTACTTTATTTTTCATTTCTCCACTCATAAAGTTTTCCTCTTTAATATAGTATTTAAACAGAGTTATTTGTAAAATTAAAATATGATGATACGCATCATTTGCAAAACACATCCCCATATTTTAACGAAATTTCTTATTTTCATCTTTACTCATCCCCTAAAAATTTTAATTTCTAATCATAATACCATCAGTGACAACACAAAATGCTTGTCATTGTAAATATAATGTTTTACTAGCCGATATACGTTAGGCTGTGACAGTTTTTTTAGGTTATGTGAGGTAGTTTATGCATCGTGTCAGAATTATAGTTTTTAGTTGTTTAAAAATGTGTGTTGTATTGTGAATTTGTGATTTATGTGTAGCTAATGAAACAAACTAATAAGTGAAGTTAATCTTTTAGAAACATTTTTGTATTGTAAATTATTATGTCCTTAGCTATCTAAGCAAAAAATAACAAATTTCAGATCCACGTTTAGGCTTTCTAAAGTATTTTTTTTATAATTATTGGTCATATTAATATATATAATATTACATTTTTTTAAAGAATTTATTTTTTTCTATTATATCCAAGGTATTGCCAAATTACCTTACCTATATGGTAAAATTTTGTTTCAGATTCAAAAACTATATTTCTAAATTCAACAGTAATTTGTATAATAACTCTTTTTTGTCCCTTTCAGGGGTTTGTTAGTTTTATTAAAGCCCAATGTTTTCATTAGAGAAGTAATGATAAGTTTTTTCTAAATTTATCATAATAAATTATGTAATATATTAATTTAATAATATAATTTTTTATGAATTATTTCTATAGTAATATTTGTTTCATGAATTTTTTTCCTATTTGTATCATTCATAGTAGCTTCAAATAACTTACTAATTTTTTGCTTACTTTGCCATTTAATGTGTGATTAATTTTTGTTAGTAATTAAGTTTTGATGAAAAATGGTAATAGCAGAAATATTATATATTCTAATTAATTTTTAAATGTGTTCTTTAATATTATGATGTTGTATTTTGAATAAATTTGTTATTCAAGCTCTTTTTCAGATTATTGTCAAATTACCTAACCCTACTGCCAAGTAACGTCACTGTCGCCAAATAACCTTACCTATGAGAGGGGGCTACTAAAAGTCCCCTCCCTCCACTATTTTGATAATGAAAAATATGAATTTCTGTTTATCTCAAAGAATGTAGGAAAGTAATGAGATATGTAGACATTTTTTAATGAGGAAATGGGCTGGATATTAATTTTTCATAAATCACTGCCAAATTACCTTACCTTACCCTACTGTTTAGATTCAGTAATAAAACTCACAACATAGCTAAAACACATCAAAATAAAACACACAGACATAATGCAATTTCTGTATTAGTATACTTTTGTTTTAGGCTTTATGCTAGTTAGTCTACTTACCTCAAACAAACTGCGAGCCTCTCTTTAGGTGACACTGCCTTATGAAACTTCGTGTTTTGATAGAGTATGTAGGAACGAAGTATATCCAAGAGCTCGTAGAATTTCAATCTTGACATCCGAAAATACTGAAAGAACTTTCTCGGATCCTCTTCCAGGTCTGGAAACAGGTGATGAAACTCATCAAGAAATGGGCTCTTCTGGTTAATAGAATGAATCCATAACCTTGTCGTCTTTGTTCTGTCCTCTTTGTCCTCCTCTTTGCACAACAACGATGCAACAAAGAGTACTTCCTCGTCAGAGCTACACAACTCCTCCATGATTTGAAACAAACTAAACTGAAGACAAAATCGCTATTTCAACTAGACTGACACCCCCCCCACCTACATGAATGATGCAGGTTGGCGCTGGTCGGTGTAGGACAAGTGTGCGAGGGTGTACTGTTTGCAGATCCGTACCAGTGCCTGCGGTGCTGGTCCGTGCTGGCGTAGTGTGCGCGAACCTTAATTGGTTAAGTTTATATTGGTGTTTTAATAAAATGGGTCGACTTTGGGCAGATGTGTATCTGCATTGCCATTTCTCCTCATAGAAAGAAAATGCATTAATTTACTCATAAAATTGTACAGGTAGTTAGTTCTTAATCTCATGGTCAAGGTTAGTGAATCAGAGGCATTTTTAATATAATTCAGTATTTTGGTAGGATCATGTATAAAGGATTGTTAACTGTGACCACAGTCTGTTTGAAGTAGTCCTTAAACAGCATGCACACATCATTGTTGAGTTTTTGCACAGCTTGAAGCAAAAACTCAGATTCATATGTTCAAGTTACAAAAGTATAACTCAAATTCAATACTTTATATGTGAGAGAGTGAGAGGGGGGACTGTACCAATAGGAATGTAAAGGTGGGCAATAGCATTTTTATTAACTGACAGCTTGTTATTACACCTTGTTAAAATAATTCTTTCTCTATACAGAAGTTAAGTTTGTATACTCGTACTACTCAACATACTCTCTATCACAAATGGTGCACTTGAGGTATTATTGAACTCAACTCTTGGGTCCAATTTACTTGCACTTCTGTTTACTTGTATTTGTACCAATTTACTTGTTTTGATCCTATTCAGCTCTTGAATAATTATTTACTTTGTACTGACTTCATTACAGCCACTTTCACATTGTCTTTGTCAGTAAATCTTTGTCAGACATAAAATGTGGAGGTTACTGGATTCAGGTGGTATGTCATTATGAATCCTTGTTCTTATGTATTCCCTGCCTCCTCAGCATCTTGAGTATCTTATTGTATCACTTACAGTTCATGGTAATGCTAAGTTTTCAAAAATAAAGGAGAATGACTCTCCTTAAGAATGATGCCCAAAAGACTGGCATCATAATGTTTGGTCTGATTGTTGATTCTTGAACTTCTTTGGGCTAGATAAAGATGTGTCATAATGACTCCATGGACTGATCTGTTGTTTCAGAATTGCAAAAATAAATCCACTTTTTTCTCATCACCAGATCAGATTAAAATGTGTTTTTTATTTTTTCCAAACACTTTCACCATAGCAGAACAGACTTTTACCTATCTCGCACGAAAATTAGGTGTGAGCTGCTGAGGTACCCACTTTGCACACACTTTCTAATGCCATAAGTCTTCCTCTGTTAATGGTTGTGATCATAGTCCACATTTGTGCAACAAGCTCATGGATGTGACTGACTGTCCTGTTATTAACAGTTTGGCAGAGTAGTTGTGGTTGACGTTCTCCAGCTTTATGATTTTTTCTTCAGTGCTGGTTATCCTGACTTTTCCATCCATCTGTGCACATTACGTTTGTCAGTGGTTTCATCTCTATAAACATTCTGTACCCTTCTGTAAATTTGGGACAAATAGCACATCCTCTTTCTCAAGAACTCAACAAACAACAGACATTGCTTCTGCTTGGAATTCATTATTCACCTTTAGTTAGAGTTCTGAATTGAGAGTTCTCATTGTTCACCTTTAGTTTCATTATTCTGAAACATTTGTATAGAGGAAAATGCATTTGTATAGTATTTGATGCACTCAACAAAATATGCAGTTCAAAAGACTTATGTTAGTTGTTAAAATTTATGCAGTTGTTAAAATTTATGCCTACTCGTGTGATATTTTCACTCTAATACATATACTTTAGAGTTCCAGTTATCTGACTCCTGACGTTTTGAATTCTGGATTATATCGGAGGTACTTTTTTCTTCATCTCACTCTTGTTAGTACACATACCTTCCTAACAGTTTATAAGTATATAATATTTTCATGTTTTTTGAATGACTGTATAGAAATTGGATACTGTTGTTGACTCTGTGGTGGATATTATGCATTGTACAGAAATTCCATCATCAAACTATGTTTATGTAGGATTCAGCTATGTTAATGCAGTGGGCTGCAGGAGACAAACATGAGTGCATTGGACAGAAATTCTAAGACTGAACTGTGTTAAAGACATGATATACTGGTCAGCCAGTGAGTGGATAATGTTTTTTCCAAAATTCTGCCATGTTCATGGAACAAACCTCATGAAACAAATAAACAAACATTAAATCCAGCACAAAATGATGATGGTGAGGAAGATTGTACCAACAAAACCGTACACGAATTAATTCACACAACTCATGGGTGTGAAGATATCACAAAAAGAGATATTGAATTATGGATTAATAATGAGAGAAGAAACTAATTTAGTGATGAAAAAATTGTTAGTACAATTAGTGAGAAAAATTTGGATACCAAAACGGAAGATCCGTGTAGTGAAGAAAGTTTGACGCCCCCATTTTACATGCATATGGATTGACTATCTTAAAACTGACAGTACAATATATAGAACAGCAACCCAAAGCTCAAGCACCTGATCTAATTTTAGTGAAAAGATGGAGAGACATTGCAATGAGGAAAATCTATTCAGAAACAGATGACCACCACACCCTTTTTAAAAAAAGACTGTTTTTAGGCACTTTAAATTGAATTCATAATAGTATATATAATTAAATTCTTTTCCTTAGTATCCTTTTTTTCCTTCTGCATTTATTTTAAACTGTAGGCCAACTGGTGTACAACATTTCAGATGTGTAGCATGTTATTAACAATTAAACATAATAAATTAATTTTTAAAGAGTTTTTTAATTTTCCTGATTATTCAAGTTTTTTATTATCCAAGGTGGCTATGGTCGACATTAATTAGGATTATCGAAACTCTACTGTACTTGCTAATCACAATATCCTGCATATGTTATATTGAAAATCAGTTATTTTCATTTATATGAGTGAGATTCAGTCACCATTAGAAGATGAGTTGGTACTTTAAATAATAGAAATGTACAAATATATTTTTTTGAAATCATTTTGTATTGTATTTTAATGCTTTTTGAACTTTAGTCATATTCAATTGTATGCTAGATAAATGAAGTTAATATTTTAAAATTGTAATTTTGTAGGGAATAAGAATAATAATACATGAATAAGAGTCATGCTATATTATGGTTTTTATTTTATTTTTTTACAAGTTTTTATTATGATAATTTTTAATAGTCAATGTAGCATTTTTATGAGATATAGTTGTGTCTAATTCACTCAGCATGCTTGTTGTAGTACTATATTATAACAGTGTACTTTTGTATGGTAAAAGAATTTTGCTGTTGATTTTTGTAGGAGAAACTTTAAAGCAGTTACAGTACCAGCACCCTATAAATAAAAACAATGGATTACCTTTCATATCAAGCACTCACGTTACAGCAAGCAAAGGAACAGGGCTAGTACACGTTGCACCGTCACATGGGCCAGATGATTTCCTCTTAGGGAAACAGTATGGCTTGCTTGTTGTAAGTTTTTGTTTTGTTGTAATAAGTGTAAAATGTACAGACTGTGTCACTATATGTGTCCACATCCATATGTCTATCTAAACTTGCACACACACACACACACACACACACACACACACACACCCGCACACGCTCGTGTGAGGTTTCACATTTACATCTATTATTGTATATGTGTGTGTTGTTTCTTTTCATATGTAATAACCCTTTAAGCTTTTGAAGTTTCATGCAGTAATTGAATATTGCATTGTTAATATTATTGAATATTGCATTAACACACTAATGCCTTGTTATTACTAACAAATTTGTAACTTCTGGTGATGCATTATGCAAAACATAAAATTAAATAAAAGTTTCTTAGCAGAATTTCTTATTGTAAAATCTCTCTCTCTCTCTCTCTCTCTCTCTCTCTCTCTCTCTCTCTCTCTCTCTCTCTCTCTCTCTCTCTCTCTCTCTCTCTCTCTCTCTCTCACACACACACACACACACACACACACACACACACACACACACACACACACACACACACACACACACACACACACACACACACACACACACACTAATATGTAAATGTGAAGTCTCGTCGACTTTTCAAAGAACCAGATTTTATGGCTAGTTACTATAACGTGATATGATTTTCCATGTTATTTTGAATTTTAATTGTTGTTTATCAGCTGTAGACTATTGATGTGTCACTATTTATTGTTTATTTTATATCTCTAACACTGTAACAGTACATAATGACCCAGTACCATAATTATGGGTATAAAGGTATTTTTCAATGTTTTGTATTTTTTAATCATTAAAACACAGAATGGTTAGGTCCATTGTCCCTATATACGGAGTAACAAAGCCAATTCAGCGAGAGTATCATACCAAGGTCACCAGAGGATGTGCAGGAATCGGGAAAGGCCAAGGCGGTGTTTGTGACGAGTGACTTTAATATGCATTGTGATTGGATCATAGCACTGTTCCGTCATAACCAAAAACAATGACGCACTGACTACAATACGTGCAACGAGGCATTGTCCAGTAAGACAAAGCTGGATGACGTAAGAACCACACACACAAGCGCAAATTTACATTTGCCTCGTTCTCAATCCAACGCAGTTCTTCAAAGGATACACAGTGATGTATCGCTGTGTGAGCAATTTTATAACAAAAGTTTATTATAACTAGAATCAAAATTAACAGTACAGTACAATAGTGGAGCAGTAAAGGCTCAAATCTAACAACAGCATGAATTATAATATGTAGAGTCAGTGCATATATTTACTTCAATTAAACTCAGCAGAACTAGATGCGAACACCGGCCATCAACATGGGCGTCAACCAGCAGCAGCGAAGGAACAACACCAAACAACCATAAGAGAAGTCCAATTTTACCATTTTCTTATAGTTTAATGAGCTCATTAATCCAGTATCAGTAATTAAAAGAATGTACTTGTTCGAGTGTGAATGTGTGTGTGTGTGAGAGCGAGGGAGTGAACTCATGGCCATAACCATAGATGCCGAGGGCATTGGTTTGTGTATTAACTAATTAATAAGTAATAAATGATTTAAGCTGCAGCCATAAAAATTACACTGATCTTAATTTAGCAAACAAAAGAAGTATAAAGAATAATGTGAGATATTAAACTAACCGCCATTTTGTTTTTTGGGTCATCTTATATGACGTCATTTGACCGCGTGGTCGTGTCTGTAAAATATTCTGGAGAATTAAATTTTGATGGTTATTTTCAACAATACAGTGTTATCATTTGTGTCATCATCTGTGTATCAAAATCTCGCTGTAAATGAACCCTGGCACCCCTTAGGTAAAAGCACATTTATAAAAGAAGAATATGAGCCTGGCAGTTAATGAAATTGGTAAGTACGTAGATGTACCAGATTATGGTATTTGTTATACATATTTTATCAGTGTATGTGTAATAATAAATAATAGAGCAGGGAGAGTATTACAAATGCCGCCCAGAAGTAGGGACATAATTATTAAGTTAATATTACAAATGGCGCCCGAACAGGGACATTATATAAAAATTAATTTATATAAAACAGCCAGATTGAGAAACACAGAAGGTGGTACAAGACGGAACATAACCTAATACACAAGAGGTTATGTTGATGAAACAAAGCAACCAATAATTGTATAATTAAAAATTAAATAGTCATTTAAACAGTTAAATTATGGCAGAAAGAAATGATAGTATGTTATGTGTAAACAATACAGACACAGAATCTATTTTATTAGACAAAATAAGCGCGAATTCTACGCCTAGAGCAGTCGAAAATAAAATATCGTTGGAAGATCTGTTCGCATTAATTAAAACACAAAATAGTGTATTAAAAGAAATTGACGAAAAGTTTGATAGCCTTGAGAATGAGTTAAAGAAACAAAACAATGTACGAAATGTAAAATTGAGTCGATTAGAGGAGAAATTAGACAAGAGAATTAATGAGATACAGTTAGAAAATAAGAGTAGAGAAATAGACAAATTAGATAGAAACAAAGACAAGGTAAGTAGTAGTGGAAATGACGATAAAATAAATAAAAATAATAGTGTGGATGTTGGTAGTAATAATGAGAGTTTAATGAGAGTAGAGGTTCATGGTGAGGTGACAGTTGTAGATGAGAGTGAAAGTGGGGGTAAGGAGAGTTTAAATGAGTACAGTGAGCAGAGGGCAAATTTTCCCAGTGTTATAGTTGGAGTAAAGACTCCAAAATTGTTATTTGAGGAGGAAGGTTCCTCTAGAGTTTATGTGGGAGACGTGTGGTCTCTAAATGATCCCTTAGTTTTTTGTGTTAGTGTACCTGGTGAGGCCAGGAGGTGTTTTTATGAAATAGTAGTGCCCGATGCAAATATAGAGAGAGAGAATGTAGCTTGGTGTGATAGAGAGAGATGTTTTAAAAGGGAGAGGTATTGTGAGAGAAACAGAGAAGTAGAAATTTTTAAGATATGTAGAGATTATGAAGAGTTTATTGAAAGGTTAGGTGGAGATAGAAGTGATGAATATAATAAAAACTTACCTTGTATTGAAACTAAAGTAGTAGGAGGTGATGATAACAATGATAATATAACTTACCGAATTATGACTGATTTTACTGAAGGTGACGGAAACATACCCGATCAAGAGTTATATGAATTTGTGGAAACGGATAAAAATTTGAATAGTTGGTGCATGTATAAGGATGTTAGTATAAAATATCTAATATTAAACCATGTATATAGTTTTAAGGTTCGATTATTATTTGACGATGGAGGGTAGTTGTTTTAATTGTGTTTATGAACATTTAATTATGTGGACAGTGTTTTAAAATGGACTGTTTATGACTGATTATGGTAAATGATTAATGATTATGTGGATTGTATATTTTTGTGTATTAATGGCAGTGTATTTGTGTATTTTTGCTGTTGTGTATTTTATGTATTTTTTGTGTAAACTATGTACTGTAGATAAGTTGATAATGATTATTCTAAAGGGTTAATAGATGAAGCAGGTAATATATTTGGATATGGAGAGGTATTGTTGTTAGTAGATAAGTAAGGAATTTTCTAGTGGTATATTAAGGTGAAATGTTGTAAAAGAATTTGGGTAGTAGTGATAGAATGGGCATTGGAGTTAGTTAAATAGAGTTAATGGGAGTTAGGGAAAATAAAGTGTTGAGATACAGATAATATATAAAGAGGTGTTAGATATTTTAGGGATACAGTGGTTAGTGATTATATAAGTAGAGTTGAGTAATGTGCGTGGTAATTATATTTGTTGTTGATGGTGATATTTTGTAATAAGGGTATTGGTGTAGGAGTCTGCAACGAGAGGTGTTGGGACAGGAGAGGACCGTTGTGTGCCGGAAAGGGTTATCTGAAAGGGTCAGGAACCAATGATGGAATGAGCATAGATAGGGAACACACATACTAATACAAAAAATGAGCGGTGCCAGAGGTTTTAAATGGGATTTGTGAAGGGGGTTATTATAGAGATATTGGTGTCATGATATGTTAATGGTTAGAAGCGGTTAGTGTAAAAAAGAGGTGAGTAAGGTAAGATTGACAATGCCAAAATAAGATAGAGAAAATAGTGAATAATAGAGAGTCACCCAAACGAGTAAGGATGAAAAGGTTAAAAAAGATAATTCATGGTAGAAAGGTAATGTAACTGAAGGGTAAGGATAAATTGGAAATTGTTTTATAGAATCTGATGAATGTTAAATGATTAAAAGTTAATAGAGAATTGTTGAAGTAATAATGTGATAAAGTTGTGGGTACAAGTCATGTAAATGTAAATTGTTTAATGTAAGGTAAATGTAACAATGTTAATGTGTAATGTCTAATGTTTTATGATGTTGTATTGTTATTGGTAATGACGTTAACCAGTGTCAAAGAATAGTAGCTTTAAAAAAAAAAAAAAAAAAAAAAAAAAAATTGAAAGTCCAAAGATGCAATTGAAGTTGAGCAAAAATATAGTATGATACATGTTGCAATAGATAGCTGATTGTAAGTTGAGTAATAAAATTCGAATAATAAAAGTATCTGCCATAATAGTTGTAGGTTGAGTTTGATAGAAATAAGTAGGTGAAGGTATTTTGGGGGTATACTAAAGAATTGTTTATGTAGTGTGTTATTTGTAGTTATATATTGTAACGTCGCGGTTAATAGAGGCGTCCACCACTTACGAGTGTATTGCAATTACAAGCTTCGTTAATTCCGCCCCACAGTTGTACGCCAATTCTGTAACATACTGCTTAATGTGAGGTACTTGCGAAACGTACACCTTTAGTCAAGCCCCAAATGTTGGGTTCGCCAAACTTGTAACGTACCACCTTTTTGTTGAGAGGTGTTAATGTTTCCGCCTCTCCGCAGTCGCCACTTATGAATTATAATAACTGACGTTTTTATAAAGTATAAATAAAGGATTTTTCTATTTTTTGTTATTTTGTTTCACTCAATCTAAATAGAAATCGAGAGTGTGTGATTTGGGGTCAAGAAGTGAAGTTGTTCAGCCTTATGAAGAAGAGAGAGTAAGTATCAATTATTTACCCTCAGTTTAGCCGATTTCGGATTTCTTCTGTTTTTTGTGCTGAAATTAATTACACATACCCACTACAAAAAAAAAATTATAACACTGTATTATTCAATATTATTTTTTCAATAATATTATGTATTTATTATTGGTTTTTATTTCCTCCAAAACACAAGTATTACAATTGCTCTTTCCTTCAATTAAACATAATCTCGAGTGAACAGAGTAAACATGGAATAGTCTAAATAGAAAAACATATATGGTTTTGTTTCATAATTTTACACTATTAAAAAAAACATTAATTAATATATAATTCCTAATAATTCCCCAGGGTTCAGGGTAAGTTCTTTTTGTTACGAGAGTGTCAGAAATGGATAATTACTACGCTTTACAAATACCGAAAAAACTTATTAAATAATTTGTTTATTTTTCCGTGTAGTAGGTAGTTCCTGTAATGTCCGTAAGAGTGCAGCGTGCGTTTGTTTATTTTAAAAACATGTGTTCAGATGAATATTTTATTTTCTATCTCAGCGTTCGGAATGTGTTTTCTTCTTGAATTATTACAAAAAAAATGTTTATATTACCTCGCTCCGTATGGTTCTTACTGGATTGAATCTTTTTCTGTGGTGAGGTCCGTCTTGGGTTATAATTTTCTTACCGTTTGATGAATTCTCAAACGTCAATGAGAGCTAGGCCGAAACCATGTTGGCTCATCAGCATGTCTTCTTTCACTGTTTATTAATTAATACCAGTATTTAATTTGGATAAATCATGTATGATTTTGAAGTGTTCATGCAGCTAGTTAATTTTGTATCAATTTTCCCTCCTCTCAAGTTCCGAAAAGGTTATTTTTTATGATAAATGTAGTAGCATCATTATTCAACTCTATCGTTTTAGTTCAAAATTTTTCTTATTAACAATACTTGTTATTTTTCATCACTCTTAGTAACACATAGCATTTTTATTATGCAGGCAGTTTGTAATTATTATAAATTTATATTTTATTTATGGAAAAATAATCCCTTTCCATTCCGGTTTCTTTACTAATTTAGTTTACATAATAAGTTTTGGTTTATTTTCTTATGACATTGTATATAAGTATTTGATAATTTTATTATCTTTAAATAAATTTATGTATCATTTATTTAGTCTCTCATAGTATTCCTACACGGCCCTACTTCCTGTTGCCATTTCCTTCATAGGATTATTTTAATTTTTTATTATCTTTTGGTATTTAAATTTTTATGTCTTTTAAAACTAACCCTGGGTTTTCTTATAATCTAACACAATTATTTGAAAAAATATAATATTAACTTGGGTATAACAATTAGTTGTTCATACAATATAAATACTACAATAAACAAAATAAACTACAAGATCAGTTAGTATTATAGCATACTTTCATAGTTTTATAATTTCCACACACATAACACAGTTTGGTAATACTTTACTTTCACTTTTATTTTTCACCTCAATGGGTACACTAGAACTCACTTTGCACTGTATACCACTCGAATTGTTTATCATATTGAGTGATATAATTTAATTTTGAGCGAGCCATAGGTTACCCATTTCTGACATTGATGTTATTATAATTTAGTTTATTGGGACAGGGTTATGTAACGTTACATAAAGCCCCCCCACTAGAACAAATTTATTTCAGTTTAACTTGTTTATTAAAAATAAATTGTTGATTATTTCCATTTTCTTAACTCCTCTTCATCTTCATAATAGTGTTTTATTTCTGACTGATTGTAAACTCTGACTGGTAATTCAGACTGGTGGTAATTGCTGTTTTCTTACTCTACTCTCTCTCTGTTGGAGGCAAATTCATCAATTATTTATTTCTGGGTAGTGGTACTTCCACATTTTATTTGATAAGGACTGGTCACACTAATCATATTAAACTTGTTTTAACACTCATTTCTATTTACTTTTATATACTCGCTTTATCAATTAAGCTTCTGTCTGCTATCTTCCTTCTATTTTCTTTATCTATACTTCTGGAATCCAATATCACTCTTTTCAGCTATTTTATAATTATTATCCCTTAAATATTCAATTTCCCTAACATTTTTCCCTATCCTGTGCGGTGGTTCCAGTCGGGTGGCCACTCTGGGTCCATACACCGCTGTCCATCCTTACACCTTCTGAGACCAGGGGAACATCATCCCTGCTCATAAAAATTATTGCCGGAACATTTCTACGGTCAATACATAAAAATAAAAAAAATTATAAGTAGTAGTCAATTAGCGACTAGTACCAAACACTTTTGGGATTCTTCATACTGTAGCTGTTTGTATTTATTTATATATTTCTTCTTCTCCTTGATTCCTTCTTCTTTTCCATTAATTAATAGCATATAACATTATTGATAGGCCTTATGTTAAAATTCTTTTGACTTTACTTCTTGTGACATATTTCTCCATATCATTTCTTCTTATATAATCTTCAATTCCGAGAAATTCTAATTATTGTATTAATTATCATCCTCCTTCAGTTTCATTGGAGTCATTAAATTATTCTTTATTCTTCTTATCTGAGCACATTACCATTCAACATATAATTCTTTTTCTGTTTGTTACCATTAAAAATATTACTTTTTCCTATTATTTCAGTTTAAATCAGTTATTTATAATTAAATTATATAATCTGTTCTTACATTTTCTTGGTGGTTTGTCTTTTTATTTTATATTATATCGTTTCGAAATTACTTGAGTAAGATGTCCTTACATGCTTTTAGAATTTTGGGGTTTTTATTCTCTTCACTTTAAATTATATTGTTCGAAATACCTTGATTAAGTTGTCCTTACAGTTTTTAGAATTTTGGGGTTTTATTTACAATGGGTTGCTTGGTCCTGTATCCATAAAATCCGTCCCTTTTTTCTGGTTTGTTTGGAGTCTGTTTAACCGTGGTCCATTATTTCAGGTACTCCATGTTCTCGGATTGCTGGGGTGTTCGTAATTAATTCTCTCCTTGATAATCTTCTTACCATCCGGCTCTCCCACTTTGCTGCTATGAAACTTTCACTTAAGTACCGGTCTTCCGTCATAATTTGTTCCTTTTTAACTAACCAGTATTGTACCTCCTCTAACATAACATAGTTGCTCATATTTAATCTCATTTCATTCCCTTTTACCTCTGGATTATTTGCCAAATATTTGAATGTTGTATTCCGTCTTGAAGATATGACTGATATTGTCTGATACACTTCCATCGTTGACACATTTAACTGGGATGTAAACTTAATTAACTCCCTCTGTTCATTAATTGGAAGGTTAAATACATTAATTAATCCACCTGTAATCATCTCCCATTCTTCCTTGGTATTTATTATTCTCTTTCTACATGTTTTTATTATTTTCTTGGTCTTCTTTTCCACGGTTTGAACATCCTTTTTGTTGTGGCTATTTTTATTTTCAGATGGCATTACACCTTGGTATTCTGTAATTTCTATTTCCTTCCTCCTCTCTTCTGTATTCGGACTTACTTTAATACCTTCTGAAGTGCTGTCTGATGTTTCATCCAAATTCTTGACACTATGGTCCATTTGTTTATTTGTCTCCTCCTTGTATGTATCTGCTTTTTGGATGAGCGTATTAACATTTTCAAACTTCTCTCCAAAAGTTTCCCATATCTCCTTATTGAAATTCTCCATTTTACTCTCAATTTGTTTTAAATTCTCATTATTCTCTTCAAATTTTGCATTCATCTCTTCTCTTTGACCTTCGACAGTTTCTTTCAGTTCATTGTATTGTTCATTCATGGTTTGTTTGATATTTCCATGAATGGTCTCTATTTTTTCATTTAGTTGTTTGACTAAACTTTCCTGAATGCTGTATTTTCTCATTAGTTTGCTTGTTTTGTTCCTTCAAAGTTTCGTTTTGTTTCTTTGAAGTTTCCTCCTGTTTCCTAAATTTTTCGTCTATTTTATCATTTGTTTGTTTATTGCTTTCCATAATAATTCTCAACATCTCCTGCATGCTCATATCTTCTTTTTGGGTGGATTTATCTGGTTGGTCCCCTTGGGCATCCTCTTCCACTATTTCCTTTTCCGTATCCATAACTACTTCGGTTTCTTCTGTATCACCTGTCTGTTGGTCCATTTCACTGTCCGTGACTAACTCTATTTCTTGTTCCTGTCCACCTTCTTCAGTCTCCTTTTCTTCTGCCCTTTTCTTTGATTGGCCTCGGGTATTATGCATTTCTTGTTTTCTCGTAACTGCCAACGATAATTAGATTTTTTGGTATATATTTTTATTAAATATCAAAATTCTTTTCTAATTACCGCCCTTTTACGTTGAGCGCCAAACTTGTAACGTCGCGGTTAATAGAGGCGTCCACCACTTACGAGTGTATTGCAATTACAAGCTTCGTTAATTCCGCCCCACAGTTGTACGCCAATTCTGTAACATACTGCTTAATGTGAGGTACTTGCGAAACGTACACCTTTAGTCAAGCCCCAAATGTTGGGTTCGCCAAACTTGTAACGTACCACCTTTTTGTTGAGAGGTGTTAATGTTTCCGCCTCTCCGCAGTCGCCACTTATGAATTATAATAACTGACGTTTTTATAAAGTATAAATAAAGGATTTTTCTATTTTTTGTTATTTTGTTTCACTCAATCTAAATAGAAATCGAGAGTGTGTGATTTGGGGTCAAGAAGTGAAGTTGTTCAGCCTTATGAAGAAGAGAGAGTAAGTATCAATTATTTACCCTCAGTTTAGCCGATTTCGGATTTCTTCTGTTTTTTGTGCTGAAATTAATTACACATACCCACTACAAAAAAAAAATTATAACACTGTATTATTCAATATTATTTTTTCAATAATATTATGTATTTATTATTGGTTTTTATTTCCTGCCACCAAAACACAAGTATTACAATTGCTCTTTCCTTCAATTAAACATAATCTCGAGTGAACAGAGTAAACATGGAATAGTCTAAATAGAAAAACATATATGGTTTTGTTTCATAATTTTACACTATTAAAAAAAACATTAATTAATATATAATTCCTAATAATTCCCCAGGGTTCAGGGTAAGTTCTTTTTGTTACGAGAGTGTCAGAAATGGATAATTACTACGCTTTACAAATACCGAAAAAACTTATTAAATAATTTGTTTATTTTTCCGTGTAGTAGGTAGTTCCTGTAATGTCCGTAAGAGTGCAGCGTGCGTTTGTTTATTTTAAAAACATGTGTTCAGATGAATATTTTATTTTCTATCTCAGCGTTCGGAATGTGTTTTCTTCTTGAATTATTACAAAAAAAATGTTTATATTACCTCGCTCCGTATGGTTCTTACTGGATTGAATCTTTTTCTGTGGTGAGGTCCGTCTTGGGTTATAATTTTCTTACCGTTTGATGAATTCTCAAACGTCAATGAGAGCTAGGCCGAAACCATGTTGGCTCATCAGCATGTCTTCTTTCACTGTTTATTAATTAATACCAGTATTTAATTTGGATAAATCATGTATGATTTTGAAGTGTTCATGCAGCTAGTTAATTTTGTATCAATTTTCCCTCCTCTCAAGTTCCGAAAAGGTTATTTTTTATGATAAATGTAGTAGCATCATTATTCAACTCTACCGTTTTAGTTCAAAATTTTTCTTATTAACAATACTTGTTATTTTTCATCACTCTTAGTAACACATAGCATTTTTATTATGCAGGCAGTTTGTAATTATTATAAATTTATATTTTATTTATGGAAAAATAATCCCTTTCCATTCCGGTTTCTTTACTAATTTAGTTTACATAATAAGTTTTGGTTTATTTTCTTATGACATTGTATATAAGTATTTGATAATTTTATTATCTTTAAATAAATTTATATATCATTTATTTAGTCTCTCATAGTATTCCTACACGGCCCTACTTCCTGTTGCCATTTCCTTCATAGGATTATTTTAATTTTTTATTATCTTGTGGTATTTAAATTTTTATGTCTTTTAAAACTAACCCTGGGTTTTCTTATAATCTAACACAATTATTTGAAAAAATATAATATTAACTTGGCTATAACAATTAGTTGTTCATACAATATAAATACTACAATAAACAAAATAAACTACAAGATCAGTTAGTATTATAGCATACTTTCATAGTTTTATAATTTCCACACACATAACACAGTTTGGTAATACTTTACTTTCACTTTTATTTTTCACCTCAATGGGTACACTAGAACTCACTTTGCACTGTATACCACTCGAATTGTTTATCATATTGAGTGATATAATTTAATTTTGAGCGAGCCATAGGTTACCCATTTCTGACATTGATGTTATTATAATTTAGTTTATTGGGACAGGGTTATGTAACGTTACATAAAGCCCCCCCACTAGAACAAATTTATTTCAGTTTAACTTGTTTATTAAAAATAAATTGTTGATTATTTCCATTTTCTTAACTCCTCTTCATCTTCATAATAGTGTTTTATTTCTGACTGATTGTAAACTCTGACTGGTAATTCAGACTGGTGGTAATTGCTGTTTTCTTACTCTACTCTCTCTCTGTTGGAGGCAAATTCATCAATTATTTATTTCTGGGTAGTGGTACTTCCACATTTTATTTGATAAGGACTGGTCACACTAATCATATTAAACTTGTTTTAACACTCATTTCTATTTACTTTTATATACTCGCTTTATCAATTAAGCTTCTGTCTGCTATCTTCCTTCTATTTTCTTTATCTATACTTCTGGAATCCAATATCACTCTTTTCAGCTATTTTATAATTATTATCCCTTAAATATTCAATTTCCCTAACATTTTTCCCTATCCTGTGCGGTGGTTCCAGTCTGGTGGCCACTCTGGGTCCATACACCGCTGTCCATCCTTACACCTTCTGAGACCAGGGGAACATCATCCCTGCTCATAAAAATTATTGCCGGAACATTTCTACGGTCAATACATAAAAATAAAAAAAATTATAAGTAGTAGTCAATTAGCGACTAGTACCAAACACTTTTGGGATTCTTCATACTGTAGCTGTTTGTATTTATTTATATATTTCTTCTTCTTGATTCCTTCTTCTTTTCCATTAATTAATAGCATATAACATTATTGATAGGCCTTATGTTAAAATTCTTTTGACTTTACTTCTTGTGACATATTTCTCCATATCATTTCTTCTTATATAATCTTCAATTCCGAGAAATTCTAATTATTGTATTAATTATCATCCTCCTTCAGTTTCATTGGAGTCATTAAATTATTCTTTATTCTTCTTATCTGAGCACATTACCATTCAACATATAATTCTTTTTCTGTTTGTTACCATTAAAAATATTACTTTTTCCTATTATTTCAGTTTAAATCAGTTATTTATAATTAAATTATATAATCTGTTCTTACATTTTCTTGGTGGTTTGTCTTTTTATTTTATATTATATCGTTTCGAAATTACTTGAGTAAGATGTCCTTACATGCTTTTAGAATTTTGGGGTTTTTATTCTCTTCACTTTAAATTATATTGTTCGAAATACCTTGATTAAGTTGTCCTTACAGTTTTTAGAATTTTGGGGTTTTATTTACAATGGGTTGCTTGGTCCTGTATCCATAAAATCCGTCCCTTTTTTCTGGTTTGTTTGGAGTCTGTTTAACCGTGGTCCATTATTTCAGGTACTCCATGTTCTCGGATTGCTGGGGTGTTCGTAATTAATTCTCTCCTTGATAATCTTCTTACCATCCGGCTCTCCCACTTTGCTGCTATGAAACTTTCACTTAAGTACCGGTCTTCCGTCATAATTTGTTCCTTTTTAACTAACCAGTATTGTACCTCCTCTAACATAACATAGTTGCTCATATTTAATCTCATTTCATTCCCTTTTACCTCTGGATTATTTGCCAAATATTTGAATGTTGTATTCCGTCTTGAAGATATGACTGATATTGTCTGATACACTTCCATCGTTGACACATTTAACTGGGATGTAAACTTAATTAACTCCCTCTGTTCATTAATTGGAAGGTTAAATACATTAATTAATCCACCTGTAATCATCTCCCATTCTTCCTTGGTATTTATTATTCTCTTTCTACATGTTTTTATTATTTTCTTGGTCTTCTTTTCCACGGTTTGAACATCCTTTTTGTTGTGGCTATTTTTATTTTCAGATGGCATTACACCTTGGTATTCTGTAATTTCTATTTCCTTCCTCCTCTCTTCTGTATTCGGACTTACTTTAATACCTTCTGAAGTGCTGTCTGATGTTTCATCCAAATTCTTGACACTATGGTCCATTTGTTTATTTGTCTCCTCCTTGTATGTATCTGCTTTTTGGATGAGCGTATTAACATTTTCAAACTTCTCTCCAAAAGTTTCCCATATCTCCTTATTGAAATTCTCCATTTTACTCTCAATTTGTTTTAAATTCTCATTATTCTCTTCAAATTTTGCATTCATCTCTTCTCTTTGACCTTCGACAGTTTCTTTCAGTTCATTGTATTGTTCATTCATGGTTTGTTTGATATTTCCATGAATGGTCTCTATTTTTTCATTTAGTTGTTTGACTAAACTTTCCTGAATGCTGTATTTTCTCATTAGTTTGCTTGTTTTGTTCCTTCAAAGTTTCGTTTTGTTTCTTTGAAGTTTCCTCCTGTTTCCTAAATTTTTCGTCTATTTTATCATTTGTTTGTTTATTGCTTTCCATAATAATTCTCAACATCTCCTGCATGCTCATATCTTCTTTTTGGGTGGATTTATCTGGTTGGTCCCCTTGGGCATCCTCTTCCACTATTTCCTTTTCCGTATCCATAACTACTTCGGTTTCTTCTGTATCACCTGTCTGTTGGTCCATTTCACTGTCCGTGACTAACTCTATTTCTTGTTCCTGTCCACCTTCTTCAGTCTCCTTTTCTTCTGCCCTTTTCTTCGATTGGCCTCGGGTATTATGCATTTCTTGTTTTCTCGTAACTGCCAACGATAATTAGATTTTTTGGTATATATTTTTATTAAATATCAAAATTCTTTTCTAATTACCGCCCTTTTACGTTGAGCGCCAAACTTGTAACGTCGCGGTTAATAGAGGCGTCCACCACTTACGAGTGTATTGCAATTACAAGCTTCGTTAATTCCGCCCCACAGTTGTACGCCAATTCTGTAACATACTGCTTAATGTGAGGTACTTGCGAAACGTACACCTTTAGTCAAGCCCCAAATGTTGGGTTCGCCAAACTTGTAACGTACCACCTTTTTGTTGAGAGGTGTTAATGTTTCCGCCTCTCCGCAGTCGCCACTTATGAATTATAATAACTGACGTTTTTATAAAGTATAAATAAAGGATTTTTCTATTTTTTGTTATTTTGTTTCACTCAATCTAAATAGAAATCGAGAGTGTGTGATTTGGGGTCAAGAAGTGAAGTTGTTCAGCCTTATGAAGAAGAGAGAGTAAGTATCAATTATTTACCCTCAGTTTAGCCGATTTCGGATTTCTTCTGTTTTTTGTGCTGAAATTAATTACACATACCCTCTACAAAAAAAAAATTATAACACTGTATTATTCAATATTATTTTTTCAATAATATTATGTATTTATTATTGGTTTTTATTTCCTGCCACCAAAACACAAGTATTACAATTGCTCTTTCCTTCAATTAAACATAATCTCGAGTGAACAGAGTAAACATGGAATAGTCTAAATAGAAAAACATATATGGTTTTGTTTCATAATTTTACACTATTAAAAAAAACATTAATTAATATATAATTCCTAATAATTCCCCAGGGTTCAGGGTAAGTTCTTTTTGTTACGAGAGTGTCAGAAATGGATAATTACTACGCTTTACAAATACCGAAAAAACTTATTAAATAATTTGTTTATTTTTCCGTGTAGTAGGTAGTTCCTGTAATGTCCGTAAGAGTGCAGCGTGCGTTTGTTTATTTTAAAAACATGTGTTCAGATGAATATTTTATTTTCTATCTCAGCGTTCGGAATGTGTTTTCTTCTTGAATTATTACAAAAAAAATGTTTATATTACCTCGCTCCGTATGGTTCTTACTGGATTGAATCTTTTTCTGTGGTGAGGTCCGTCTTGGGTTATAATTTTCTTACCGTTTGATGAATTCTCAAACGTCAATGAGAGCTAGGCCGAAACCATGTTGGCTCATCAGCATGTCTTCTTTCACTGTTTATTAATTAATACCAGTATTTAATTTGGATAAATCATGTATGATTTTGAAGTGTTCATGCAGCTAGTTAATTTTGTATCAATTTTCCCTCCTCTCAAGTTCCGAAAAGGTTATTTTTTATGATAAATGTAGTAGCATCATTATTCAACTCTACCGTTTTAGTTCAAAATTTTTCTTATTAACAATACTTGTTATTTTTCATCACTCTTAGTAACACATAGCATTTTTATTATGCAGGCAGTTTGTAATTATTATAAATTTATATTTTATTTATGGAAAAATAATCCCTTTCCATTCCGGTTTCTTTACTAATTTAGTTTACATAATAAGTTTTGGTTTATTTTCTTATGACATTGTATATAAGTATTTGATAATTTTATTATCTTTAAATAAATTTATATATCATTTATTTAGTCTCTCATAGTATTCCTACACGGCCCTACTTCCTGTTGCCATTTCCTTCATAGGATTATTTTAATTTTTTATTATCTTGTGGTATTTAAATTTTTATGTCTTTTAAAACTAACCCTGGGTTTTCTTATAATCTAACACAATTATTTGAAAAAATATAATATTAACTTGGCTATAACAATTAGTTGTTCATACAATATAAATACTACAATAAACAAAATAAACTACAAGATCAGTTAGTATTATAGCATACTTTCATAGTTTTATAATTTCCACACACATAACACAGTTTGGTAATACTTTACTTTCACTTTTATTTTTCACCTCAATGGGTACACTAGAACTCACTTTGCACTGTATACCACTCGAATTGTTTATCATATTGAGTGATATAATTTAATTTTGAGCGAGCCATAGGTTACCCATTTCTGACATTGATGTTATTATAATTTAGTTTATTGGGACAGGGTTATGTAACGTTACATAAAGCCCCCCCACTAGAACAAATTTATTTCAGTTTAACTTGTTTATTAAAAATAAATTGTTGATTATTTCCATTTTCTTAACTCCTCTTCATCTTCATAATAGTGTTTTATTTCTGACTGATTGTAAACTCTGACTGGTAATTCAGACTGGTGGTAATTGCTGTTTTCTTACTCTACTCTCTCTCTGTTGGAGGCAAATTCATCAATTATTTATTTCTGGGTAGTGGTACTTCCACATTTTATTTGATAAGGACTGGTCACACTAATCATATTAAACTTGTTTTAACACTCATTTCTATTTACTTTTATATACTCGCTTTATCAATTAAGCTTCTGTCTGCTATCTTCCTTCTATTTTCTTTATCTATACTTCTGGAATCCAATATCACTCTTTTCAGCTATTTTATAATTATTATCCCTTAAATATTCAATTTCCCTAACATTTTTCCCTATCCTGTGCGGTGGTTCCAGTCTGGTGGCCACTCTGGGTCCATACACCGCTGTCCATCCTTACACCTTCTGAGACCAGGGGAACATCATCCCTGCTCATAAAAATTATTGCCGGAACATTTCTACGGTCAATACATAAAAATAAAAAAAATTATAAGTAGTAGTCAATTAGCGACTAGTACCAAACACTTTTGGGATTCTTCATACTGTAGCTGTTTGTATTTATTTATATATTTCTTCTTCTTGATTCCTTCTTCTTTTCCATTAATTAATAGCATATAACATTATTGATAGGCCTTATGTTAAAATTCTTTTGACTTTACTTCTTGTGACATATTTCTCCATATCATTTCTTCTTATATAATCTTCAATTCCGAGAAATTCTAATTATTGTATTAATTATCATCCTCCTTCAGTTTCATTGGAGTCATTAAATTATTCTTTATTCTTCTTATCTGAGCACATTACCATTCAACATATAATTCTTTTTCTGTTTGTTACCATTAAAAATATTACTTTTTCCTATTATTTCAGTTTAAATCAGTTATTTATAATTAAATTATATAATCTGTTCTTACATTTTCTTGGTGGTTTGTCTTTTTATTTTATATTATATCGTTTCGAAATTACTTGAGTAAGATGTCCTTACATGCTTTTAGAATTTTGGGGTTTTTATTCTCTTCACTTTAAATTATATTGTTCGAAATACCTTGATTAAGTTGTCCTTACAGTTTTTAGAATTTTGGGGTTTTATTTACAATGGGTTGCTTGGTCCTGTATCCATAAAATCCGTCCCTTTTTTCTGGTTTGTTTGGAGTCTGTTTAACCGTGGTCCATTATTTCAGGTACTCCATGTTCTCGGATTGCTGGGGTGTTCGTAATTAATTCTCTCCTTGATAATCTTCTTACCATCCGGCTCTCCCACTTTGCTGCTATGAAACTTTCACTTAAGTACCGGTCTTCCGTCATAATTTGTTCCTTTTTAACTAACCAGTATTGTACCTCCTCTAACATAACATAGTTGCTCATATTTAATCTCATTTCATTCCCTTTTACCTCTGGATTATTTGCCAAATATTTGAATGTTGTATTCCGTCTTGAAGATATGACTGATATTGTCTGATACACTTCCATCGTTGACACATTTAACTGGGATGTAAACTTAATTAACTCCCTCTGTTCATTAATTGGAAGGTTAAATACATTAATTAATCCACCTGTAATCATCTCCCATTCTTCCTTGGTATTTATTATTCTCTTTCTACATGTTTTTATTATTTTCTTGGTCTTCTTTTCCACGGTTTGAACATCCTTTTTGTTGTGGCTATTTTTATTTTCAGATGGCATTACACCTTGGTATTCTGTAATTTCTATTTCCTTCCTCCTCTCTTCTGTATTCGGACTTACTTTAATACCTTCTGAAGTGCTGTCTGATGTTTCATCCAAATTCTTGACACTATGGTCCATTTGTTTATTTGTCTCCTCCTTGTATGTATCTGCTTTTTGGATGAGCGTATTAACATTTTCAAACTTCTCTCCAAAAGTTTCCCATATCTCCTTATTGAAATTCTCCATTTTACTCTCAATTTGTTTTAAATTCTCATTATTCTCTTCAAATTTTGCATTCATCTCTTCTCTTTGACCTTCGACAGTTTCTTTCAGTTCATTGTATTGTTCATTCATGGTTTGTTTGATATTTCCATGAATGGTCTCTATTTTTTCATTTAGTTGTTTGACTAAACTTTCCTGAATGCTGTATTTTCTCATTAGTTTGCTTGTTTTGTTCCTTCAAAGTTTCGTTTTGTTTCTTTGAAGTTTCCTCCTGTTTCCTAAATTTTTCGTCTATTTTATCATTTGTTTGTTTATTGCTTTCCATAATAATTCTCAACATCTCCTGCATGCTCATATCTTCTTTTTGGGTGGATTTATCTGGTTGGTCCCCTTGGGCATCCTCTTCCACTATTTCCTTTTCCGTATCCATAACTACTTCGGTTTCTTCTGTATCACCTGTCTGTTGGTCCATTTCACTGTCCGTGACTAACTCTATTTCTTGTTCCTGTCCACCTTCTTCAGTCTCCTTTTCTTCTGCCCTTTTCTTCGATTGGCCTCGGGTATTATGCATTTCTTGTTTTCTCGTAACTGCCAACGATAATTAGATTTTTTGGTATATATTTTTATTAAATATCAAAATTCTTTTCTAATTACCGCCCTTTTACGTTGAGCGCCAAACTTGTAACGTCGCGGTTAATAGAGGCGTCCACCACTTACGAGTGTATTGCAATTACAAGCTTCGTTAATTCCGCCCCACAGTTGTACGCCAATTCTGTAACATACTGCTTAATGTGAGGTACTTGCGAAACGTACACCTTTAGTCAAGCCCCAAATGTTGGGTTCGCCAAACTTGTAACGTACCACCTTTTTGTTGAGAGGTGTTAATGTTTCCGCCTCTCCGCAGTCGCCACTTATGAATTATAATAACTGACGTTTTTATAAAGTATAAATAAAGGATTTTTCTATTTTTTGTTATTTTGTTTCACTCAATCTAAATAGAAATCGAGAGTGTGTGATTTGGGGTCAAGAAGTGAAGTTGTTCAGCCTTATGAAGAAGAGAGAGTAAGTATCAATTATTTACCCTCAGTTTAGCCGATTTCGGATTTCTTCTGTTTTTTGTGCTGAAATTAATTACACATACCCTCTACAAAAAAAAAATTATAACACTGTATTATTCAATATTATTTTTTCAATAATATTATGTATTTATTATTGGTTTTTATTTCCTGCCACCAAAACACAAGTATTACAATTGCTCTTTCCTTCAATTAAACATAATCTCGAGTGAACAGAGTAAACATGGAATAGTCTAAATAGAAAAACATATATGGTTTTGTTTCATAATTTTACACTATTAAAAAAAACATTAATTAATATATAATTCCTAATAATTCCCCAGGGTTCAGGGTAAGTTCTTTTTGTTACGAGAGTGTCAGAAATGGATAATTACTACGCTTTACAAATACCGAAAAAACTTATTAAATAATTTGTTTATTTTTCCGTGTAGTAGGTAGTTCCTGTAATGTCCGTAAGAGTGCAGCGTGCGTTTGTTTATTTTAAAAACATGTGTTCAGATGAATATTTTATTTTCTATCTCAGCGTTCGGAATGTGTTTTCTTCTTGAATTATTACAAAAAAAATGTTTATATTACCTCGCTCCGTATGGTTCTTACTGGATTGAATCTTTTTCTGTGGTGAGGTCCGTCTTGGGTTATAATTTTCTTACCGTTTGATGAATTCTCAAACGTCAATGAGAGCTAGGCCGAAACCATGTTGGCTCATCAGCATGTCTTCTTTCACTGTTTATTAATTAATACCAGTATTTAATTTGGATAAATCATGTATGATTTTGAAGTGTTCATGCAGCTAGTTAATTTTGTATCAATTTTCCCTCCTCTCAAGTTCCGAAAAGGTTATTTTTTATGATAAATGTAGTAGCATCATTATTCAACTCTACCGTTTTAGTTCAAAATTTTTCTTATTAACAATACTTGTTATTTTTCATCACTCTTAGTAACACATAGCATTTTTATTATGCAGGCAGTTTGTAATTATTATAAATTTATATTTTATTTATGGAAAAATAATCCCTTTCCATTCCGGTTTCTTTACTAATTTAGTTTACATAATAAGTTTTGGTTTATTTTCTTATGACATTGTATATAAGTATTTGATAATTTTATTATCTTTAAATAAATTTATATATCATTTATTTAGTCTCTCATAGTATTCCTACACGGCCCTACTTCCTGTTGCCATTTCCTTCATAGGATTATTTTAATTTTTTATTATCTTGTGGTATTTAAATTTTTATGTCTTTTAAAACTAACCCTGGGTTTTCTTATAATCTAACACAATTATTTGAAAAAATATAATATTAACTTGGCTATAACAATTAGTTGTTCATACAATATAAATACTACAATAAACAAAATAAACTACAAGATCAGTTAGTATTATAGCATACTTTCATAGTTTTATAATTTCCACACACATAACACAGTTTGGTAATACTTTACTTTCACTTTTATTTTTCACCTCAATGGGTACACTAGAACTCACTTTGCACTGTATACCACTCGAATTGTTTATCATATTGAGTGATATAATTTAATTTTGAGCGAGCCATAGGTTACCCATTTCTGACATTGATGTTATTATAATTTAGTTTATTGGGACAGGGTTATGTAACGTTACATAAAGCCCCCCCACTAGAACAAATTTATTTCAGTTTAACTTGTTTATTAAAAATAAATTGTTGATTATTTCCATTTTCTTAACTCCTCTTCATCTTCATAATAGTGTTTTATTTCTGACTGATTGTAAACTCTGACTGGTAATTCAGACTGGTGGTAATTGCTGTTTTCTTACTCTACTCTCTCTCTGTTGGAGGCAAATTCATCAATTATTTATTTCTGGGTAGTGGTACTTCCACATTTTATTTGATAAGGACTGGTCACACTAATCATATTAAACTTGTTTTAACACTCATTTCTATTTACTTTTATATACTCGCTTTATCAATTAAGCTTCTGTCTGCTATCTTCCTTCTATTTTCTTTATCTATACTTCTGGAATCCAATATCACTCTTTTCAGCTATTTTATAATTATTATCCCTTAAATATTCAATTTCCCTAACATTTTTCCCTATCCTGTGCGGTGGTTCCAGTCGGGTGGCCACTCTGGGTCCATACACCGCTGTCCATCCTTACACCTTCTGAGACCAGGGGAACATCATCCCTGCTCATAAAAATTATTGCCGGAACATTTCTACGGTCAATACATAAAAATAAAAAAAATTATAAGTAGTAGTCAATTAGCGACTAGTACCAAACACTTTTGGGATTCTTCATACTGTAGCTGTTTGTATTTATTTATATATTTCTTCTTCTCCTTGATTCCTTCTTCTTTTCCATTAATTAATAGCATATAACATTATTGATAGGCCTTATGTTAAAATTCTTTTGACTTTACTTCTTGTGACATATTTCTCCATATCATTTCTTCTTATATAATCTTCAATTCCGAGAAATTCTAATTATTGTATTAATTATCATCCTCCTTCAGTTTCATTGGAGTCATTAAATTATTCTTTATTCTTCTTATCTGAGCACATTACCATTCAACATATAATTCTTTTTCTGTTTGTTACCATTAAAAATATTACTTTTTCCTATTATTTCAGTTTAAATCAGTTATTTGTAATTAAATTATATAATCTGTTCTTACATTTTCTTGGTGGTTTGTCTTTTTATTTTATATTATATCGTTTCGAAATTACTTGAGTAAGATGTCCTTACATGCTTTTAGAATTTTGGGGTTTTTATTCTCTTCACTTTAAATTATATTGTTCGAAATACCTTGATTAAGTTGTCCTTACAGTTTTTAGAATTTTGGGGTTTTATTTACAATGGGTTGCTTGGTCCTGTATCCATAAAATCCGTCCCTTTTTTCTGGTTTGTTTGGAGTCTGTTTAACCGTGGTCCATTATTTCAGGTACTCCATGTTCTCGGATTGCTGGGGTGTTCGTAATTAATTCTCTCCTTGATAATCTTCTTACCATCCGGCTCTCCCACTTTGCTGCTATGAAACTTTCACTTAAGTACCGGTCTTCCGTCATAATTTGTTCCTTTTTAACTAACCAGTATTGTACCTCCTCTAACATAACATAGTTGCTCATATTTAATCTCATTTCATTCCCTTTTACCTCTGGATTATTTGCCAAATATTTGAATGTTGTATTCCGTCTTGAAGATATGACTGATATTGTCTGATACACTTCCATCGTTGACACATTTAACTGGGATGTAAACTTAATTAACTCCCTCTGTTCATTAATTGGAAGGTTAAATACATTAATTAATCCACCTGTAATCATCTCCCATTCTTCCTTGGTATTTATTATTCTCTTTCTACATGTTTTTATTATTTTCTTGGTCTTCTTTTCCACGGTTTGAACATCCTTTTTGTTGTGGCTATTTTTATTTTCAGATGGCATTACACCTTGGTATTCTGTAATTTCTATTTCCTTCCTCCTCTCTTCTGTATTCGGACTTACTTTAATACCTTCTGAAGTGCTGTCTGATGTTTCATCCAAATTCTTGACACTATGGTCCATTTGTTTATTTGTCTCCTCCTTGTATGTATCTGCTTTTTGGATGAGCGTATTAACATTTTCAAACTTCTCTCCAAAAGTTTCCCATATCTCCTTATTGAAATTCTCCATTTTACTCTCAATTTGTTTTAAATTCTCATTATTCTCTTCAAATTTTGCATTCATCTCTTCTCTTTGACCTTCGACAGTTTCTTTCAGTTCATTGTATTGTTCATTCATGGTTTGTTTGATATTTCCATGAATGGTCTCTATTTTTTCATTTAGTTGTTTGACTAAACTTTCCTGAATGCTGTATTTTCTCATTAGTTTGCTTGTTTTGTTCCTTCAAAGTTTCGTTTTGTTTCTTTGAAGTTTCCTCCTGTTTCCTAAATTTTTCGTCTATTTTATCATTTGTTTGTTTATTGCTTTCCATAATAATTCTCAACATCTCCTGCATGCTCATATCTTCTTTTTGGGTGGATTTATCTGATTGGTCCCCTTGGGCATCCTCTTCCACTATTTCCTTTTCCGTATCCATAACTACTTCGGTTTCTTCTGTATCACCTGTCTGTTGGTCCATTTCACTGTCCGTGACTAACTCTATTTCTTGTTCCTGTCCACCTTCTTCAGTCTCCTTTTCTTCTGCCCTTTTCTTCGATTGGCCTCGGGTATTATGCATTTCTTGTTTTCTCGTAACTGCCAACGATAATTAGATTTTTTGGTATATATTTTTATTAAATATCAAAATTCTTTTCTAATTACCGCCCTTTTACGTTGAGCGCCAAACTTGTAACGTCGCGGTTAATAGAGGCGTCCACCACTTACGAGTGTATTGCAATTACAAGCTTCGTTAATTCCGCCCCACAGTTGTACGCCAATTCTGTAACATACTGCTTAATGTGAGGTACTTGCGAAACGTACACCTTTAGTCAAGCCCCAAATGTTGGGTTCGCCAAACTTGTAACGTACCACCTTTTTGTTGAGAGGTGTTAATGTTTCTGCCTCTCCGCAGTCGCCACTTATGAATTATAATAACTGACGTTTTTATAAAGTATAAATAAAGGATTTTTCTATTTTTTGTTATTTTGTTTCACTCAATCTAAATAGAAATCGAGAGTGTGTGATTTGGGGTCAAGAAGTGAAGTTGTTCAGCCTTATGAAGAAGAGAGAGTAAGTATCAATTATTTACCCTCAGTTTAGCCGATTTCGGATTTCTTCTGTTTTTTGTGCTGAAATTAATTACACATACCCACTACAAAAAAAAATTATAACACTGTATTATTCAATATTATTTTTTCAATAATATTATGTATTTATTATTGGTTTTTATTTCCTGCCACCAAAACACAAGTATTACAATTGCTCTTTCCTTCAATTAAACATAATCTCGAGTGAACAGAGTAAACATGGAATAGTCTAAATAGAAAAACATATATGGTTTTGTTTCATAATTTTACACTATTAAAAAAAACATTAATTAATATATAATTCCTAATAATTCCCCAGGGTTCAGGGTAAGTTCTTTTTGTTACGAGAGTGTCAGAAATGGATAATTACTACGCTTTACAAATACCGAAAAAACTTATTAAATAATTTGTTTATTTTTCCGTGTAGTAGGTAGTTCCTGTAATGTCCGTAAGAGTGCAGCGTGCGTTTGTTTATTTTAAAAACATGTGTTCAGATGAATATTTTATTTTCTATCTCAGCGTTCGGAATATGTTTTCTTCTTGAATTATTACAAAAAAAATGTTTATATTACCTCGCTCCGTATGGTTCTTACTGGATTGAATCTTTTTCTGTGGTGAGGTCCGTCTTGGGTTATAATTTTCTTACCGTTTGATGAATTCTCAAACGTCAATGAGAGCTAGGCCGAAACCATGTTGGCTCATCAGCATGTCTTCTTTCACTGTTTATTAATTAATACCAGTATTTAATTTGGATAAATCATGTATGATTTTGAAGTGTTCATGCAGCTAGTTAATTTTGTATCAATTTTCCCTCCTCTCAAGTTCCGAAAAGGTTATTTTTTATGATAAATGTAGTAGCATCATTATTCAACTCTACCGTTTTAGTTCAAAATTTTTCTTATTAACAATACTTGTTATTTTTCATCACTCTTAGTAACACATAGCATTTTTATTATGCAGGCAGTTTGTAATTATTATAAATTTATATTTTATTTATGGAAAAATAATCCCTTTCCATTCCGGTTTCTTTACTAATTTAGTTTACATAATAAGTTTTGGTTTATTTTCTTATGACATTGTATATAAGTATTTGATAATTTTATTATCTTTAAATAAATTTATATATCATTTATTTAGTCTCTCATAGTATTCCTACACGGCCCTACTTCCTGTTGCCATTTCCTTCATAGGATTATTTTAATTTTTTATTATCTTTTGGTATTTAAATTTTTATGTCTTTTAAAACTAACCCTGGGTTTTCTTATAATCTAACACAATTATTTGAAAAAATATAATATTAACTTGGGTATAACAATTAGTTGTTCATACAATATAAATACTACAATAAACAAAATAAACTACAAGATCAGTTAGTATTATAGCATACTTTCATAGTTTTATAATTTCCACACACATAACACAGTTTGGTAATACTTTACTTTCACTTTTATTTTTCACCTCAATGGGTACACTAGAACTCACTTTGCACTGTATACCACTCGAATTGTTTATCATATTGAGTGATATAATTTAATTTTGAGCGAGCCATAGGTTACCCATTTCTGACATTGATGTTATTATAATTTAGTTTATTGGGACAGGGTTATGTAACGTTACAATATATATATATATATATATATATATATATTATTTTCTTACAAGGAAGAAATTGGGTTTGGTGATGGTAAAGGAATATTCATTTTAGAGTCTTGGGTTGTTCTGTTAACTTCTGAATTAAAACAAACCAATGCCCCAAACACAAACCAATGCGTCTAAAAGGGAACATATCAGTTGTAGATATGGAAATGTACTAGACCACTATTTTAAAATTTTGTATGCAATGTTTCAGAGTTTTGTGGTGTTGTGACCGCAGTCCTGGGCTGGCTGGAGCGTCAGAACAGGAGTGTAGAGCGCCGTATGGCCTTATGGTGTAGGGATCTCTCAGGAGAAGTCCAGTAAGGTCAGAGGGTGCGACCAACATCATTGGACCAAGGGTAAGTGATGACAAATTTTTATATAGTAACATTACAGGGGGTTGTGGTGACATATCTAGACTGATCCTTTTAGGAAAGTGTGAATGAGTCAATGAAAGTTTTTGTGTTTCGACACAAAAATTTTCATTGAGGGGGTTTGTAACAGTACATAATGACCCAGTACCATAATTATGGGTATAAAGGTATTTTTCAATGTTTTGTATTGTTTAATCATTAAAACACAGAATGGTTAGGTCCATTGTCCCTATATACGGAGTAACAAAGCCAATTCAGCAAGAGTATCATACCAAGGTCACCGGAGGATGTGCAGGAATCAGGAAAGGCCATGGCGGTGTTTGTGACGAGTGACTTTAATATGCATTGTGATTGGATCATAGCACTGTTCCGTCATAACCAAAAACAATGACGCACTGACTACAATACGTGCAACGAGGCGTTGTCCAGTAAGACAAAGCTGGATGACGTAAGAACCACAGACACAAGCGCAAATTTACATTTGCCTCGTTCTCAATCCAACGCAGTTCTTCAAAGGATACACAGTGATGTATCGCTGTGTGAGCAATTTTATAACAAAAGTTTATTATAACTAGAATCAAAATTAACAGTACAATAGTGGAGCAGTAAAGGCTCAAATCTAACAACAGTATGAATTATAATATGTAGAGTCAGTGCATATATTTACTTCAATTAAACTCTGCAGAACTAGATGCGAACACCGGCCATCAACATGGGCGTCAACCAGCAGCAGCGAAGGAACAAGACCAAACAACCATAAGAGAAGTCCAATTTTACCATTTTCTTATAGTTTAATGAGCTCATTAATCCAGTATCAGTAATTAAAAGAATGTACTTGTTCAAGTGTGAATGTGTGTGTGTGTGAGAGCGAGGGAGTGAACTCATGGCCATAACCATAGATGCCGAGGGCATTGGTTTGTGTATTAACTAATTAATAAGTAATAAATGATTTAAGCTGCAGCCATAAAAATTACACTGATCTTAATTTAGCAAACAAAAGAAGTATAAAGAATAATGTGAGATATTAAACTAACCGCCATTTTGTTTTTTGGGTCATCTTATATGACGTCATTTGACCGCATGGTCGTGTCTGTAAAATATTCTGGAGAATTAAATTTTGATGGTTATTTTCAACAATACAGTGTTATCATTTGTGTCATCATCTGTGTATCAAAATCTCGCTGTAAATGAACCCTGGCACCCCTTAGGTAAAAGCACATTTATAAAAGAAGAATATGAGCCCAGCAGTTAATGAAATTGGTAAGTACATAGATGTACCAGATTATGGTATTTGTTATACATATTTTATCAGTGTATGTGTAATAATAAATAATAGAGCAGGGAGAGTATTACAAATGCCGCCCAGAAGTAGGGACATAATTATTAAGTTAATATTACAACATTCAGTGTTATCAATGTTACCGTTATCATTCCTATATTTGGATAAGTATGATGAATTGTTCAGTTACAGAATCATCCATACAAGCTTCAGTATTAAATTCATCTTCATTTTATTTCTAAAATCATACACAGTTCTCCCACTCTTATATGGTTACAGAGATTAAAGCTTTATGGGATGAATTAAGCACATCTTTAATATTAAAGGTTTTATTGTTTCTTGGAACAATTATCTTTATCTGCGCCCATATCAGTTTGATTGGTAGGGAGAAAAACTATATTAACTTCATCTCCTCATTTACAAGCAAGTTTATGTAGTTCAGACAATTTAGGGACACTATTTTGTCCCACTTTGGCAATTAACTCAGCATTGGTCTAATTTTACAAACAGCGATAATGGACTGCAACAAGTGTAAATATCACATTTTTCTGAAGGACATAATAAGGATATTATTTATTTGCTCTGAATTTTAACTGATCCATTTTTATAATTAAAGGTTCTTTGAATAAATTTAACCTCTGGTTTTCAAAACCACCTTTTGAAAATAGCAGCATCATTTAAGAACCACATACATAAAACAAAAAATAATTTGCGGCTATTTAAAAATTCAGTTTTCTTGGACCTCTCAGTAAGTATGATTATTCTACCACTTTTACCAGTAGGAATCTTTAAATTGCCTCCAAATCCTAGAATGATGCTAACCATAATTCAAGTAAGTACAAGCAAAATTTGTATATTGACATGTAAAATAAAAACTTACTGAATGAATATAATTGCATATTCTATGTTCGTTTATTTTTTGTTTTTTACTTTAGACTTCAAATTGTACTCAATTTTAATACTGTAACGTGACAGTGTGCACCTTTCATAAACAAACTATGATTTAATACCAAATAATACCTACTGTTGATAACCAAAAAACCTTTTCTATTAAACCTAACTATTAACAAACCATTTTAAATAGACTGAATAAATAAAACAAAATTAAATGGTAAAACTGAATTGATAATATATAACTATTTTGCACCATGACTATAAGAAAGTACAAAATAAACAGAGCCTAGACCAGATAGGTTAGGTATAATGTCAATAAAATAAGTTATGTTCATTAATTATTATATAGTTAGAGGTTTTGTGTTGAATTATTAATTATGTTTATATTAATAATATATCAGAGATTTTCAATAGTAAGTAATCTGCCCAAATAACTAATGAAGGTGTAACTTTATTATTACTTTGTTAACTTTACACTTTTGATTATATACACTTTCAATTTACCTTTGTTTGTTTACGTCCACATTCCGGACGGTATCTTGCTTTGTTGCCAACTGTAAAAATACTTACGCAGAGTTCGTTTGGACGTTTTTGTGAGAGCAAATAATGGTTGTTCGAAATAAATAATAATTCATTTACCGTACTTATGCTCAAATCAATCTTGCTTTGTTAAATTATAAAATTCCATCAAATTCATCTTTTTCAATTAAATAAAAAAACCTTGTACATTCCTTTCAATCCCATCATTACATACAAAATATTCATTCTCCCTCTCTTACATTTTTTGTTTTAGTAATATTCAAATAAAATAAAATAACTCGTTACAAACTTAACTTTATCTAACGCAAACCAGCGCTTCTTGTTTAATTTTCATTCACACTCACACACGTACACCCCCATGGCCTTATGAGATCTCAGATTAGTTAAATTTTGTTTTCATTTTTTAACAAATATCGATTCACTCCCCTTTTTGATACTTAGCTTGTTATTATCGTCCACAGTCCAGTCTCCTCATGTAATTTTCGACACTCCGCACATTCCTTTTTCCACTTTTTTCACCAAAACTGTTATTTCGTTTTTTTTATATTATCTTTTAAAAGAAAATTCTTTCACATTTCCATTCTATTTACTCGGTATAGTTACATTTTGTACGGGCGCCCGTAAATTTGTTCCGGGACTTTAGTTCATGACCGGTCGGCACAAAGGTGTAATTTTAACTGGGGCGAGATGAACTGCTTTAAAATCTGAGATGGAGGGATCACGTGGTCTCGTTTCATTGTGTTATTATTATGACGTCACCAGATATTGAGGCATTGTTGACTGCGCCTTGCATTCCAATGTTATATATATGTGGGTTTGGCTACTGACGTCATATGACGTGATCCCAACTGTGCATAGTTCATAGGTCAGCTTGCTAAAAATAACTGTTTCCATCAGCTTGGTCGCCCGACCTTGACACTAATTCACATACGTTGGTTCTCCATAACATTTTCAAATACAATCTTTATTATTTTAATTATTACCAAAATATCCCTGGGTGGGTTCGTCCCGTTACAATACCCCCTCAATGAGAGGTTTTATGCCGAAGCATAAAAACTCTCATTGACACTCACATACTTCCTGAAGGGATCAGCCCAGATATGGCGCCACAAACCCCTTTATGTTTTATTAAAAATTCATGGGTAACTCCCCCCCTGGTCCAGTGACTGTGGCCGCACCTGAATGACCTTACTGGACTTCCCTCTCGAGATCCCAGCACCACAAGGCCAGACAGGCACTTGACGGCCCTACTCTGACGTGCCGACCAGCACAGGACCGCCGCCACAGCATCACCAGACACTGAAACATTAGATCAAAAACATCAAATAGTGGCCTTGTACCATATCCCCAACTGATCTGGTCCCCTTTAGCTGTGCTGGTTTGCGTTAAGAAGCACTGGTTTTTTCTTAACTTCTAACATACATTGATGAATACATACGTAACCTAACATGATACATTTTAAATTTCAATATCAACATTCTGTATGCCCTTCTCTCGTTAATTCTTATTCCAAAATTCAAAATATTTCCCTGATTGCAATCAGAATTTAAATAACCACTTCCCATTACATCATTACAAATATCTTAAATTACCCAATTCCCATCTCAAAATATATAAATTCATTATTAGAATTCCTCTTTAAACACATTTAAATCGACTACATAATCACAAATTATCTACTTTTTTTTTTCAAATCTTTAATCATCTTCACAATACTCCTCAAATCAATACAAAATCATTTAGTTACATGATAAGATCAACTACACATTCTACAATACCAACATAATTCCATTTAAACGGGTTATCTTATCCCGTTTATAATAATCATCAACTTTATCTTATTTCTTATTCAATAAGAACTCATTTATTAACAATTTACAAACCTCCTTCCTCATCATTACTTAATATCCCCCCTAATGAATCCCTCAACCCCTGATACCCCGCGTTATGATTTGGTGTAACGCTGTGCCGGGCTTCTTGACCAGTGGCCTCCTCCCAGCCGAAATTACACAAACTCGCATAAATGGAGTTTCTCCCTCATGGCTTGTAACGTTGCCACCTCCCTTCCACACTCTCTATCTCATTTTCCAACAGATTTCTCTAACTACAATTTTTATTAATTTTGGGTGTTTTGTTTATGCATAAAATCATTATTCGTTCGTGGATAATTGCCAGTTGTTTTTTTTTTTTTTTTTTTTTGTTAACATTCGATCCACGAACTTTAGGGGTCCCCCTCCCCGTTCAACAACAAAATTAAATTTTTCTACTTGCACCAATTTGTGGAGTAGGACCATCGTTGCTTTCACCCCTTAGCTGAGGTTACCTCCAACCATGGTCTGCCCCCAAACAGCTAAAATCCACGGTCAGGGATGGTGAAGCCATGACCGCCCGAAAATGGGGGAGAGTCCCTTCTGAAAACATACAAATACAGATTAAAATTCATTCATCTATCATGACCAATATAACTTCAAATTTGTCGCGTTATGTGTACCTATTACCTCTCGCGTTGCCTGGTTTTGCAGCACATATGCGTTACTCATCTTTATCTCTATAATCTTGTATGGTCCTTCGTATAATAGAAAAAATTTCTTGATCTCCTTATCGTGAGCACTAGACAAATCGTGTCTCCTCACCAATACTAACTGTCCTACCTCATATTTGGTCCACTTACCTTTTGCATCATGCCTCCGCTTTCTCCTTTCCCCTTTTGTTAATAAACTTTCATTTGCTAGCTGGATTTTCACATTCACGTCTATTGTCTGATTCTCCGGCGGATAATCGAAAAGTTGCTCCAAAATTCTAGGTGGGCGTGTTCCCTTTATTAATTCATACGGCGTAAATACGGTGGATTCATGGGTGGTACTGTTCAACCACTCTTCTACCTTCTTCACGTATAGTGGCCATTCACTGTGTTTGGCATGACAATAAGCTCGAAATATCCTGCCGATCTCTCTCATCACCCGCTCTGCTTGGTTGGACTGTGGATGATATACTGCCGTATGCTTTGGTATGATGCCTTCCCATCCCAGAGTCTGCCGCCACCTACCGCTGATGAATTGGGGTCCGTGATCTGATAATATTACTTTTGGTTTACCTATATTTACCATGTAGTCCCCCGTTATCTTCTCGCTTAACACCCTGCTCGTCGCTCTCTTCACACTATATAATTTAACAAACTTGGAAAAAGTGTCCAACACAACAAAAACATACATCACCCCACCCCTACCCTTGGGCAATGGCCCATATAAATCTACAGCAACCAAATCAAACGGCCTCTCTACTTTAATAAAATTCAATTCCCCTTCTACCCGATAATTAACTACCTGACCTCTGACATAAATCACATCCCCGTAACAACCTTCGAACTCGCCTTTCCATATTCTTAAAAACACATGACTCCTTTAAAACGTTTGTGCACTTTTTCACTCCAAAATGTCCGTACCTTATGTGACAATCCCATATGATTCTATCTATCCACCCTTCCGGTATAACCAATCTCCAATCACGCTCACCCCCTTCTACTTTCTTGAACAAAATTCCCTGATATATTTGAAAATGTGCACTATATTCAGACCCATCTAAATCCGCTTCTAAACTAGCAATTATTTTACCCAATTTATTACCTGATCTCTGCATAGTCTTAATATCCCTTAACTCCTCACCAAAAAGTCTATCTTTCCTTGTTAAACGAAAAATTTTTATCTCCTTTAGGTCCCTCCCTGTTTTGTTTTCTATAACATCTACCCTGGAAAGAGTGTCTGGTATTTTGTTTTCTGTCCCTTTAATATACTCCCATGAGAAATTGTACTCTTGTAAGGCTAGTACCCACCTGGTTAGACGGCTATGTGTTAACCTGCATGTATTCAGAAACGACAGCGCTTTGTGGTCCGTCCGGATGACTGTCCTGTTCCCCAAAATCTAGGTGCGGAATTTTCCCACAGCGAACACGATACTAAGCAACTCCTTTTCTGTCATCGTATAATTTCTCTCTGCTGCCAAAAGGGATCTGCTGGCGAAAGCTATTGTTTGATGTTCCCGGTCGCTATCTTCCTGATATAACTCTGCTCCCAGGGTGACGTTGCTGGCGTCGGTCTGTAAATAAAAAGTTTTCAAAAAATCAGGGCCATTCATCATTATCATGTTAGAAAATTTTCGTTTTATCTCCGCGAATGCGTCCATTTCCGTTTCTCCCCATTTCCACTGCTTATTCTTTTGTAAAACGGCACTCAGCCTTGACGTGGTCTGTGCGTAATTTTTCTGAAAATTTCTGTAGAAGTTGCACAGACCCAAAAAACTCTGTAGCTGTTTAATATTTCTTGGTTCTGGGAAATGCATAATAGCCTCTACTTTATCAAGGTTCGCTAGAATTCCCTCTGGAGTAATAATAAAACCCAGAAAATGTATCTTAGTCTGTAAAAACTTGGACTTCTCCCAATGTATCGTTAATCCCCCGTTCTGCAATTTATTTAATACATGCTCAAGGTGTTCCAAATATTCAGAAAATGGTCTAGACGCAATTAATATGTCATCGACGTATACTGTTAGAAAATCTAAGTCTTTAGGTTGCAATATCATATCCAAACATTTAATGAAACCTGCTACACTAGTGTTAAGCCCAAATGGCAATCGCTTAAATTGATAGTTCTTACTGTTGAAGAGAAACGCAGTATACCTCCGACTCTCCACTGCTAATGGAACTTGCCAGTATCCAGCTGTCAGATCTAAAGACGTCAGTCATGTACTTGACTCCGTTGAACTTATGAAAAATTTCGTTTATTTCGTTTATTGGTTCCGGTGACTCCCAGTCAGGTATTATAATTTGATTTATTTTTCTCGCATCCAAACACAATCTCACCCTCCCATCTTTCTTTATTACTACCACCAACGGATTCGAGTAAGGCGATATCGATCTCTCTATGATGTCTCCCTCCATCATTCTGTCCAACTCCTCTTCTCCTCTTGCACTGCTCTCCTCTTTGAAAATGGTACTGGATAACTCCTCTGCATGAAGGGTGTGTGTTCCCGAACCTTCAACTCACACTCATAGTTCTTGGCCTTTCCAGGTAACTCCGCAAACACCTCTTTAAAACGTTCCACTACTGCCCACAACTCCTGTCGTTGGGGACTCCCTACAACTCCACCCTCATTAAAAAATGTATCCGCCCTGTTTTCCCATATTCTCTCATCACAGTCATACATCTCTCCCTGTTCACTCTCCACAATCTCTCTCTCTTGACATTTATTCACTTTTGTTTCTATGTCCCTATCGTCTACCCGCTTCTGTATCATTTTTACTCCCGAAACTCTTAACCTTATCGAACACTCGCTCAAAGCTAACCCTGACTGGCTCACTCCCACTATTAAATTCTACTATCCATTTATTAAAATCAATTGCTGCTCTATTTCTCTCCAAAAATCATTTCCCAAGATTATATCTAAGCTTAACCCCTTGACTACTAGAAATGTATTTTCAAGCTCAGCTTCATTAATGAATAAATTAACTGGACTTGTTTAGTCACCCTTTTACTTCGCACTCCCGTTACCCCCACTACTGTTACACCCGCAACTGGTAATGATGGAATATTTTTATTTATTTCTTTTAATTCCCCCTGTACATTTTCTGAAATCACTGATATTTCGCTCCCTGTTGTTACATTCTGTTCTTTTTACTTACCTCAAACAATACCTTTACTTACCCATCACACTTACACGACACGCTGACTTCCCCGACACAGAAGATTCCAATTTAATTATAGGTCACCACGATATTTTTGTGGATTAATATCGAAACCTTGAAAACACTTTTATTTAATTGCCAGGTTTGTTAGGCGAAATTTTCTATACGGGATAGGTGATGTTAATATGGCGTAATAATTAAACTAACACATGGTTACGCTACCAATTCATTTTATTAAGATTCATATTGTGAAATTTAAACTTTCTGTGAAATCTAGTTTGATTACATTACTTTTTCTATTCTCTCTTAATCATGAGCGCTACAAAATCATTGTATGGTGTATTACCTTTTTCCAGTACTAAAATATATATTGAAAACAAAACTTGACCTAACTTAATTCTATTTTTTTTAATTTAAGACGACCCAGTTTGCCACACTCCATTCATACAGTTTAATACCCCATTTTAATTATTTAGGGCCCAACAAAAAATGAAATTAATTTTTTAATATAAGCGTCAGTTGATTACTTAACACTTGGCGCCTCTGATGACCACGCGCTGCACTGCGTATTTGTCTGAATGGTTTTCTTTTAACTCACCACATTTTAATTTTGCTTGTTCACCTCACTGAGTTCACTTTGATACGCCGGTTTATTTTTTACAGACGGGTTGGCACTTTTACAGAAAAAACTTTTAATTTTGATATGCACGCATTCTTTGCACTCCCGGCCGGGAAACGGAGTTATTTCAACTGAGATCGAGCGTCACATTTTTTATAAAGTTTTCGCCCGACCGGGAACACGCGCCACTACTCGCATCCGTTAAGTTTAGTTCTTCCTTGTCGACTCTTTGCGGAGAGTGTCAACCAACTCCCACCACGTCAGATTGCTGATCAGGAAACCAATGCCTTCTTGTATCAAAATGTTCGTCCCCGTACACAAAGTATGGGTTGTTAGTGTGTGTTCGGGTGACGATATTCACTAGCATTGTCACGTCACTCTAGTAGGTGTGGTGTGTCTGTATTTCCGTCCGTATACCAACACGTGGTGATAGAAACTTAACATCTTTGGCCATTTTTATTTGGTTTGGCTCCAGGCTGCGTAGTGTCGTCTGTGCGCACTGCTGGTGTTCGCGCGTTTGAGTGCGTCACACACTCTGGAATTCTGGGAATTATACTGCATTGCCGTACACACATCGCATTCCACGGTCCTTTGTTTGAATAAAACATTTTACGGCTGGGACTTTCTGCGTCGATCACAAATATGTTTAATAAAATTAATAAAAAATAAAAATCTCCCATTCTGCCCCATTACAAGACCCCCCCAATGAGAGATCTTCTGCTGAAACAGAAGAACTCTGATTGTTAAACCCCTAAGAGGATCGGTGAGGATATGGTGCCAACAACCCCCCGTTAATTTCTTAACGCTTCATGGGTAAACTACCCCCCTAGCTCGGCGACTATGGCTGCACCGGAACAAGATTACTGGACTTCTCTGTTCGAGATCCCAACACCATAAAATCGGACAGATACTCACCATAGCACACCTAACCTTCTAACATTCCACCCCAAGACCAAAACCCTGGCCTTATACCATACCAAATCCTCAACCGATATGTTCCCCCTTACATGCACACTGGGTCGCCTTTGGCAAATACTGGGCGCGTACTCATACCACTTATTATTGAAAATTACAATATTTCTACAGTACTTTGTTGCTTTAAACTTTACCAAAACATATCATACTTGAACTTTAATTCTCTATTAGTCGTTTTTAATTTCATTGATTGGACGTTACAATTTCAACTCAAAATCATTAAGCAAGTCCCCTCAAATCATTTAAATTCTGTTAATTCAAAGAAATCAATCTAATCCCAATATCAAAATGTTATATTACCCTTAATTTCATTCAGATACCAAAAATCTTTTATATGAATCTATCAACTCTATCAATTTTCTTCACTACTACTAACAATCATAACAAAAAAACACAAATTGAACATATTGTTAAATCATAAACTCACTTATCATTACATTTGCTTATACATATATACTAAACAATATAATTCAATAAACACACTAGGAATACATGTAAACCATAATATACCTGAAACTCAAAACATCATCTATACGGTAGGCATAAAAATTTTTTTTTGTTTTCAAAAAAATTTTAATTTACCAAAATATCTCTTTTATCAATCTCAAAAAAACTTAAAATCGTTTAATTCAATTAAGTAACACCATTGTGTGAATTAATTATCAGAAAATGGTTCTGGCTCTAACATCAGTCATCAGCTGATCTCTTTGGGTCAAGTGAATGACCTTGACATATATACACTACACAAAGCTACACCATAAAATACATGAAACATCTTTAAAATGTTTTACCTTCCAACATAATACAACATAATAAACATATAGCATTCAAAATTTACATGGTTATTATTGTCTTACAATAAACAATAAAATTTACATTTAAACTGACCAAAATTACACACTTTACGGCTTTAATTTATTTTCAAATTCTAGTACACTCTGTCTCTTGTTTCAATTATTACTACATTTTAACTATGACTTTCTTTCTTTAATATTTTCATTCTCAATTAGTTTGGGTGACTCTCAATTATTCAGAATGATTTGATTTACTAACTTGGCATTTACATATAATCTTACCCCCCTTCTGACTCTAATACTCACTTAACAGCTTTAACTAGTCTGACACCCATCTATCAAAACATCTACCAACCATTCTCTACCTCTAACTTACTACTCTAACTCATTTCGCATCATTCTACCCTTATAACAAAATACTCTCTACCCCTTTGCGCTCAGGATGTGTGTTCCCTTCCCAATGCTCATTCCCTTATTTGGTTCCTCGACCCTCCCTAGGTAACCCTTTCTGGCACATATCGGTTCCCCTCCCGCCACAACGCTTTTCGTTGAGGACTCCTTATCACACCACCCCTTTTACAAAATTCCCCATTACTAATTACTCCCCCATTACATCCCTTTCATTTACAAAATATCTCCATTCATTTATTACCTCAATATATCACTCATTACTCTACATATTTTCCCCATAGCTACTGTGTCACTATTACTTCTCAATTCTACATTACTTTTACTCCCACAACAATCTTATTTTGTTCCAACGCCCCTTTAAATTTAACTTGGACTGATTTAAATGTCCTAACGAAATAATAATCACCCAAATTCTAACATTTACCACCTTTCATATTACATTAAGCATTGAAAATTCAAAACTATCTCAAATCAATTTCATCACTTACTTAAAACATTACCAGTTTATTATTGAAACATTTAATTATTGAAAATTCTGACATTTATAAGTGACATATTACATATATAACCCCAGCACTCAGCTGATGTTCCTGGTCAGGTGAATGACCTTTCTCTAAATACATTTCAAAATTTATACAAAGGACACATGTTCATAATTCTTACCTCTAACATACTGAATACAATTACTACAAATACACAAAATTATACAGTCATCATAAAATATTGTTGGATTTAGAATCCTTACCATTAAACATACTACTTAAAATCTTTTTGCTCTCATAGGGACATACGTCACTACTCATTGAGTCATAGTCATAGCAACAGTTACTGAACAGCTCTTTGGATTGTCAACCCCCAACTCTCTCTATAGAATCGTGTTATAAGCTGACCGCCCGCTGTTTACAGAGGTCGTCATCCTCTCACTGAATTTACAGCTACCCTCCTACTACATCATTTACTTAGAGTCCCCCCTTATACCCCTGGCTTGTAACTGCCAGCTCCTTTTCCACACACACTATGGTTTCCTGGTGTTGGACTGTGGCGTCCATTTGCTTCCCCAAGAACTGAAGTTTACATATATAAGGTATAGACGCTGACCGGGAACACGCGCCACTACTCGCGTCCGTTAAGTTTAGTTCTTCCTCGTCGACTTTTTGCGGAGAGTATCAACCATCTCCCACCACGTCGGATTGCTGATCAGGAAACCAATGCCTTCTTGTATCAAAATGTTCGTCCCCGTACACAAAGTATGGGTTGTTAGTGTGTGTGTTCGGCGGTGACGATATTCACTAGCATTCGTCACGTCACTCTAGTAGGCGTGGTGTGTCTGTATTTCTGTCCATATACCAACACGTGGTGATAGAAACTTAACATCTTTGGCCATTTTTATTTGGTTTGGCTCCAGGCTGCGTAGCGTCATCTGTGCGCACTGGTGGTGTTCGTGCGTTTGAGTGCGTCACACAACCCTGGAATTCTGGGAATTATACTGCGTTGCCGTACACACATTGCATTCCACGGTCCTTTGTTTGAATAAAACGTTTTACGGCTGGGACTTTCTGCGTCGATCACAAATATGTTTAATAAAATTAATAAAAAATAAAAATCTCCCATTCTGCCCCATTACACTGTATTTGTCAGTGTCTTAAAACCTTCCATCGTGACGACTACCTCCGTCAATCCGGTCTTTGTTTCCATAATTTCTGTTCTGTGTTATCTTCCTCCAGTAACTCCTTCGTTATATCCGTCTGTATCACGTTACTCTGGTATTCGTCTGTCTCCTGGACCCTGTTGTTCTCTGTGGACAATAGTGGGGTCCTTGCTTCCATTGTCTGCCTCAGTTTTCTGTTCTAGCGGTGGTACTGCCCTGCGGGTGTCCAGTATGACCTCTGGCCTGATCTCTACTTCCAGATGCTCCGCCGCTATTCTCTACTCCTCTCTGCTGTTGACGGTGCTGATTTGTTCCCACTTCTCTCCATTGTTCATTCCGTGTCTTACTGCACCTGTAACATACCGTTCTTCCCGCAAAATGTTCAAACCTACATGACGAGCACCTCCAACCCTCGTCTCTATTGTTATTATTTATCTTCGTCCCTCCGTATCCAGTCGTTAACCCCCTCGCTTGATTATTATTTCCATTATGGTGTACTATCGGTTGGTTTTAGCTTCTACCTACCTCCCTATCCCTTATGTTTTGAAATATATCGAGAATTTTCTCTAATTCGGTAATATTTATTTCTCTGGTCATGAGTGTAATTTGTACCTCCCTGGGCAGGTGTTTACTGATATGCCTCACGAACAATTTAAATGGCAGTGAAGGCTCTAAGTATTTAGCCTCGTTGTACAATCTCATAACATAAATGGTAACATTATTATTATTATGCCCTCCAAAATTACCCGGGCCCATAATTCGACTTCTTAAAATTTCTTGATCTTCCTCCGCCCAGTATTTTCCCCGAAATGTCCGTTCAGAGTCATCATAACATTCCCATTCGACTCTGTGGGCCTCCACCCATATTGTTGAATTTCCCTTAAAACATTTTATTATCCGCAACTACTGCACCTCCCAACTATTGTTATTAAATCTACTAAATTCCCTGGTGCGATTTAAAAACTGCATTGGATGTACTGCTCTACTCTAACAACTAAATGATTCGAGTTCTATTTCATTGTTTACATCTCGGGTAATCAATATTCTTTCCGTAACGCTGGTTAATTTTTTTTTATTTCCCCACTTAATTCGTTTTCACACTATTTATATTTTGTTCAATTAAATTGAATTTACTATTGTTTACACATTCAAATTGAATACTATTTTGGTTTATTGTCTTTACAGTATCATGCAATAACTGTATTTCTGTCTTACAACTAGTCTTTATTTCACTAAATTTACTATCAGTATCAGTTTCACATTTTTGAATATTTTTATTCATTTCTTCAATCTGACTTGTTGTATTAGCTTTATATTCATTTATTTGAGTTTCAACTTTCTCTGTTATATCATGCATTTGTTTGTCGATTTTTTCTGGCATTCTACTATCTATTTCATTAATTCTAATATGTTTTCTCAAAACGTTTATTAATTTGCTTTATTTCGTCTCTAATTTCATTATTTTGTTCATTCATGTTAGTGTTTACTTCATCAAAACGACTATTTATTTTATCAAACTTTACATCGAACTTACTATTTTGTTCATCAAATTTCTTGTCATTTACGTGAAAACGACTCTTTACTACATTAAATTTTACCTCTAATATCGCTTGTAACATTTCTAACATTTTATTCTCATCAGCTTTTTTACTTTGGACTGGCGTTGATTGATTTTCAACGTCTTCCATTATTATCGACTCTGTTCCGCTTATTTCTATATTTACTTGACTTTCTGTATTACTGTCAGTGAGGCTGACTTCACTGTTAATATTTTCACTTGTACTCATTTTTATTATTTAATTCTTACTTATTTATAATATACGAGGCACGTCCGGAAAGTAAAGATACAAAGGTCGTAATTGGTCTAAAAATATTTATTTACAAATAATTAACTGACAATTCCGTAAATACATATATCTTTATTTCTCTACATAATTACCACCATTATCCAAGCACCTATTAAGTCTGGGAACCAGCTTTTGTATCCCCGTGTCATAGAAGTCTGCCTCCAACCCTTTGAACCATGTCATGACCTCTTCTTTTACCTCGTCATCGTCATCGAACTTTTTTCCGGCCAGATATTGTTTCAGGTGAAGGAACAAGTGAAAATCACTGGGCACGAGGTCCGGGCTATGTGGCGGGCGATCCAAAACATCCCATTTCCAACTGCACGCATACTGCACGCGTGACCTCTGCGCTGCTCAGCAGTTGGAAATGGATGTTTTGGATCACCCACCGCATAGCCCGGACCTCGCGCCCAGTGATTTTCACTTGTTCCTTCACCTGAAACAATATCTGGCCGGAAAAAAGTTCGATGACGATGACGAGGTAAAAGAAGAGGTCATGACATGGTTCAAAGGGTTGGAGGCAGACTTCTATGACACGGGGATACAAAAGCTGGTTCCCAGACTTAATAGGTGCTTGGATAATGGCGGTAATTATGTAGAGAAATAAAGATATATGTATTTACGTAATTATCAGTTAATGATTTGTAAATAAATATTTTTAGACCAATTATGACCTTTGTATCTTTACTTTCCGGACGTGCCTCGTACATGCACCAATCATATTATAACATAACCTTCATACATACATTTATTTATATTTCATTTAGTTACCTTAAACAACCATTTTGCTCTCTAATACAGGCCCACATTTGCATAAAAGTTATTTATGCAAATGTCCCTGTTCGAGACACCATCTGTAACTTTATTATTACTTTACACTTTTGATTATATACACTTTCAATTTACCTTTGTTGGTTTACGTCCCCATTCCGGACGTCATCTTGCTTTGTTGCCAACTGTGAAAATACTTACCCAGAGTTCGTTTGGACGTATTTGTGAGAGCAAATAATGGTTGATCGAAATAAATAATAATTCATTTACTTATGCTCAAATCAATCTTGCTTTATTAAATTATAAAATCCCATCAAATTCATCTTTTTCAATTAAATAAAAAAACCTTGTACATTCCTTTCAATCCCACCATTACATATAAAATATTCCTTCTCCCTCTTACATTTTTTGTTTCAGTAATATTCAAATAAAATAAAATAACTTGTTACAAACTTAACTTTATCTAACGCAAACCAGCGCTTCTTGTTTAATTTTCATTCACACTCACACACATACACCCCCATGGCCTTATGAGATCTCAAATTAGTTAAATTTTGTTTTCATTTTTTAACAAATATCGATTCCCTCCCCTTTTTGATACTTAGCTTGTTATTATCGTCCACAGTCCAGTCTCCTCATGTAATTTTCGACACTCCACACATTCCTTTTTCTACTTTTTTCACCAAAACTGTTACTTCTTTTTTTTTTATATTATCTTTTAAAAGAAAATTCTTTCACATTTTGCATTCTATTTACTCGGTATAGATACATTTTGTACGGGCGCCCATAAATTTGTTCCGGGTCTTTTGTTTGTGACCGGTCGGCACAAAGGTGTAATTTTAATTCGGGCGAGATGAACTGCTTTAAAATCTGAGATGGAGGGGGATCACGTGGTCTCGTTTCATTGTTATTATTATGACGTCGCCAGATATTAAGGCGTTGTTGACTGCGCCTTGCATTCCAGTGTTATATATATGTGGGCAGGCTATTGACGTCATATGGCGTGATCCCAACTATGCATAGTTCATAGGTCAGCTTGCTAAAAATAACTGTTTCCATCAGCTTGGTCGCCCGACCTTGACACTAATTCACATACATTGGTTCTCCATAACATTTTCAAATACAATCTTTATTATTTTAATTATTACCAAAATATCCCTGGGTGGGTTCGTCCTGTTACAAAGGACTAAGAAAACAAAAGAAAGTGAAATTGATAACACTCTAATGTTAAAAAATGAATTCAGTGTTTAAAAGTGACATACTAGATATAGTAAGTGAGAAGTGACACTAAATACAAATAAAGTGCTTTAGATTAGTCTAAAGAGGATCAATAAACTCTAAAAAAGGTTATAAGTGAAAAACTGACATAAAGGTAAGATTTACAAGGGACATGGTTAATTATTGCTATGGAACATAGAATTTTTACTTTTGTTCTGAACTGTTAATAAATAATTATTTTATTATACTTTATTATTTTATGTAATCTACTTTGAATGCAGTTTAAATCATTATGTTTATTACTCGAGTGTGTCGCCATCTATGTCGGTCATATTGAGTTATGTATCGTAGATACCTACGTTTTATTTACATTACATGTGCGGTTGTCTGAGTGATTTATTGTATTGTTTAATGTACTAATAAATATCAATTCATTTAATTAGATCATTGTGTTTTATCAGTAATTGCTTCTTGGTAAATATAATAACAGGTTATGGGCCCAGAGAAGTAATAAAACACATTGTTGAATTGAATTGTGGACAGTAATAATACGCAAGAACCCTTTTTTTTTGTTGCATGTGTCAGTAAGAATTGAGTGCACAAAGTCAGTTGTAGAGAAGAAACTACATTAAACAATAGAAATGGATTTAGTCAGATCAAATTTAGAAATGTTGAAAGTTGATTTGCAAGGAGGTTCCAATTATGATTCATGGATATTCAAACTTAACCTAACCTTAAAATCAAAAGGTATTTATCAAATCGCAACGGGAGTTAAAATTAAGCCTGAAGGAGATGAATCAAGCGCAGCTGTAAAAGAATGGATTGAAAAGGATTTAGAAGCACAAATATTAATTGGATTGAATGTTGACAGTAATATAGCCAAGAAAATTGCAAGGTGCCAGTCCGCAAATGCTATGTTAGAAAAGTTGGAAACCTTATATGGAAAAAAATCAAACGTTTCAGTTGAAGGCCTGCAAAGATTATTTTTTAATTATAAGTATGATGAGCACAAATCAGTAACAGAAAATTGCATGACAATTCAACAATATGCTGATGAATTGTCTGCACTAGGTGAAAGCGTTAAAGAAAACTGTATTATGCAAAGGATATTAGGTATACTTCCAACAAGACTGCATCATTTTAGAACGTCTTGGGATAATGTTATTTCCACAGACAAAACGTTGAACAACATGTTTGAGCGTTTGAAACTTGAAGAAGACAGGCAAAAAGAAAGTGAACAGGCCAATAATGAGTGTCAGAGTGCTTTCATATCAAAGGGACAGAACAATAATAAAACAAAACGAGTGAACGTAAAGGAATGCTTTAAATGTGGACATAAAGGGCACATAAAGAAGTACTGCAAGAATAAACCTAGTAAAAGTTACATTGAATATTGTAAGATAAATTATCCATGTAATAAGTGCAACGAAAAAGGTCACTTTGCCAAAAATTTGAAACTCTATTAATTAGTGCAGATACGTTAAATTCTTACCTTATGGATATCTCCAAGGTTCTACAGACGAACACAGCTGCAGAAAGGATTATTTGAAGGTTATCGGTACACATATAAATACACAGTTTGTTTTGAAACAAATCGCTTCTAGTTTATTAGCCAAATTAATTACTTCAATTAAACACTCGTCTATTACTTTATATTAGTTAGTAACACATTGAATTCAAACAAATTAAACCGAAATCATTCTTAACCTATAACAAATTATATATTTTTGAATCAACCAGTACGTTTTTTCCCTCTTTTCCCCTTGCTCTTATATTTAATAAAAAAAACTTTTCTCTTAGAGATCTCTATTTGTTTTTACGTTTTAAGTTTTTGTTTTATGATGAATAATCATCATTTACTTAACATTGGTTTAAATGTTAATATGCTGTGATTTTAGTTACCCATCCATTACGTTTTCTTCTGGTTTGCTACGCCGTCTCGTGATAACCGTTTTACTCGTTTTTTACGCACTCCGGCACTATTAACATAGAGTTTGGTTGTTGTTAAATACTTTATGCCCTGGAAGTTGTATACTGTATATGTTTTTTATATAGCCGGCCGGCTTTTAAGATTCGCCTGGGCACTTAGATGTTTAATGGCCGCTACATTGTTTGCGCACTGTTAGTTGTTTTTGCTGGATAGGCCGACTATTAATTACGGCCTATCCTTCACGTCCGAGGCCACTGTTTTTTAAAGTAAAATAAACTGTATGCTGATTTTTTCTGGCCGCTATACCAGGAGTTACAATAGAACTGAACTCAGTACTGCTAAGGCTGAGTACACAGAGTTTTTCTGGTCACGTGATCGTGAGACTGTGCTCCCATTGGTGCTGTTTAAAAGAGCGCTATAACGCAGGCCTAAGGTTTAGCAACATTTAGTCGTCTGGTGCAATACGTAACTTGACGTTATTTCCTCCGTGATTCACGGCTGACGAAAATATGTATGTTGTTTCACAATCTGTCTGGACTGTTTGAGTGCGGAGACAAAACATAGACGTTTTGTTTTGTAATAAACACTGCATACTTTGACTAAGTCGAGGTTCCAAAAAGGTGAACAATGACTGCATGGGGAATATAATTTTTAAAATGTTAACTTGGCCCTACAATTTCGTACCGTTACAAATTGTACCAAAAATGTAGATAGTAAGTCAGAAAAATCAGACAAATCTACGTCAAAAGTAAATTGATGATTAATGTTGGATTGTCTGTTACTAATATACAATATATATCAATGAAGAATGACTATCAAGATCTATGGTACTAAGATTGTGGTGCCACTCAGCACATGACTTTAAGGAATGACTGGTTAAAAAATTATACTGTTTTACAAGAACCAGAAAAAGTCATGATTGGAGATTCAACACTTATAGAAGGTGTTGGTGTCGGAGACATAGATTTGTTAGCTTATAATGGTCAAGATTGGTGTAACATAACACTGAAAAATGTTTTGTATACACCAAAGATACCCTTTAACTTATTTTCCATCACTAGTGCCTTGGACAAGGGTTATCGTCAGGAAGCAGACGCAAATTTTTCATATTTTTTTTATTCAGACACTGGTGAATTAACAGCCATGGCAAACAGAGATGGAAGATTGTTTAGAATGATGTTTCGCTATGAAAACTTAGAAAAGTGTATTGTTGCTATGTCAATTAAAAAGTGGCATGAAAAATTAGCACATCAGAATATTAGTTATGTAAGAGACATTTTGAAAAAAAATAATATAAAGTATGTAGACGATTGGGATGACTATGTGTGTGAAGGATGCGTTTATGGCAAACACCATCGTCTCCCACATCCAAGAAATTTTGAAGTGGCAAAAGAGGTACTTGATGTAATTCATGTAGACTTGTGCGAAATGAATATAAATTCTTTTGGAGGAGCAAAATATTTTTTTATGCTCAAAGATGATTTCTCTCATTTCGCACTGTCTATTTCTTAAAAACTAAAAATGAAACTTTTGAGAAATTGAAAATCTTCATGACTTTAGTTGAGAATCAGTTTAGAAAGAAAATAAAAGTTTTAAAGTCTGATAATGGGAAAGAAATTAAAAATGGAGATACTAAGAAGTTTTGTGAAGAACTTGGAGCTTTCCACATTAAGTCGAACCCATACACTGCACCACAAAATGGTCGAATTGAGAGAGAGATGAGAACCATTGTAGAATCTGCTAGATCAGCTATACATGCAAGAAATCTAAATGAAAACTTATGGGCAGAAGCAATTAGTTATGCTACATTTACACTGAATCAGACTGGAACAAGTTCTGTGAAAGGTAAAAGTCCTGTGGATTTATGGTTTGGACGCAGAATTGATGTAAATAAGCTTAGAATCTTTGGATGTGATTGTTATGTTTTCATTCAGGATTTTAAGAGAGCCAAAACACAGAAGAAATCAGAAAAAGGAATTTTCTTAGGATACAGTTTAGATTCAAGTAGTTACCGAGTTTACTTAAGAGACAAAAATGAAGGTGTAACATCAGGAGATGTGATATTTGATGAAAAAGTAAACAGTAAGTCTAGTTATACAGAAATTGAAGCTACCTTGTCAAATGAAGAAAAGGAATACATAGTGACAGGTGAAGAAGAAAAATCTGATAGTGAAAGTGTTTATGAAAGCTCTGTGTCTGACAATAATATGGAAAATGAATGTCAAGAAAATCATTGTGTAAAGTGTTTGGAACGAGATCAAACTGTTTGTATTCAACCAGAGAAAAGAAGTCTTCGAAACAGGGCTACTTTAAGGATGCCAGCAAGGATGGTAGATTATGTAGTTGAAGACAACAGAAACCAAAATGTAAATATGGCCATGATAGGTGAGGTAGAAGATATTTCCATTTTACAAGCACTACAGGATGAAAACTGGAAGAAAGCAATGTTAGAAGAGTATGAATCTTTGATGAAGATGAGAACTTGGAAACTAGTAAGTCTACCAAAAGAAGAAAAAGCTTTGACTTGTCGGTGGGTTTTATGCCAAAAACAAGATGGGCGATACAAAGCCAGGCTAGTTGCAAGAGGGTTTGAGCAAGAACAAGGAATCCATTATACTGAGACCTTCAGTCCAGTTGCCAAACATACATCCTTTCGACTGATACTCAGCATTTCAGCCACCGATGGAATGCATCTGATGACTTTTGATGTGAAGACAGCGTTTTTACATGGATCTTTGGATGAGAAGATTTACATGTATCAACCGGTAGGCTTTGATGATGGCTCAGGTAGAGTTTGTGAGTTGCTCAAGAGTATATATGGACTTAAACAGTCATCGAAAAATTGGAATGTGAAGTTCACAAACTACCTAAGGAAATTAAATTTTGTTTGTTCTGACGATGATCCTTGTATTTATTATAATGGTGACAGAAGCATTATAATTGTACTTTTTTTAGATGATGGTGCTATTATAGGAAAAGAAAAACATAAAATGATAGAAAAACATAAAAGAATTTAAAATTACTTATAATTCTGGGTCAGACAACAAATTAACTTACCTTGGCATGGAAATTGAAATTAGACATAAGGAAATTTTTGTAAGCCAACATCATTACACTGAAAAGATTTAGAATGGAAGATTCAAATCAAAAGTCAACTCCATTGGAAATAGGTATGTTAACCGAAGAACAACATTTTCATAATGATCAGCCACTCGATAAATCTGTCCCATATCGTGAGGCAATAGGCAGTTTACTTTACTTCTAGGCCTACAGTAGAAAGGCCAATTGTACAGTACAATACAATACAGGGTACAGGGTACAGTACAGGGTATTGTACAGTAGGTACAATAGGCTACAGTATCTAGGCCTGATATCAGCTTTGCAGTAAACTACCTAAGTAGATATTCAAACAATCCCATGGTACGGCACTGGAATATGGTAAAACATGTATTTCGATACTTGAAAGGCACTGTAAACTTTGGAATAAGTTTCAATGGAGATTCTGAACTCATTGCTTATTCAGATTCAGATTTTGGAGGAGACATTATCTCAAGACAGTCAACTACTGGAGTAATTATTATGAGAGGCGGTCCTATTGTATGGTTCACCCAAAAGCAGGGACTTGTTGCTACATCAACTGCAGAGGCAGAATTTCGAGCTGCTGTTTCATCGCTTGATGAAATTTGCTGGATAAAGAGACTTGGTATCGAACTTAGATATTTCAAGGATATTCCTACAAGGCTCTGTATAGATAATCAATCTGCAATTTTAATGTTACAAATTACTGCAGAAGGCAAAATAACAAAAGAGAAGAACCACATTGACATTCCTAGAAAATTTATACAGCAACACATTGGAAATACTGTTTTTTTGGACAAAGTAAGCAGCGTTGACCAGTTGGCAGATATCTTGACAAAACCATTGTCGAAGAAAGTATTTGAACGACTTAGAAATAAAATTATTATGGAGGAGTGTTAATAAATAATTATTTTATTATACTTTATTATTTTATGTAATCTACTTTGAATGCAGTTTAAATCATTATGTTTATTACTTGAGTGTGTCGCCATCTATGTCGGTCGCATTGTGTTATGTATCCTAGATACCTACGTTTTATTTACATTACATGTGCGGTTGTCATGAGTGATTTATTGTATTGTTTAATGTACTAATAAATATCAATTCATTTAATTAGATCATTGTGTTTTATCAGTAATTGCTTCCTGGTAAATATAATAACATGAGCCATCCATATAATTGTTTAAATTAGTAAGAAATTTGTTAGAATGTTTCACTATTGTGTGACCAGTAAACAGTAAATATTTTTGTGATGAATTATGATGTAGATGATTTTGTTACTTCCATGTTCCATAAGGAAATGGAAGTATGGTCATGCCAAAAAAAATCGTGTTCGAGATAATGGCAGATTCTGATTGTACTACACTCAAAACATGAAAAAAAGTCGTTTTTTGAAAAGTGTCTGTGTGTCTGTCTCTGTCTGTCTGTAGTTTTTTTCTATGGCAAACAGTAACAGCCGCAAATTCAAACAGAATCAAATAATTTTTTGCATACAGCCCTGATTTGTAGAGTACTCACGACCTATTGTTTTTGGTGAAGATCGGTTGAGGGAAAGGGGTAGTTTACCTGCAACGGTTTTTTTTATCAAGGGTAATTTTTTTTTTTGGCAAACGATAACAGCCGCAAATTCAAACAGAATCAAATAATGTTTCGCATACAGCCCTGAATTGTAGAGTTCTCAAGACCTATTGTTTTTGGTGAAGATCGGTTAAGGGAAAGGGGTACTTTACCTGCAACGTTTTATGTTTTAACAAGGGTATTTTATATGGCAAACGATAACAGCCGCAAATTCAAACAGAATCAAATAATTTTTTGCATACAGCCCTGATTTGTAGAGTACTCAAGACCTATTGTTTTTGGTGAAGATCGGTTAAGGGGAGGGGGTAGTTTAACTGCAACCTTTTACATTTTAACAACAGTAAAGTACTTGAAAATTCATTTAAACTTTTTCAAACAATGGTAATTGTTAAAAATAAAATAATTTTGTTTCCAGGCAATAAACTTATAATTTTTTCATTTTACTATTTCTTTTATGAATTTGCTAACTGCTACAATTTTTATTGTTCGACAAAGCTTTTCGTCATCACTGACATCATCAGGTCGTAAACAACGTCTGTCAACTGTATGTTGTAGACTTTTATACTTTAGGCCCCTCCCCTTATGTCATCGCCCCTCCTATTGGTTCTAGCTGCTGCCGCTCTTCACGGGAACTTTGTCTACATTTTTCCGTTAGGCATTTTTCTAACGTCCGTCAAATTGTTTTAAGAATCTCCCGTTAATTTCTTCATTCTTAACTTATAATTTTTTGTAACCTTTTACATTTCGTCATTTTTAGTGTGTTATTCTTATTATTTTAATTTATTTTTGTTTATTGTTTAATATATAATAAAATATTTCTTCATTTGTAAAATCTACTTTTATATTCATTAATTTATTCTTATCTTCTTTTTTGACTTTAAGTATTTCTAGTTCTTCTATTAGTTTTCTTTTTTGCGGATTGTTTTCTATTTTGATTATTTCCATATTTTCATTTGGATTTATGAATTTATGGCCTGATTCATTGAAATGTCTTGCATATAGTGAGTTCGTTACTCTAACCCCTTCTCCTTTTGCATGTTCATTCATTCGAATTTTAAATTTTCTTCCAGTTTCGCCCAGATGTATCTTATTGCATTCCCCACATTTTAATTTGTATACGCCGCTTTTTTCTGTTAATGGAATTTCTTCTGTTTTAGCATTTTTTATATATTCGAATACATTTTTCGTTTTCTTTATTCCTATCTGTATTTCATATTTTTCGAAGCATTTTTGTAATGTTTTTGTTTGATATCCTATATATGTTATTGCTCCTTTATATTTCTTTTCTTTATTTGTTTTTTCTTTTTTGTTCTTTTCTATTTCTTTATTTTCCTCTATTTTCTTAACTATTCTATTAATTATTTTAGGGTTGTAATTATTATTTTTTGCTATTTGTTGTATTTTCTGTAATTCTTTTTGTTCGAGTTCTTCATTTTCTAGATAATTTATAGCTCTATAGCAAAATGAATGCTGCCATTTTATAATTAACTGGATGATATGATTCTTGTGGAATTATTAAATCTGAGTATGTTTCTTTCCTATATATATCGAATTTGAGTTTGTTATCTTCAATTTTTATATTGATATCCAGGAAATTAATTTCTAATCCTCCAATTTCTTCTTGAAATTTTATTGTTTTTTCTATGTTATTTAGTTCTTCTGTAAATTTTTTAAATTCATTTACTTCACCTTCCCAAACTATTAGTATGTCATCTACATACCTGATCCATTTTTTAATTCTTCTTTCTTTATCTATATCTTTTAAAATTTTGATTTCAAAGCTATTCATGAATATCTCTGCCATTAATGGTGAAAGCGGTGATCCCATTGGTAATCCATTTTCTTGTATGTAAAATTTGTTATTAAATCTGAAGTAGTTCTGGCTTAGGCATAATTCTAATCCTTCTATTATTTTGTTTTTCCATTCTACATTACAGTACTTAATTTGTTTTTCTTTATTATTTCTACTGTTTTTGCTATTGGTATGTTGGTGTACATATCTTTTATATCTAACGACATTAATTTTGTCTTATTTGTTATGGTTATTTCTTTTAATCTTTCTATTACCTTTTTGCTATTTTCTATGCTGTGGATTTCTTCTTTTTCATATGCCATTTTGATTCTTTTACTTATTTCTTTTTATATTTTGTATGTTGGCGAATTTATAAATGATACTATAGGTCTTAATGGCATTTCTTTTTTATGTAACTTAATTTGACATCTAAATTTTGGAGCTTCAGGATTATGTTCTATTTTTTGTTTCTTTTTCCATTCTGTTAAATATGTTGTCTTTTTTATCAATTTCTTTGTTTGTGCTTGAAATTTACTTGTGTAATCATATTTTATTTCTTTATATGGTCCTTTTTGTATAAATTGTTCTGCTTTTTCGATATAATCTCTTTTGTTCATTACCACTGCTGTGTTACCTTTATCGGCTTTTATAACTATCAAATTGTTCTCCGTGATTTTCTTTTTTAATTCTCTTATATTTCTTTTTATTTGTGTTTCGTTTTTATTTCTTGTATTTTTGTTTTTCTTACATATTTTTTCTACTATTTCTTTTACTTCACTTCTTAGTTGTTTTTTAGTTTCTTCATTTTTTTATTTTATCGATTATTTCTTCACATTCTATTATTGTATTTTCTTTATCTATGTTTGTTTTTGTTGCATATTTTAAACTTTTCCCTAATAATTTTATGTTCATTTTCTGTAAACTTTGTTTCTGTTAAATTTAATACTTTTTCAGCAAATTTTATTTCTTTTTCTTTTTCTTTATTTTTATTTCTTGTTCCTTCTATTAATTCCTTGAGTTTCGTATTTAATCTCTCTTCCATTTTTCTTATTTTCTTTTCTATGTATTTTTCACCAAACTCTTTTCTCATTTCTTCTATTTCTATATAATTGTAACTTGTATATAATTTTTGATGTAATTGATATATTTCTTTGTTATATTTATTTATTTTACTGTACAAGTTCTTTACTTCAAGATTTATCCATATTTTTTTCCGCCATATTTTTCCGAAAAAATATGGTGGAAAAAATATGGTTGAGGAGTATATTACATTTAGTTATTATCTTAAATTTAAACACAATATAACGCTTAGGATACTATAGGCCAAGCGTTTCTTTTAATTCCCTCATTGACGATTTAATGTCTCTTATTCTACAAGTTCATTAAATTAATTAGAAAATTAAAGTTTGTTAATGATCAAATCCTTCATTATCAATTGTTTGTTTTAATTATTAAAATATTTTTCCCATCTAGGTTGGGTTATAATTGCTCTAAGTGTATTAATTAATTTCGCCGATAGCGTTCCTTAATTATTGAATTACTATTTAAAAATATTTGTCATTGTCACTGATACTTGCGTACTAAGCCGATCTTGTAGTATCACTATTTCACAAAATTTTCTTTTTATTTTAATGAAATTAATTTTTATTAATTCATTCTCACTCACTGCCTATGCGCACATACTCTGTTTTAGACCACTGGTTAAAGAAAACTTTCACTATCCCTATATCCGACCTAACCTCAACTTTGTGTTTCGAGGTTATAATAATTTCGTCAGCTGTCGGCTATCAATTCAGTACTTTTTGGTTACGGTGACCAGCGTGGAGTCTACGTCGAGGCTTGAGATGAACTGATGATCTTACCTGTGTTGAGATTCTGTACCTAGTAATTAATAACGGCCCCTGATTGGTTAATTGTTCTAATTTTCAGGTACTCTCGGTATCACTCGGCAAAATAGACGCTTATTTTGGCGTCAGTCGACTGGGGTTGAGGCTATGATTTTTTGGTTTCCATTGTATGCCCACAGGCTTGTAATTAATTCTTTTTTTGTAATTTAAATAATTCACTTATAAATACACTGATCCTTTTTTCATTACTATCATCATTTTTGTCTTTTTCTCACGAGTATTTCGGTTACCCACACCATATAGTTTTGATAAGGATTAACAAAATACATTTCTTAATATTTCTTACGAACTATTTACATTATATCTTATTTTCTATCTTATTCTATTTACAATGTTCATTTTCTGACAAATAATTATCATTTTTATTTAGTTATCAACTATTACCCCTTCTCATTAAAGTTTTAGGCTGTAATTCGTTAAAATCGTCACTATTAGTTTAGGCCAACTTTAGTATTTTTCTATGTCTTTATTCACTTCTTATCTTTATTACATTGTTATTCTTCACTTTTGTTCTTTGTGATAGCTTATCATCACTGCACGATAGTTTTTTACATTATTATTTAACCATTATTCATAATAATTAATTTACTTTTGGCTGGACACTTGGTCTATTGCCTTGCTAATTGTTTATTAGTTATTTTATAATATTATGGGTTTGTAACCCATATTTGTTGTGGCCTATTTATACTGAATTAATCATTACCACTTCTGATTATATCAGTACTTTCTAGTATTGTCTTATTTTATTTTATTTACATTTTTTCTTTGACTATCATTCAGTATATCTGGGTGTTACTTTTTTTCTTAATTGATAATTCACCTTTATCTTTTGATTAGGTTTAGTTTGTATCAGTTTTATTATAGGAATGTTAATGCTTGGCAGTGTTTAGTTCTGCTCTTGTATTTTGACATTTGTTGGCATTCATATAAAACTTCCTGCATCTAGTCTCAGCTATGGTTTACATATAATATACATTATTATTATTAATTTTTATGGCAGTAAACATTGATTTGTCAAACATGAATATTATTATATCTCAGTTAATATCATTGACTGAGTTCCTATTCTTTTATCATTGTTTTATGTGTGATTTTTGTTGTTCAAGGTACCCATACTATGTTGTACACTTGATCATGTTAATTTACTCTTATACTGTACACAAATTGCTTTATATTATTACTTTTTGTAACTGGAATGCTCGTTATAGTCTCTAGTTTGTTTACACTTCAATACATTTTAGTTTGAGATTATTCTAGTCATTGTGTAGCGGTTCATTTTTGGGTATTTTTCATTTTAACCGTATGGGGCATTTATATATTTTTACTTATTTCGTTTTCGGGCGGGCTTGTGTAAAATATGGTAAAACTGTATTATTGTGCAACGTATTTGTCCGTATAACAGAACAGTGTTAAGCAACAATTTGAAACAAAAGCATAGACGCAGTTTGTTGTTGAGCAATGCGGCTGAAGAATTTGCCCCCTTCAAAATTCTAAGAACTTTGCAAGTGTGTCGACGCACAGGCGCGAATACCCACGCACGCGCGCTCAAAAGGACGCTCTGACTAAAAAACTCAAGATGGCCAGAGTGTAAAAAATATTCGTCGTCTCTACAAGATCTCCCGGAAATACTGCCAAGACAGTGCTTACTATCAATGACGTCAGCAGAGCCGAAGCCAAAATTGTACTTTGGTACATGGAATATAACCTCCATATTCCATATATAAAATGGTTACCTAACAACAACTGAGGCCTGAGCGACGAAAGCAGGGTGGCAGTGAACAACCATTCCCGCCACAGAAAGGAAGATGTACCTGTTACGTTCTCCGTGACGGTCGACATAAAACAGAGACGCTAAGTGGGCAACTAAAAGCGGACTCCAGTTAGAGACGCTTACAACTCCGTCGGCGTCCCGGTCGGTGTTGTTTTATACGGTGTGAGTGAAACAACAATATCGTTAATAGCGACCGGGACTCGTGAAACCAACGACGTAATAAACTAGTGTAGCGAAAGTGCGAAACGCCAACAGTGAAATCGGACATTAAAACACGTGTTCGGTCGGCATCAGGACAGTTAGTGAATGTAACGAAACAGGAAGGTATAAAGGCTAACTATTTTCTATATTGACTATAATATTTAAAGGGGTTTAATTGGTGTGATAGTGTGTGTGTGCGTGCAAAGCTGGGCTGCTTTCTTTTGTAATACATAGTATGTAAGGTAAGGTCGATGTAACCAGTAATTAATGTGTTACCGTATTCTTTTGTGTTGTGTATGAGGAATGTACGTCTTTATGAGAGTAAGTAAAGTATTCATTTAATAACCATGTGTTAGTCTTAAGTTATTTCGTCATTACCATGTTCTCATTTCTGTGTTAAAAATTCGTCTAACGAAATCGGGGGTTTTCTGAATTTCTATTACAGTCAGATAGCGGGATTTTTATAAGGGCAAGAGTATATAAGTTTTCGATATTTTACCTTCTAGAAAAAATATCGTGGCGACCTTGGGCAGTTTTCAAAAGGTAAGTTTTACGGGGACCATGACGGTAAGTGAAATTCTGGCAGTGGTAAGTATTATTTTATGAAGAGAGGAATGTGTTAAATATAAGTGCAAAAAGTGAGTAACTTCACAATTGTTTTTTACAATTCTATTGGAAACTTGTTGGTCAGTTAAGGTTATGTCCTATCTTGGATTCTCAACAATGGTTGAGCCTTAGATTATGTTTTTTACATATTGCATTGATTCCTTGCATTTACTTAAAGCTGATTTTTGTTTTTATAGTTTATCTTTCCTTTTTTGGTTACTATCTCAACCTTATCGTTGAGTAATAGTTGTTGAGATAGTATTAACACTCTTAAATATATAAAATACAAATTTTACTTCCACCTACCTGCAAAGTTTCTTATATCTGGGTCCAGGATTCGATCGCACGTACGTCGGATACAAACATGTGTTACGGGTTATTGAAATAACTGACTCTACTCATTTTTGAAATGAAGAGAATTGATATGTTTAATAAGCAATTATTAAAACATGTTGTACTATTGCTTTTTCCAATAAAGGTTTCAAATTACGTTAAACTTTTCATACATTTTTCTATACGCTCTCTATGGTGATACATCTATTATTATTATATTCTAGTTCTAACTACTTACGGTTAAGATAGACTGCCCAGTCTGCCTTTCATTCTCTCTCACATTCTTAAAAAAACCCCGTTATTAAATTATATACCCATTATTACAAATTGACCCATATACCCCAAGCCGGCACGAGGCGTCCCCACAACCTCGGTTTATTTAATGGATAACTTCATTTACGTCCCGCGAATATTATGAGAGTTGGTGTCCTTCCTTTGATTCACATCACTGCCACTGGTTTTAAAACTGTTAGTTCACTTTTACTGGTACATTTTTAAAATTTTGGAAAGAGATAACCCCTTTGGGTTGTACCGGCTGGTAACTACTTGTGACAAACTGCCAAGAACGGCTATGAGTTCGTGGCTAACTGGATTACGTCGTTTGTTGAGGAAACCAAAGCCTTGTATTTGTTCGTCGTAGCTTTGTCCCATTTAATTCATGTAAGTTTTAGTGTGCAGATCGTCTAGGAAATTGGTGCGGCACTGGCTAACGTCATGAGATGGGCGGACCTTAAGTTTCATATCCGTCGCCTCAGTCAAGGGGACGAAACAGAAAATATACTTTTCACCATCTTGGCGGTTCACTACCGCGTCAGTCCGTGCGCCTTGTTGAGTAATGCGTATGGGCGCGCTGTCACACTCTTACAAAGTTCTTGGAACTGAGGCTTGGTAAATTCTTCTACCGATTGCACAACGTGATATTGCGTTGCTGCTTCGTTACAACACTGTTCTATTCACCACGTGTTCTGGTCACCGTTGAAATAAACTTTACATATTTTTATAAATCCCCACAATGTAAATAAATAAAAAATACCCATAAATTTGGACCGTTACATTGTCTTTTATAATTTTATTTCTACTTTACAATTTCAACTAGTCCTTTGGACATTATCTAGTGGTCATTTTTATACATTACTAATTTATACATTTACAACTCTTATATTCACTCTCCCTCTGCATTTCTATTATCAATATTTTACCCTTTGAGTTCTGGTTGTACCGTTAAGTCGTTGAAATTAGTTTATTAGTTAGTTTATAAGTTAGTTGAAGTTAGTTTATAATGGTCTTAGGTCAGTATCAAGTCACAGCTTAGGGTTTTAAATTAAGTTTTACATTACTTCTATTTTTTTTATCATTAATAATACTTTATATTCTCATGGTTTGTTTTATTCTTGTCATTATTAGTTCCTTCTTGTATCTGATTTGATTTTATTCTCCCTAGTCGCACTGATTCCTTATCCTCCTTAATAAATTTCTTCTTGTTATGGATGTTGTAGTCTTATTCTCACTGTCTGATCTATTGGGTATTTGGGTCAACGTTGTCTTGTCTTTAGTCGTGCCTTTGTTTCTCCTATAATACATTACTTATTAATTATAATTTATTTTATTCCCTTATTTTAATCATAATTCTTCCTATGTTCCTGGTTACATGTTCTTCTTCTGTTGTTTATTTTGTTTTGGATAGTTTACAATCCGTTTGTTTTACATTGGGTTTTGGGTGAGTTATGTGTACCGTTACAATATTCATAAATTTATTTTCTATGGAGGCATGATTACATAGCTGTAGTCTTTTTAGATGAAATCTCATTCTTTGTTTTTTCTCAACGCATGTCTGTATGCTCTACATTGACACTCTGCATTTTGGTGCTGAGTGACTTCTCTCATATAAAGACTCTTCCTTACTCTTTGTTGGTCTGTTGTTTTTCTACTGGTCCTTCTGTCTTCCTGTTTTCGAAGCCATTTAAAGGGGCAAGATACAATGTGTTAGTCTTGTGAAAACACTGTCAGTTGTGTATATTATGAATACTTTCGAACTGCCAGTTCTTTATAGTTATGAGATACTCAGTGTCCAGTAGAGGACAGTTTATTCTTTTCTCATGTGGTCCAACAAGGACAATTTTCCTCAACTTCTGGTTTCCTAGTGATTTGAGAAGTAGTCCATCGTAGCTACCTCCTGAATCTTCTCTGCTCTTCCAGTATTAGGAACTTTGATGCTTAAAACTACATAGATGTCTCAATCTAGCACACTGATACCTTTTAAATCTTGAAGAAACATAGAAGGTGTCTGAATCTTTGTTATTATTCAAAATGTAGATCACAGGTCTAGAATTCAGTTATTCTTTACAATTACAGATACTGGTAATCAAAGATTAAATTCTCATACAGACACGAGTTTCACACCTCAAATGTCAGTTTGCTTGCAAGATCATAACATGTCAGGGTCCAGTGCAACATCATCTTCATCAGACCTACCAGGTTTTGATAAAAAACCTCACTAGCAAAGAGCAATGGGAGACTGAACCACTGATCAGTTCTTTACACCACACTAAGTGTTGCAGTCTTCGTCCATTCCAAAGGAGCAAAAATGTTATGATACCCTTAAAGTTGGTTTTGTGGTCAATGGTGGGACTTTGCAGCGCCAGCTGATCAGGGGAGGCAAGGGAGGCTAAGCCTCCCCAGTGAAATTTAGAAACATATTAAAAACAAACAAAATAGTAATATGTTCTATTTTCACTGTAACTGAACCTGTAATCAATCTTTAATCACAATTTGGCTTTAAATTATCTGATTACTTACAAAAATCATTTTAATCGTGCATTATCAGTAATAGGGCAAACTAGCAGCAGACTGAGGCAGGGATCTGAGTAGCCGCTGTAGTACTCGTACAGCTACTTGAGAACTAGAGAACTATGCCTGGCAGGTGGTGAGGGGGAACTATGTCTAGAGCATCTGTAACCGTACTAGAGAGGCAATGAGTGAGTTTTGCCTCTTGGCATGGTTTAATGTGGTTTGTAGTTATACACAATCTTTACTTTCTGGCGCTCCTTGAGCATGTTTTATTTGGACGAAGAGGCCAGCCACGGACCACGTGAATATCATTTTCTTTTCTTCTCCTGCCAGAAGGCCCTCATTCGCACAGTATGCGCCGCCTTCTTTCCACTGTCCACCCCTTTCTCGTCTTCTCACTGCAGAGAACCTCAAGCTTTTGAATTTTGTTTCTGTATGTATTTCTATCCACACAGTTGTTCAAAGAGAAACCCAGTTTCATCATTTCCTCCTTGAGTTGTTTGGTGTATCTATTCATACTGGAATGTTACCAAATATAGTTAAAATTTGTTTATTTAATCTGGATCGATTCATTCGAACCATATGTCCAAGGAATCTCAGTCTTTTCCTTCAGAAAGCCGTTTGCAGATTTTCCAGATCCCTGTACAGCTCTTCTTTGGATCTATGCCTGTACCCGTCTTCGGTTTTCTTGGGGCCATATATTTTCCGAAGAATTCTTTGTTCAATTTTAAGAAGAGGTTCCAAATTTTGAAAGCACATTGTTTCCACTCCATACATGATCACTGGCCTGATCACAGTGCTATTATGGTGGACTTTCGCACTTCTGGAAAGTTTTTTCTTTCCGTACAGTTCTCCTGGGTTAGAGTAAAGGCCTATGCTAATTTGAGTTTCCTTGTCTTAATGGATTCTTTGTCTGAGGTGTTTTGGGATATGTTTTCCCCAAGTTATTTAAAGTTGTTAGTATATTCTATTTCTCCATATGTAGTGTCCAGGAACGTTTTTGGGAATTTAATTAATTAAGGTGGTCATAATTTCCGTTTTAGCAAAGGAGATTTGGAGGCCAGTTTTCTCTGCTATCTCTTTGAGATCTTCTACTTGCTTTCTCGCTTCTTCTGAGTGGACGAAGATGGCAAGATCATCTGCAAAACCTAACAGCTTAATTCTATGGCTTTGGATTTGTTACCTATTCTAACCCTAGTGGAATTGACTTTATGGAAGGTTTTCATGACTTTTTCTAGGACACAGTGAAAGAGAACAGGGGAGAATCCATCCCCTTGACGTACACCATGTGAATTGGGAGGGGGTCACTAAGTTCTTCAAGGAATTTAATTTTGGAAACTGTGTCAGTTAAAGTTAATTTGACTAAATTTAAAGTTTTGGGATCGACACCGACCTACCCCAAAATTTTATTTCTCAAAAGGCACAAAAACCAATCTAGAATTTCCTAGTCATCATGGTACGATCAGTATAAATGGCCAAGTATAAAAGTTTTGAATATCACATGATGTTACGCACAGGTGTAGAAACTTGATGTACACTTCCCAACTGCTGAATATATTTACACTACACTAGATTACACACATAAACTAAATATTTCCACTATTAAAATTACATACAGTATATGCATAGTTATAAGTAATTTATATTTTGGATACTGTATGGTAAACTCTTAAACAGGGTGAAACGCACAGTGCCACATCACAAAATACGCTCACACACACACATGTGTGCGCGCACGCACAATGTCGCAACGACTTCAAAAAGGCTCTGGAACACGTCATAAATATGTCAGACTAATAGTAGATTTACAACAGCAGCAATGACAGGTATAACGAAAGAGTAAACCAGGCTGTAAGTAAACCGCTACCGCAGGTAGACCAACCAACCAGGAAGTGAGCTGGAGTTAAAGGTTCGGGGTCCCTAGAGTCATTGGAGATGGCGAACAAGGGGCGTGAGTTAAGGCAGGACTCTATTTGAGTTAGGATAGTGTAGTACTCCTTGAATGTAAGAATGGTTCCACCTACAACGCGCCGCAAATGAAACTTGACGCTCTTGACTCCATTTTCCCACAGGCCACCAAAATGAGGTGCTGAGGGAGGAATAAAGGACTATTTGATGCCTTGGGCACTGGTAAAATCCTGGGTGGTCTGTTCAAATCCATTAGATTGAAAAAGTTTGTATAATTCGTGAAGTGTGCTACTAGCATGACGAAAGTTTGTTCCATTGTTGGAGAATATCTGATAAGGGATACCTCTACGCGCTATAAACCGTTTTAAGGCTGCTATAAAGGCGTCTGATGTAAGATCTGAGACTAGTTCCAGGTGAATGGCCTTAGTGGTCATGCATATAAATAAAGCAATATAAGCCTTTGACGTCGATTTTGAACGCTGCCCGCCATGACGTATAAATACGGGACCGGCATAGTCGACTGCAGATTGGGAAAATGGCTTAGCAGGCGTAACCCGGGAAGGGGGTAATTGTCCTAATAATTGGCTTGCGCCCCTAGCACGGAGTCGAAAACAAGTGATACATTTATGTATTACTGAAAGTATATAAGATTTATCATTAATTATCCAATATTTCTGCCATAGAGAGAACTGAGTCAATTGTAGACCAGCGTGTAGTAAACGAAGATGCTCGCTTTATATGATTAATTTGCTCAGATGGGAGTGCGGGTGGAGTATGATTTGGTGTTTGCTCTCGTAGGTAAGCTGGACGCTGAAGGCGTCCTTCCACACGTAATATTCCTGTCTTGTCCAGAAAGGGGTTAAGTGAAAGAATTTTACTATTATTAGGGATTTAGCGTTGTGCCTCAAGTTCCTTGATTTCAATGCTAAAGTGTGACTTCTGGGACTGGCGAATAAAAACCAAAAGTGTACCATGTAACTCATGGGAGGTTAAAAAGGAAGTGCCTCTATCCGCTGTGGGGAGCCTAGAGTTCCGAATGAATCGACGGCAATACGAAAATACACGAAGGAGTTTTGAAAGCGAAGAGTAGTTTTCAAAATAACTAGACGTAGATGAAGCGACAATCAATGAGGTTTGGACCTGCTTTCGTTGTTTCTGCTCAAGATCGGGACGAGTGCAGGGTGAATGAGCATCGAAAGTACTGGAAGGAGAATCGCCCAAATGAGAATTGTATGACCTGCGAGTTAGGGATACCACAAATCTGCCATCATTATTACGGAAAGTATTAGATACAAAATGACTTTCGCATTCCGAGTCCTCAACGGAGGGAGCACGAATAGCAACCTCCTCTAACTGCCAGAAGTCCTTTAGTTGCGAGGAAATGGCATTATTATCCTCACATACTATGAATGATGAGACAGGTTTGGTCATGTCATCATTAAATGGCAAGTTACCCGTGAGAATGAATCCCAATTTTGTCTTATTATGGGAAAATGTGGGCTACGGATGAATTTGACAGGTTCAATTAATTGTAAGTAATACTGAGTACCAAGCAGTAGGTCGATTTGCAAAGAGAAGTTCAGTTCAGACCAGCAGAAACAAGAGTTGCGCCAACTTCTAAGGATTGCCGAACAGGATCAAACAACGGGATCAAAGCCAGCTTAAGCACGCCGGGATTCAACATCCATGTGACTATAAACTTTCATTTTTTATAATTTTTCATGTATAATTGATGGGTACAGCAAACTAAGTAATATTTTTGCGCATATTTAATAACATTTAATATAACTTCATTAATAATTTTTAAGTAAGCAGATATTATTGCCAAGTGGCCATAAACTTGTATTTTTATCTAGATTTTCATATGTACATAAATTTTCATTTACGCATCTGTGCAATAATGCATTAAGAAACTTAAGTGATGTGACAAGGCTATAGGTATATTGTGATTTTGAATAATTCACATTTTCAATAACTTTCATAACTATTTTTTAAAAAGAAAAGGGAAATTAAGTACCTGTTATAGTAAGTAATATATTAAGGTGTACACAGATCACTGGCTCCCGTATCATATCAGAATTTAGCAAATTATTTAAATTACAACAATTGTTCACCTGCTCTATATTTAACTATCGTTTTCGAATCACATTTTACATTTCGGTCATGGCTGATGTGAAGGCGTTAATTAAAAACGGGGCACAATTAAGGTGTCTATATCCCGTGTGAATACTTTCGCTGACAATTTCGATCCGGACATAAGCGATCACCATGCCTTAAAAATTAAACTCCGCCATTTGATGGAATTGTCCGCGAAGTATGACGAAATTCAGACTCAAATTGAGGCTGATGATTCCGATTTCACATCAGTCAGTGACAGAGTTCAAACAGAGAGGATGATCTCTGTAATATTGAGTGCAAGTTACACCATTTATTAGAGCAAGTAGAGGAGGTGAACAAGAAGTCATTGATCCAAGCTGAAGTCACACCAGTTAAAACCCCCCCTATACAATTAGAGCCAATTAAATTGCCCTGCTTCTCAGGCAGCACACTATTGATTGGCAATATTATTATAATATGTTTTTGGAATTAGTACACATCAGAACTGACCTGACGGACATTCAGAAATTAGACTATTTGCACTCTTCATTAAGGGACGAGGCGTTAACTGTAATAAAATCTCTTCCAATCACCCATGAAAATTATGTGGTAGCCATTGATCTATTAAGAGCCAGGTATGACAGCAAATTAATTGTCTCAGCCTATCACATAGGGAATGTCTTGGGCGTGAAGTCCATTCAACAAGAGTCCATGCTTAGTATTTCCAAATTCATTGACGAGATTACCGCGAATATAAATGCTTTAAATTCATTAAATTTATCGGTAAATGCATTCAAAATCATTTTCGTTCAATACTTAACGCAAAAACTCGATAACCATACATGTCGGCTCTGGAAAGAAAGCTTGTCTGACGAACGATTTCCTAATTTCAGTAATTTTATTAAATTTTTAAATAATAGAAGGCAGTTATTGCAAAACGTCGACGGCGCGACCAGCTCAGTAAGCAAAATACACGTTAGCGATAAGACTCCCTATCGCAAAGCTATTAAACCGGTTGATATTACTAGGTCGACATTCCATTCTCATATCGGCAACAACATCTGTCAGCTGTGTTGTGGTAAACACCGCCTTTCCCAGTGCCCACAATTCGTGGCTATATCTCCCCTGGAATGAAAAAATATTTTAATTAAAAATAAACTCTGCTTAAATTGCATACGTCCAGGCCATGATCTCGCACACAGTCCTTCCAAATTTGCTATCAGAACGTGTGCTAAACGCCACCACACAATGATCCACATATCAGGCAATAACGCTTCGTGCAGGAACAAACAGTTTTCACTAAAACTGCAAACAAACAAATCTATATTATTATCCACCTCTGTCTGCATGACAACTGACCATGCCGGTATGAAGCACCTAGTAAGGATTGTATTGGACTCAGGATCGCAAGCTAACTTCTGCACCATGAATTTCGCACGTCGCAAGGGTCTAAAACTAATTAAATCTCAATTACCCATCACCGGTATAAATAATTAATTATCTCAAGCTGACTTCAGTACCAGGGTAAGGTTACATTCATGTTATAAGAATTTTAGTTTAAACATACATTGCGCTGTGCTTCCCAGTATCACGAATAATCTCCCTGCGGAATCATTTGATATCTCATCCCTAAATTTACCAAAAGGCATATTCCTAGCCGACCCACAACTGAACTTCTCTTCGCAAATCAACCTATTGCTTGGTGCTCAGTATTACTTACAATTAATTGAACCTGTCAAATTCATCCGTAGCCCACATTTTCCCATAATACAGGAGACAAAATTGGGATTCATTCTCACGGGTAACTTGCCATTTAATGTCAACATGACAAAACCTGTCTCATCATTCATAGCATGTGAGGATAATAATGCCACTTCCTCGCAACTAAAGGACTTCTGGAAGTTAGAGGACGTTGCTATTCGTGCTCCCTCCGTTGAGGACTTGGAATGCGAAAGTCATTTTGTATCTAATACTTTCCGTAATAATGATGGCAGATTTGTGGTATCCCTACCTCGCAGTTCATATAATTCTCATTTGGGCGATTCTCTTCACAAGCTATCCGCAGATGTCCATCACTGGAACTCAAGTCCAAGCAGAACCCTGCCCATGAGTCATCATCATGGCCCACCAGTGCCTTCGATGCCCATTCACGCTGCACTCATCCCGATCTTGAGCAGGAACAACGAAAGCAGGTCCAAACCTCATTGATTGTCGCTTCATCTACATCTAGTTATTTTGAAAACTACTCTTCGCTTTCAAAACTCCTTCGTGTATTTTCGTATTGCCGTCGATTCATTTGGAACTCTAGGCTCCCCACAGCGGATAAAGGCACTTCCTTTTTAACCTCCCATGAGTTACATGGTACACTTTTGGTTTTTATTCGCCAGTCCCAGAAGTCGCACTTTAGCATCGAAATCAAGGAACGTGAGGCACAACGCTGCATCCCTAATAATAGTAAAATTCTTTCACTTAACCCCTTTCTGGACAAGACAGGAATATTACGTGTGGGAGGACGCCTTCAGCATTCCCAGCTTACCTACGAGAGCAAACACCAAATCATACTCCACCCGCACTCCCATTTGAGCAAGTTAATCATACAAAGCGAGCATCTTCGTTTACTACACGTGTACAATCTTCGCATCTTCGTGTACAATTGACTCAGTTCTCTCTACGGCAGAAATATTGGATAATTAATGATAAATCTTATATACGTTCAGTAATACATAAATGTATCACTTGTTTTCGATTCCGTCCTAGGGGCGCAAACCAATTATTAGGACAATTACCCCCTTCTCGGGTTACGCCTGCTAAGCCATTTTCCCAATCTGCAGTCGACTATGCCGGTCCCGTATTTATACGTCATGGCGGGCAGCGTTCAAAATCGACGTCAAAGGCTTATATTGCTTTATTTATATGCATGACCACTAAGGCCATTCACCTGGAACTAGTCTCAGATCTTACATCAGACGCCTTTATAGCATCCTTAAAACGGTTTATAGCGCGTAGAGGTATCCCTTAACAGATATTCTCCGACAATGGAACAAACTTTCGTTGTGCTAGTAGCACACTTCACGAATTATACAAACTTTTTCAATCTAATGGATTTGAACAGACCACCCAGGATTTTACCAGTGTCCAAGGCATCAAATGGTCCTTTATTCCTCCCTCAGCACCTCATTTTGGTGGCCTGTGGGAAAGCGGAGCCAAGAGCGTCAAGTTTCATTTGCGGCGCGTTGTAGGCGGAACCATTCTTACATTCGAGGAGTACTACACTATCCTAACTCAAATAGAGTCCTGCCTTAACTCACGCCCCTTGTTCACCATCTCCAATGACTCTAGGGACCCCGAACCTTTAACTCCAGCTCACTTCCTGGTTGGTTCTCCGCTCACTGCACTCCCGGAACCTGACTATTCCCAAGTCAATATTGGTCGTCTGGGCAGATGGCAGCTGCTCCAAAGATTCACCCAATCTATATGGAACAGGTGGTTGAAAGATTATTTGCACCAGTTACAACAACGCAACAAATGGCGCATCCCGTCAAAAAATTTGACTCCCGGACAACTCATCCTTATTCTAGATGACAGTTCCCTCCCCCCCACTGCAGTGGAAACGCGGGGTAGTCACGAATATCTATTCGGGTCAGGATTCAATAGTGCGCATCGCGGATGTACGCACCGCAAATGGTATCCTACGTCGACACATTCATAAATTATGTCCACTTCCGGTGGCCTCAGACTAATTGGATGAGAGTTCATGCGACATATATCATTGTATCGAACTTTTATCATACTTTCTATTTGTTGTTTTTATTATATTATTATTAAGCTTTTTATTATTGTATCACCATATGGAATCAGTTTTTGAGTATGTTTTCTTTTATATAGATTAAGTGTTATTATTTACGTTTGTTAAAAATTTAAATATATGTATTTACTGGACATATGTTCATGCTTCAAGAAAGATCATGTTTAGCTATATAAGAACTTTGTTTTTATCATGAGTTTTTATTTTGTACATTCTTTAGCACAGAAATTGTTTTGTTTGCTTTTGAGTTTTTCGATAGCTTAATTGATTTTGTTATTTACATTTTTTTATGGATTTACTTAAACAAAAGGTCAATTTAATGTATAAGGCTTTCAAGTATATTATGTATTGTCTTTATATATAACATTTGATAATAATTATGATTTAATATTATGCATAGGGATTATATGGGTTTTATTATTGTATTATTCTCTGTTTATGTATTTTTGAATTTTGTTGGGGGATTATTATTATAATATTATGCATATCAATTATTATGTCTTTATTATTGTATTATTCTATGGTTATATATTTTGAATTTCTTGGGGATTGTTATTCCAATATCATGCATGTAAAATTATTATGTCTTTGTCATTGTATTATTACCTGTTACATATTATTGAACTTTTTGGGATCATTATCCTATTATTATGTACTGCCAACTATTATGTCTGCCTGATTATTGTATTATCATGTATCATCACCATGTTATTATGTGTTATGGAAGTTTATTATCATTGTACTATTACTATGTAACGTAAATCATTATGTATTATGTATCCTTACATGAATTTGGTATTTTAATCATATTGTTATCTACTATTAATTTTCTGGGTGACATTGCTCTACTGTTATACATGTCAATTGTTATGTCGTTGTTATTGTATTAGCAGTTGTTATTTATTATTGAATTTGGTATCATATAATGTCAATTACCATGTACTATTCACGCAATGACTTAAGTTGCAAAATTGCCCCGCTTTTGTGCGGGCAGTATGGTTAAACTTTGTACCTATGTAAACTTTGTACTGTAAATCCCACATTGCAGGTGCGTGTAGTGATGTCATTTTTCTCCCTGCTATCTGCTGCCGGTTTTGATACAGGCTAACAGCAGTCAAATTTAAGTTAGTTCCTTGCAAGACTCCGAGCGGGCATCTCGCTCAGTTCGCCAGCCGTGGCTACATAAAGTTTTCAATATTTCATAATTTTAACATGATCATCATGCGATAATTTACTTAGGCGATTCTTGGCCTCTACACACTATTATGGGTTTTCAATATTAATTCTGTTTTAATTCTCCGGCATTTATGCCGCGCCAAAACTGCACGCGCCAGCAATTATGTCTTATTAATTGTCAATAAACTATTAGCTCAAGAATTATATACAGTCCACTTCATTATTTCATTTCTACCAGCACCACAACTAGCGTTCTAAGACCAACTTAAGATTGAATCGAGAGCGTCTAAGACGCAACATTTTGGTCTGCCTTTCACCACAAGGGGCTGGAAATTTTTGGCCACCCATGTGGTTCCGTAACAAGTGAATCTCAGAATTTCTTTGTTTATTGTTGGCACAGCTTCGTCTGTACAACAATAAATCTCTTCCGAGCAGCAATTGGTGTCAATCCTTTCTCACAAAACAACGCAGTGGTCCAAAATACCCGCACCACTGACTTTATGAAACGTCAAGGTCACATACAGTATACAGCTAAAAATAGATAATAATGTTATAAAGTAACATTTCAGAGCATATTCATATTGAAACCAGTCAGTTTGGTTATAGAATAAAATGAAAGGCACAATATACGCCTTCATTTTCTGTAACACAAATTTGTTAATGAGTTAACAAATGCATTGATAACTTGGGTTAATAATATATACAGCCACTCCTAATTCCGAGTACACTCGGGTTAGTAAGGCAAGTGGTTAAGATAAGTCTATAAGTTTTTTTTTTAGATGTGTGCTGAATAGCAAGGCTATGTTATGTATTACAGAATGTAAAGTTATAAAAGATAGTATTTAAAAATTTTATGATTTCAGTTTTTAATATTCAAGCAATTTCTTTGCAATATTAATAAATCGTTGAATGATTGTTGTAATGTTTTTTAAATAATTATTTCATATCATCAACGTCTCACTCCTCTTTGTAAAATTACGTTTATTGTGCAGCCACATATACTTAAAGCAACGAACACAAAATCCTACTACCTGGCTGGTGTTTAACACTTTGTAGTTGCTTTGGGTACATGATCAGAAATGTATTCATTTATTTTATAATACTTGTAACGTTGCAATATATTGCAACAATACATGTATTTGGATATTTACCGAGAGCAGTATTTTCTACATAAGTAGTATAAAGAGAGTAGGATAAATAGTTTTAAAAATTTAATGCGTGAAAGTACAGGTGCGTGCAGGCGAGAACCTGTTTAAAGTGTACACCTGCCTGACAGTGTTAAGTCATTGTATGTGTGTGTCTGTGTGAACCAGCACAAACCTGCATTGTTCTACGAAGGGGAGATGTATGAATTGTTGGTTTTTATTATTAAATCAGGTATTGACATGATTAAAATAAATTAATAAATATGTTTTTACCTTTACCAAAGACATACCACAATTCTAAAAACAACAATAAATTAAGGACATTTAAACGCATATTCTGATGCAAAATTATTGCAGAAAAGTGCAATAATAAAGATGTCATACAAATTAAAGTTAATTACTACCACAATTAACTAGTAATTAATGAGTGTGATATATGTAAATGACGAGTGAAAAATTACGAAGACGATGTAACCACTCGCCTAAAGATCAAGTTTTTGGTTATCGTGAAAATGGACTAAAAAGTGATCAGTTAAAAAAGTACGCTACACACAAATTGACAAAATTTAACATGTAAAAAACAATATCTGACATGTCAGTTTGCCATTTACTATAAATACCTCCGGCAATTTTGGACAAGAAGCTGACTCAAGGAAATTTCACACTAGGTCGCTATGTCCGTCAGAATCATCATCATCACCGTTATCTGGAGTACACCACAATTGATGGAGGAGCACAGGACCATCATCAAAAACAGGCTATAGAGTACCGAGGAAGCAGCATCATCATAGTTGTCATTATCATCATTCAGGAGATGCACGCGCGCGTGCGTGCACACACACACACACACACACACTGGTAACTTCGACAAGACACAGGTGACAAATGAACAATTATATTTTTGTGTTAAATAAAGAACTCGAAGAACAGAATATGAGATAAAGTAATATAATAACTTAAATGTAAATAGTGTAAATATTAAGAGTGAAAGATGCAATTGTAAATTGGTGTTAAAAATAATAATTTTATTCTGTTTGATTTAAAAATTGGGTGTGTTATTATAAATTGTAAATATTCTTAAAGTAAATACTACTCTGATTAAAATATTAATAAAAACCATTCTGGTCTGGTCTGGTCTGTGAGCGTTGTATAAATACAAGGCGTCAGCGGCCTTAGTTTTTAATTATAGTTGCGATATATTTACAGTGTGGTTAAAGTTATTATGGGGCAATATTACTGTGTGCAATCTAGTGGTTATTAGTGAAGTACTGTGTTTTATAATCGGGCGGTGTATTGTAATACAATTGTATTTTAATATTAGTTGACATTTTATTGTGTGTGAACAATTTTTATTTGATTTGTTGTAGGAGACTGTGTTGTTAATTATGAACTGTTTAACTTTGAAAATTAAAGCTGGTAATTAGTGACTTAATTGGTGTCTTGTATTTTGTTTTCTACTGTACCTACGACGATCAAGTAGATCGTCGTAACAATGTTTAAGACTATATGTTATTAATTTTGCTGAATAGCAAAGATATGTTATGTTTTCAGAGTGTAACATTATAAAAAAGAATATTTTGAATTTTCTAGTTTCAAATTTTAATAATCAATTAATTTTCTTTGCAGTATTTAATAAACCGTTGAATGATTCTTTTACTATGTTTTAATTAATTATTTCATGTCATCAACATCTCGCTCCTCTTATTAAGAATATGTTTATTGTGCAACCACATAGGCCTATACTTAATGCATCGAACACACAAAATCCTATGACCTAGCCAGTGTTTAACACTACATAGTTGGGTTGGATACATGGACAGGAGTGTATTAATTTTGTAATACTTGTAACGTTGTATATATATATATATATATATATATATATATATATATATATATGTTTGTTGCCACAAAAACCAGAAGGCTGAGGATGGGTACAAGATGGTACCCGAAACATGTTCCTAATAAGGGAAAAAAAGATATCTTGAGGTAAATTTATTTATAAATATTATATATATATATATATATATATATATTATAACATTACATTTGGCATAGCATATTAAACAAGAATTAATACTTATAAAGACAGACAGCTTATGTACCAATACTATAAGTAAACTAATGGTTTCATTAAATGTATCAAAATATAAAAATAATCAAAATACAAATTGAGGGATAATAGGCCCAAACATACAATACAATGTAAAATGATATATTAGTAAATTATTAATTTGAATGATATAATGAAATAATATAACAAAACAATTATTATAGATACATGAAACATGCAACTAATTGTAATTAATAGTGGACATAATGTTGTCAAGAGAATAATGAATAATAACCTATTCACATTATTATTATATGAACAATGTGAATTGACTTTGAATAATTAATTAAATAATATAGCAAAATGGATTGAGGAGAGATGTTATTATATGTTAAACAGTTGTTAGGGTTTAATGAAAGTTAGCTTATTTGTTCAATGTTCATTAGTCATAGCCATCTGGGCATGACATTAAGTTGATATGATTGTATATTGTTTTGTTGTTGTTTAACGTAATGATGTTATTAGAATGCAATGAAGATGTTAAAACCATATGATTAACCAGAAGGTCTTAAAACAATGGGCCAAATGGAATTTGTAAAATTAGAACATGGTACCAAACACACTAAGAAATAGGCCAATATTGATATAGTATGGTGGACCAACTATAAAATAATTATGAAAAAAAAAGAGAAAAGAATTAATGTTATTAGATGATAAACAGTTTTTGTGTTTGTTGGAATTTAACTTATCTGTTGTTATCAATGTTTATGATATAATTAAGTAATGTTGTTACTTAATGTTTATCAGAATCTCAGCCATGAGGGCATAATATTTAAGTCAATCTGTTTGTAATTTTGTTAAAGTATTCGCATTATGAGAGGATGATGAGTATTTTTAAATCTCATGGGTTATCATCTAATATAATGATTATAATTAAATATAAGTGTTCAAGCCAACAGGCTAAATAATAAAACAATATGTGACATGGTGTTGAAAGAATCACCATGACATAGGCCAATGTTAAAATAAATAAACTATTATCAGAATAGCCAGTAAAGTAACAAACCATTATAAATTAATAAGAAATAGTAAAACTAACAAAACAGGCAGTAGTTCTATAAGGGTAATCACATTTTTTGAACAAATAAATGAATTAGCAAATGTTTTTGTGGATGGCAAACTGTATGAAGCCATGTAAAACCAACTTTTGTAAATTTTAGGAAATACTGTTAGAATTTTGTAAAACAAATGTTGAAGGATGAATAGATTTATAGTTAATGGTATACACAACAAATCTAGAATCAAAATAATCCGTTTTAAGTTATTTAAGAAAAATTCAAATAGCAAAAATGTAACATCAGTATTTCTTAAGTAAAGGTAGGCATGTTTAGTGTCTATATGTCACAAATGTCAAGACCAAAATAATGATGCTAGTAGTTTTAAATTCCCAATCAGTACAGAAAAGTTATACTAATTTGAAAGTTTTGACCAAATTCGGACATTGAAATAATGAATTTGTATGACAATGTATATCTGAATCAACCAACCAGATTTCAAGTTTTACCTTAGCAACCAAAAATTTCAGATAAATAAAAGAGGACTTCTTTAACAACGGTCATTGAATACAGACGCGTTAATAAAACGTCTTATATAATTATATTTTAAACAGTGAAAACACGTACCAGACTTAGTAAAACAAATCGAAATACTCAATACAAGATATTATAATAAAGGAAGGAACATCCAGAATTTAATACAGAAGAATTGAGATCCGAGGAGAAGAAGTGAAGAAGACGTGGACCCTATCTTCGTCCTGGAAGAAGAAAGAAGAGGATCTGGTGAATTTGAACAATTTATTATCTTATGTGTCAAAACCAACATTTGTGTAGACGACTTTCTAGGAATTAAACAAAATAAAACTACAGACACTATATCACACCAACACTAAAGAACACTCACAAATAACACGAATTGAGCTTTACACTTTTTTGAACACCATAAGAAACTTTAACGATAACTAATAAGCACCTAAACTGGTCATAACCTCTAATAACAAGTAACCAATACACGACTGCCAGTTTGCACCTTAAACACCAAAATCCTTACATTGTGAAATTTGTATTTTGATTTTAAGAATAGTATTATTTGTTTAAACGTAATCCCCGAACCAGATACGCCCTGAGATAATTTATTTTAATAGAAATAAAAACAATCTGCATCATTGTTTTTGCTGTAAATACATGTCCGGCTGACAATATTTTTAGCTACTGTACCAACTGATAAAAAAAGACGCATAATTTTGTCACAATTGTAATTACCGTAAAAAGAAAACGAGAAATAATTAATCAATGCTTCATTGAATAAAGATCGTTCAAAGGTAGATATATGTTTGGTGTTATATTTGCGTCATTATTATTACTGTTTCATTTAAGAAATAAGTTAACATAGCACAGCGGACGGAGCAACTGTTGGCAACTCTGAGTGACGTCATTGGAACTGCATGCATAGTGGGAGCGAGCGGTAGAATACAAAATAATTTACTGTTCAACATATCATATTAATTGTTACAGATTGACAACAAGAACGGTGTGGTTTAATAATTTTACACATTTGTTAAAAATTGACGCATGCTACGTGGAGCATAAGAACTCGTATCTCAACACAAATTGTTATATTGTTTACGCGCGAGACCTCATCTCATTTATTTATTATCGTTACAAATTGACGACTCCAGTGTGAGGCGAAATAAGTCGTAACATACATATTAATTGTTACAAATTTGCGAACCAACGTGTGAGGCGATAAATTAAATTATAATTTATAATTAAACAATCAAATATAAACAAAAATGAGGAAGCGAGAAACATTGCGCAAACGAGCGGCTGAAACCGAGAAGGAAAGCGAAATAAACATGCAAGACAAGGAAGCAACACCGGTTGAGGAAGTAGAAACTATAATAAGGAAGGCTCCGGAGAAACAACCAGAAGAAACCACACAAACAGAAAGCGAGAAGACGCAAGAAATGATTAAACGTATGATGGAATTAATGCAGGAAACTGGTAAGAAACTAACAGAGGAATTAAAAAAGGACAATAAACAGTCTATAGAGGAATTAAAAAAGGACAATAAACAGTCTATGGAGGAGAGTAATAAGAAACTAATGGAGGAATTAAAAAAGGGCAATAAACAGTCTATGGAGGAATTGAGCAAAAAATTGGAAGAGACTAATAAGAAAATGGAAGAGAAGATGGGAGAATTGAAAGAGAATAGCAGGAAAATGGAGGAGAAAATAGACGAAAATAATAGAGCATTGAGGGAAGAATTGAAGGGAAATTACCAGGAAACCATGAAAAAATTGGATGAACACAAAGAGTCATTAAAAGAAGAGTGGAATAACAAGATGGAAATTAATAACCGGCAATTGCAGGAAGAATGTGACAAGAAGCTAGAAGAACCGGTGAACAAAATTAAAAGGGTAGAATCCGAGACCAAGGAAAAGTGTGAGCGGATGAACCAAAAGATACTGAGCGTCCGGGAAGAAACGAATGGACGAATAGAAAACGTACAAACCAACCAAGCAGTGATGGGAGAAAGATTAGAAAGCATGGGTACTAGTCTTAATCGAGTACAAGACCAAACAACTGCCCATAGAGATGAAATTAACTCTCTAAAAAACAGACAATGTACCGGTGCCCATACCACATGTGAGGAGAACCGAGAAGTCATCGACTTCCAGAACTACAGAAGAAACCCCATGCTATTCCTAGAACGGGTAGAAGAGAAAATAGAAAAAACCGGAGAAGACAGATGGTTTGTAATTAGGAGTATGCTGGACGAAATGTTCAGAAAAGTCTATGACAATTGGTGGACGGCGATGCGGCCGAGTATACAAAACTTCCAAGAATTTAAAAAACAATTTAAATCTAAGTATTGGTCTGATGCCACGCAACATATGATAAGAAGTGACATAGGATTGGGCCGATATGACCTACACGGCAAACAAACTCCGACCGCATATTTTCTTGGTAAAATAAACATAGCCAGACATTTAGAGCCCGCAATTCCTACCGAATGTTTAGTGAGGCTATTAGCTTATCACTATGGTGGGGAAATTACAAGAGGCCGAATAAACGGACGTATACAAACCATTGAGGAGATGTCGACATTATTAGCGGAAATGGAACAGGAGAAGAGCTTCCTCCAGTACAGACGAAGGAACGATGAAATGAATAGAAATAATGGTCGCCACGACGCCCAATATGAAAATAACGGGCAAAGACCGAATAATAATTACAACAACAACGGTAACCACTATCAACGTAGTTACCAAAACAACAATAACAATAACAACTATCCACGAAATAATGCGGCAAATAATAACAGTAACAACAACCACTATTACCGTAGCTCTCCTACGAATAATAATAATGGATACCAGCGTGCCAATGATAGAGACAACCATTACCAGAACAACCGAGGTTATAACAACAATTACGATAACCGATACAGACAGAATAATAATGGCAATTATAACAACCAAAACCAAACATATCGAAGACATGTGAATTATGTGAGCACTGACGATAGAGATGTGGGAAGACGTTCGTATCAGGGACGAACGAATTATAATGGGAACCGTGAGAGAAGTTTTCAGGAGGAGAATAACCAGCGCTACCGGGATGAACATAGACGAAGTAGGAGCTGCGACGGTGACAGGTATAACAGAAACTCAGTGACGTTCAATAATAACGCCATTGAGGTACAAGAGTTACAGAATAGAGACAGACCCGGTCAACCAGACAACAGGACCGAGGAGATCAGCCCTGATTTAAACGGACCGCGGCAGTGAAAAACCAACAGGTCCCATCACTGAACCGACAATTTGGGTACTTACTAGGATGAGACAAAACGACTGACAATGCAATAACGATAGTGCACAATCACTTCTTAAAAAATGTGAGAGAAGAATTGCTAAACGAAGATACGATAACGCACAATAGTTCGAATAATGAGATTGCCTATATTATCGCCCAAGTGAATGGACTAGACACAAGATTCATGATAGATACGGGCGCAAACGTGTCGTTAATCGATAACAACGAATACCACAAAATTCAAAAATTTAGTAAGATCATCTTACCGACTCTACCAATCCAGAATATAATTTTAATCGGAGCCACCGGAAGGCAAAACAAGTCAGTAAGAAAACAGGTATCATTAGCAGTGACCAGCGGAAATGTAGCTATACCTATGATATTTCTAATAGCTAGTAATCTACCATTTAATCTACTAATAGGCTGTGATATTTTGAGAAAATACGCAGCAATAATTGACATGAGACAGGCCATAGTGTCGTTAAAAATGGATAGCAAAATTAGTAGAAAATAAAAATGTACCTTCATGCAATAGTATAAGAAAATTCAATAATAATCAAGATGATTCATGGAATATAAGAAGGGAATACTTTGGGAGTGAAGACAGTTTATGGTTGGAAAAATTAGAAGAGATCCGACAATTTCGGTCAGAACAAAATGAATGTAATTTAACTACGCAACAAATAGAAAAGTTAATATCAATATATAATAAATACCGATATGTTTTCTCTGATATACCTGGCAAAGTAAAAAATTATCAATTTACACTGCAATTCAAGGAGCCTGTAAATTTTAATAAGAAATCATATCCCGTTGCTTATGCATTAAAAGAAGCAGTGAGGACTGAACTAGACAAAATGATAGCAGAAGATATTATTGAGTATAGTTGTTCCCCATATACTAGTCCGTTAATAGCCGTTCCCAAGAAAGATGGCAAAGTACGACTCTGTTTGGATGCTAGGGAGATCAATAAGATCATAGTTAATGACAGAACATCTCCCGGAGAGATTGAGGAGATATTGAAAAAATTTAATGGCATACAATTTATCAGCACCTGGGATACTGTTTGTGGGTATTGGCAGGTTGAGTTACACCCAGATAGTCGAAAGTACGTCGCCTTTATTTTCGAAGGGAGGAACTACCAGTTCAAGCGACTACCGTTTGGACTGGTAAACTCAGTAGCTGTATTCGTAAGGTGTATGGACCAGGTGTTGGGTCCAGATACTATTCCATATACCACAGTCTATGTTGATGACTTGTTGATTACTTCAGTGAATTGGGAAGACCATTGTGACAGAGTAGGGCAAGTATTACAAAAATTATCAGACAATAACGTTACCCTAAAGCTTCAAAAATCCAAACTTATCGCCAGTGAAGTCCAATTCCTGGGTTTTAACTTAACAAGACAAGGAATAACACCATCCAATGAAAAGATAGAAGCAATCCAGAAGTTCCCAAGTCCTAAAAATAAAAAGCAACTTCAATCATTTCTGGGACTTAGCAATTACTATAGGAAGTTTCAGAGAAATTATTCTGAAATGACAGCAAAGTTTTCTCCACAATTATCCTCTAAGAACAAATGGTCATGGGGACAGGAACAAGACAACTTACTCCAAATGATCAAGCATAATTTCCTAAGTTCAGTTATATTAAAACATCCTAATTTTGACCAACCTTTCTTTATGAACTGCGATGCCAGTGATATAAGTTTAGGATCTGTATTATATCAAGAAGATAGTGAGGGAGACCATCAGGTGGTGAGTTTTGCAAGCAGAATACTTAATGGATGTGAACGCAATTATAGTGTAATGGAAAAGGAATTATTAAGCGTTGTATTCGCTTGTGGAAAATTCAGAACCTATATTCTTGGATACCCGATAACTGTGAGGAGCGATCATAAGTCAATATCTTTCCTAAAAAATTGCAAGATTAACCATGGAAGATTGGCAAGGTGGATACTCGCACTACAGGAATACCATATAAATTGGGAGTATGTTCCAGGAAAACAGAATATTGCTGCGGATATATTGTCCCGGATTAACATAGAACAGCAAACTTTTGAAGGGGAAAAGGAAACAATCGTCAAGGTATATACTATAATAAAAAACAAATCAGATTTGGAAAACATCATGAAATCAATTTCACAACAACAAACAGAGGATACAAAAATCAACAATTTTAGGCAAAGACTGATACAACAGGATGAAACAATTACTGCATATTATTGTCTACATGAAGGCATATTATTTTACAAACCAAATAATAACCAAGGATCATGGAAGGTGGTGATACCTAAAGCTTTAGAAACAGAATTAATACTGGACTACCATAGTCGATATGGGCATATGGGTGCATCAAAAGTAATGAAAGCACTTGAGGAACACACTTACATTAAGAATATCAACAGGAGAGTTAGAGAATGTATTCGGCAGTGCCACATCTGTCAATTGGCAAAATGCAATAAGGAAAAAACAGAAGGAATAATGCAGCCAATTACATCAACTGGTAAATTAGAGAGAGTATTTTTAGATGTGTGTGGACCGTTACCTCGTAGTGGAGGGAGAAAACAATATAAATTTATTATAATCATGTTCGACCATTACTCCAATTTTGCAAAACTATACCCCATTAATCGGGCGACTACAAAAAAGATTCTGCAAATAGTAATCCAACAATACATACCAGAGTTAGGAGCTCCAAGGTCAATTATTACTGATCACGGAACTCAGTTTTGAGGAAGGGTATGGAAGGAGACTTTGTTAGATCTAGGTGTCAACACATATAAAACATCTGTCTATCACCCAAATAGCAACCCGGCGGAAAGAGTACTGAGGGAGGTCGGCCGAATCCTCAGGACCTATTGTTTCGATAAACACCAGAAGTGGAGTGACTACATTACACAAACAGAAAGTTTTATCAACTTAGCTTACCATGAATCAATACAAGATACTCCATATACTATAATGCATGAAAGACTACCACCCCGAGAAATTATTGAAATAATCAACTTCCCAAACAACCCAGCTTACCAGTTCGACAACGTGAGATTCCACAGCAAACTGAATGAACAAGTGGAGAAAAGAAAGAAAAAATATAAAATAATTCAGCAGAAAATGATCCAGTACAAGATTGGAGACAAAGTATTGTTAAAAAACCGCGAATTGCCAAGTTCTAAGGAAGGAATAGCAAAAAAGCTATTATTACTGTATAACGGACCGTATGTTGTTGTAAAAAACAATAACAATAATACTTATGTCATTAGTGATGTGGAAACAAAAAAGATTAAGGGAACATACAACCAAGTTTCCTTAAAAATGTATTATGAACCCAATAAATGAATTGAATAAATCTCAAAATTCAAATAAATAGTAAGGACAACTTACAGTACATTTTGATAATGTTATTGTGAACCAAGTGAATAAACAAATTTGAATAAATTTCAAAATTCTAAACAAAATAAGCACCTCTTATTAAATATAATTATGAACTTATTATTGGAATATAAAAGAAAGATGCAACATCCATGAATCAGAAGAAACCATAGTGCTATAAAATGAATAAGAAAAGACAAATGTAGACAATCGACGATGAAAATAAGACAAAACTAGAAACGAATTTACTACGAATAACCTATCATGATTGTGAGAGAATCAACAACAACTATAGATACAGATACTTGTTATGTTTTAATTGAATAAAGATAGTGAATGAAAAATGAAGGTTAAGCAGTACTGATAAAGAAGGAAAGAAGATAATACCAATTGAAAATAAAAAATGTTATTAATATCGCCACAAGAAAATAAACATATGAAAGAATCAATGGAAAGAAATATTTAGATCTGAGAAGTTAAACTGAGTGAACAATCCCAAGAATATATTATTATATTGTTTTTATTTGATTTAGTCGTGAATAGACTAGTGATTATTAAATGTGATTGACTGATGAGATAGCTCCAGCAATCGATATTATTTATGTATTATGTATTATAAGGACAGCGGGGTATTAGGTCAAGATAGCGCCCCGACTGATTCCAAAATATATGGTGATTAATTTGTTAGGGAGGTAACATGTTCCAGGGATAGAACACTTATAATTAAAGACAAGTATACCAGATCATAAAAAGAATAACAAGTGATAATATGAAAGATGAGGTAATTGATAATTTCAACAAAAATACTATTTTATTAAAATAATCAAATTTGGTGGCAGGGTAGTATGTAACATTACATTTGGCATAGCTTGATATCGTACCAGATTTAATGAAGACCATGGATAAGAAACTAAACAAGAAGAAAAATATCTTTCAAAATGATAGTGAAGATGAACGAATAACTACTTTAGACTGACTTGTACTACAACTGACCATACCCAAATTAATGATTAGGCAAAGTGATGTAAAATACCCCGATGATGACATGAATTTCAAATAATGACAAGAATTAATACTTATAAAGACAGACAGCTTATGTACAATGTAAAATGATATATTAGTAAATTATTAATTTGAATGATATAATGAAATAATATAACAAAACAATTATTATAGATACATGAAACATGCAACTAATTGTAATTAATAGTGGACATAATGTTGTCAAGAGAATAATGAATAATAACCTATTCACATTATTATTATATGAACAATGTGAATTGACTTTGAATAATTAATTAAATAATATAGCAAAATGGATTGAGGAGAGATGTTATTATATGTTAAACAGTTGTTAGGGTTTAATGAAAGTTAGCTTATTTGTTCAATGTTCATTAGTCATAGCCATCTGGGCATGACATTAAGTTGATATGATTGTAATTGTTTTGTTGTTGTTTAACGTAATGATGTTATTAGAATGCAATGAAGATGTTAAAACCATATGATTAACCAGAAGTTCTTAAAACAATGGGCCAAATGGAATTTGTAAAATTAGAACATGGTACCAAACACACTAAGAAATAGGCCAATATTGATATAGTATGGTGGACCAACTATAAAATAATTATGAAAAAAAAAGAGAAAAGAATTAATGTTATTAGATGATAAACAGTTTTTGTGTTTGTTGGAATTTAACTTATCTGTTTAATGTTTATCAGAATCTCAGCCATGAGGGCATAATATTTAAGTCAATCTGTTTGTAATTTTGTTAAAGTATTCGCATTATGAGAGGATGATGAGTATTTTTAAATCTCATGGGTTAACATCCAATATAATGATTATAATTAAATATAAGTGTTCAAGCCAACAGGCTAAATAATAAAACAATATGTGACATGGTGTTGAAAGAATCACCATGACATAGGCCAATGTTAAAATAAATAAACTATTATCAGAATAGCCAGTAAAGTAACAAACCATTATAAATTAATAAGAATTAGTAAAACTAACAAAACAGGCAGTAGTTCTATAAGGGTAATCACATTTTTTGAACAAATAAATGAATTAGCAAATGTCACTCACTCACTAGCCACCGCCCACCCTTGGCTGTTGAGCCATTAGGCGACACGCTGACCAGTAGCGTCGGGCTTCGGCGATCTCGGTGTCCTCGTTGGATGGGGTGTGGTCCAAGGCCGGGCAGTCTCTCAGATGGTCGGCGTCGATCATCGCGTGGCCGCACAGCTGGCACTCAGGGGTTGGCAGCACGTGGAGGCGGTGCAGATGAGAAGCGAGATAGTCGTGTCCGGTTTTCAGTCGGAAGTTGGCGACACACACTGCACGAGGGAGGCTGGGGTTGTATGGACCGTCGGTGACGAGGCTTTCCCATTTTTTTACCGGCGGCCGCCTCAGACAGTCTTCGCTTATTCCATATGCTGACGGCGGAGTTTATTTGAGCTTTGGAAGATTGTAGGGACTGTGGGCGGGTAGGCTGGGGTAGGGTTGTGCCTTGCTTGGCCAGTTTATCGGCCTCCTCGTTGCCCCAGATGTTGACATGACTGGGTATCCATTGGAGTTTTAGGATCCACCCTCGGCTCGCCAGGGTCTCCAGTTTCCTTCTACAGTCTATAGTTCTTTGGCAGTCTGTTTGAGAGTTCCGTGATAGACTGCATATTGCGGCCTGCGAGTCGACTAGGAGCACAACTTTTGAAGGGGGAGTGATTTTTTCCAGTTCATCAACGGCAGCGTGGACTGCTTCGATTTCCCCATCGTAGTTACTAAGGGGGCTGCCCACGGCTAAGTGTCCCTGGAAAAGGCGGCTATAGTACCCAGCTCCTGTTTTTCCATTGCCCGGAATTGATGAGCCGTCAGTGTAGATATGGATCCACTCTTGCTCGGGATAATCTTCGTGGATGATTAGCAAATGTTTTTGTGGATGGCAAACTGTATGAAGCCATGTAAAACCAACTTTTGTAAATTTTAGGAAATACTGTTAGAATTTTGTAAAACAAATGTTGAAGGATGAATAGATTTATAGTTAATGGTATACACAACAAATCTAGAATCAAAATAATCCGTTTTAAGTTATTTAAGAAAAATTCAAATAGCAAAAATGTAACATCAGTATTTCTTAAGTAAAGGTAGGCATGTTTAGTGTCTATATGTCACAAATGTCAAGACCAAAATAATGATGCTAGTAGTTTTAAATTCCCAATCATTACAGAAAAGTTATACTAATTTGAAAGTTTTGACCAAATTCAGACATTGAAATAATGAATTTGTATGACAATGTATATCTGAATCAACCAACCAGATTTCAAGTTTTACCTTAGCAACCAAAAATTTCAGATAAATAAAAGAGGACTTCTTTAACAACGGTCATTGAATACAGACGCGTTAATAGAACGTCTTATATAGTGTAACGATACAATTAAGCCAAATCTCGTACCAGTGATAAAAAAGATAATTCTTGATATAAAATTACTTCATATGAAATAAAATGTGTAAAAAATGATTAAAATGTAAATACTTTGACATGACGTACCACGATATTACCCAACCCAAGTGATTGAGCCAAAAAACACAAACATAAAGAAGGGAACCACGTAACATACTTATTAAAATGTAGATATTTTGACATGATTGAGCCGACAACCCAAACATACTTAAGAAAATGTGATTGACAAAACAATGATGGACATAGAACTAAAGGAGGACCAAACCAAGATGAAGAAAGAAGATGAAGATTATTGAAGAAGAAGAAGAGGAAGAATGAAGAGGAGACAGATAAAACCCAAGGGGAAACTAACACACATATATAAAAGGGAAAGATTGTATGTTAAAGATAGAATACGGTCAATAAACCTTAAATAATTATATGTTAATGAAACCAATGTTATTATTATTATTGATTTAACATATGTAACCATTTTTAAGACAATACAATTATAAAGCAAAGTAGTATAGGAAGAGTACATTAACCCTGTCAGAAGGGTTAGATTCAACCAAAACACAACTAGCCTAATATTGTTTATAGTAAACATAATACTAGAACAAAATAGTGAGAAATGGTAGGAAAAGTATAGGGGTTACCCATTAAATAACACTAATTACAAAACAGTGAACCAAAGTGAAGTGTTTTAGTGAAGTTTTAATGCCCTATAAAATAGTGAAGGTGAAACATTCAAATTAGAATGCTAAGGAAATAGACACTCTTTAAAACATTGATAAACCACCAATGATTAGAGTGGAATTATAATTAATTGTATACCTAGAAGTAATTAAAAATAGTATTTAAAATTAATATAAGGAAAGCATGTGACATATCAGGGAGAAAGCCCAGTACCATAACTTGTGTTAACATGGCATGATAGGATAGAAGTAAAGTTTGTTATTAAAGATTACATTTATAAAGAATACAACACCCCATGTTGAAAGGGGAATCAACCTTAATAATATTAGAGAAAGTGACAATGTTTATCACCATACTTTATAAGACAAGATAGAAATCAATGTTAGTACTAAGAATAATTTATGATTTATAGAGAATAGTTGATTCAATGTTAAAGAAGGAATATGACTGAAAAGGGACTTACAGTCCATAAACCTAACTATTATATTTTAAATGAAAAGTAATGAAATTTTATGTTGAATAATAATTAAAACACAAACAAATAAGTGAAGCCCATCAGGCTGAATTCAGAATGTAATTTAAAAAGGAAATACGCTAGAAAACAATCATGGCTGTTTGTAACTAGGAAAACAATTAACTGCCAAGAACATTTCAAATGCAAATTATATCAATTTCATAAAAAATCTTACTAATCTAAGAACAGTGAATGGACAATGATTGTATATCAGTTATTTCTACACAGAAATATTATTGTAATAATTTAATTCAAGAAAGATATGTTATTTTTTAAATGTCGACTAATTAGACTATAGTTAAAGTGTAACAAAATATGACCTTATGAGGTATCATTGTAAACTTTGAAAGGAAAGAAAAATAATAGTGATGTCATTTATTATCCCAAAGGAAGTATAAGGGAATAAAATCATTGGGAAAATACTTAATAAATTTGAATAAAAATTCAAATATCTCTAACAATGTAAGTAAAGAGTAATGAAACAAGCATGGAATTATTAGTTACTATGACAACGAGTCATTTGAGGCTTATTTTTCCGTTAAATTATACAGACGCTGAAGAAACGAAGCGTGGGTACGCCACACAAGAAATTGGACAAACTAAAACTTTAATTTAAACAGTTATAACAAGTCAACTAGTGAATTCAAATGATCCCATGTGAAGAGACGTCGATCTGTACAGAATTAATGATGACCAGGAACGAAATTGAACAAACTAATTAAAGAAAAAACCCAGACCAGTTTGAAGAAGACGCTGGAAGCCTACAACCAGCCCAAATTCGAAAAATACATGCCTACCCATGATGACCTTCCAACGTGAGACGAACTGATAAGTACCGAATAATTTCTTACTCCTAAAACCCCAAATCACTTAAATTATTTTCAAATGATAAAATTTCTCACTATTTAAAAGTAGTATTTTCTTTCAAAGGTAAAGGCATAATTTACTTATATTAAAAAACATTTATAAAGATAACCTTATTTGTAAACATAATCACTGTAACAGAAATACGACACTACGGAACAAATTGTACAAACACATTATAAATCCTAAGTACGTATAAGGTATAATAGTGTACTTTCTTTTCATGTAATCAATGTTTATGTCTATTTTCATGATCAAAAGAACTCCAGATTTTAAAAAAAACATAGTAATTTGTTGACATAACGGAACGATAGTGTTTTAAAATCGAAATTTGCCAACCTTGAGATGTTTATGTTTCACGCTCTAAGCCGGGGCATAATATTATAATCTGTTTATGATTCAGTTGTCATATTTATTAATAATTAAATTTGTATTAAAAGATACAGTACAACACAATATTCTCTTGTTATTTCATAGGATTTATTTTTGTAAAATATATGTGTGTTAGCGAAGTAGTAAGTATCAGCCAACTAGCGCTTGTTACGAGTGGCCGAGTCGACAACCTGTGTAGCAGCGGGAATAATTCGAACGCCACAGCTGTCCATGCTAATATCACATATTACTTTAAAAATTAAACGTTTTAATTGTTTTAATAAAAACAATTTGGCGCCACCCGGGAATCGTAATCCCTATGAATTGACAGGTAGGTTGTACTGGTGACATTGACAACGCTACGGACTCCAGTAGTGACGTCGATTTATGTAACAACCAGTGTGAGGCAAACACACTACAATCACACTAATACACCATATAAACAAGTGTGATACATTTTAACAGGTACGACCTCGTTTACTCGTTACATATTGGCTTCCATCGCGGGGCTTGAACGAGGGCGCACCCCGTTATTCGCTACATATTGACGCCAGCAACGTGGGACTTCACGAGTCAACACACACACACACACCTCGTTTACTCGTTACATATTGGCTTCCATCGCGGGGCTTGAACGAGGGCGCACCCTGTTACTCGTTACATATTGGCGGCCAGCAACGTGGGGCTGGTAAAAATAACTAGCGGCGATCATGAATAGACACGGGATGGTTACGAGACGCAAAGGGAAGGAAACACCAAACCCAGAAGAAGTGGAGGAAGTTGAAGAAGTAGAAATGGAGGAAACGACCGGAGAACTGTCAGAAGAGAACCCACAGGAGGACCAAGTGGAAAATCCAAATCCACCTGAACCTGAACCTGAACCGGAAATAGAAGCAGAAGTCATGGTAAATAACCAACCAATAAAACCAACAGAAGAAACAAAATTAGATCGCATGCTGAACTTCATGATGGAACAATTTGGACAAATGAATCAAAAATTGGAGTCAGACAAGGAAGAGAGAAGACGAGACAAGGAAGATTTAAATAAAAAATTAGAATCCGACAAGGAAGAGAGAAGACGAGACAAGGAAGATTTAAATAAAAAATTGGAAAAACTGGACATCCTGAATGACAAAATAGAAAGCAACCATGAAGACTTGAAAAGAAGTCAAGAGGCGTTGGAAAAGAAGAGTGAAGAACTGAAGAAACAGATCAAGAAGGATCTGGAGATAGTAAACAAACGGATGGAAACTAATCATGATGTTCTCCACAGGAAAATCGAGGAAGAAAGTAAGAAAACCAAGGAGGAATGGAGGCAACAACTAGTCGAATGTAGAGAAGAGATTAGACAAACGGTAACAGAGACCAACGAAACAGTAATGCAAATCAGGGAAGAATTAAATAATAAAATTAGTAACGTTGAAGAGGAAGGTAAATTGAGGGCGACGGAGTTCTACCAAGTCCTTACTGAAGGGTGCCAAAGGAATAAACAAGAAGTGGTCAAGGAATTGGAGGAGAGGCACAAAGAGCTACAACTGGATGTAAACAATCGGGTGGAGAAGGTGTACACCATCATAGATAAAGTCGACGGACTAACCCGAGAAAAAATCCAGGGAATCAGCATGCGAGAGAAACAGATGCAGGAAGAATTAGATGCATTAAGAGAAAAACCATATAATCACACACAGTTCATAACCAGTGAGAACAGAGAAATGATTAATTTTCGTAGCTACAGGAGAAACCCGATAGAATTCCTCAAACGGGTAGAAGAGCTGATAGAGAAGAACCGAGAAACCAGATGGTCTAGTGTGAGGAGTATGATCGACGAGATGTTTCGTGACACCCATGACAATTGGTGGACAGCCACAAGACCTGAAATAAATGATACTCAAGAGTTCAAGAAACAATTCAGGGAGAAGTATTGGTCCGAATCAACACAGAATGTGGTCCGCAATGACATTAGTAACGGGAGGTACGAGACACAAGGAGGACACACGTTAACATCGTACTTTCTGGGAAAGGTGTGTTTAGCCAGAAATTTGGAACCCAGAATACCGGAAGAGTCGTTGGTGATACAACTGGGTTACCATTACGAAGAGGCCATCCAAAAGGCCAGGCGACGAGGCCAAATTAAAACAATCCAAGGAATGGTTAGCTTACTGGATGACCTGGAGAACGATAACCAGTATCGAAAAAACAGGGTATCAAACCAAAGATATAATAAGTGGAATGAACACAATAATACACCTAATTTCCAGGGACCATACAATTATCCACAAGGCAATAATCGAAATAACTGGGGCCGGAATAACAACAATAATAATGCAGAACCAACATTCAATGGAAACGATCAGCACCGCCATCCACATAACCAGCCTGGTAACCGAGGACAACAGAACAATCACCCAGGAAGTCCAAACAATAATAGAAGCAGCCCAAATAATAACAACCGACCAAATGAGAATTATAGAGGAGGAGAACCTGAACAACGTACTAACAGTCACCCCAATGACCACAATTATTACGGCAACCGGTATCATCCCAATTACCAGTACAACCGGGGACCCGGGGGCAATCCAAATAGGAGTGACAATCGACATCATGTAAATTTTATTAGTGGTAGAAGGCGGAATAACCACCGAAGATACAACTCAAATTGGCACCAAGAGCCATGGTACAATGCATCCAACGAGACTGACAACAGACCATCAGTGAACAGGAACCATGAACCACTACAAAATGGAAATAACCAGCAAAATGTGCCACACAATGAAGCGAACGACCAGCCTAGCAACCTGGCCGTCAGCCAGCAGCCACCTTTAAACTAAAAGGGTCAGTGATAAAGTATGAACGCCCTTCACATGACCAATCACTTGGGTTGATACGTCAAACAATGTCAGATAAACAAACTAAAGGAATCACGATAATTTACAACAATTATTTAAAAAATATTCGAGAAGAACTTCTCGAGGAAGAGGCCACTCAATTACCACAGAACAATAGTGAAATTGTTCATATAAAGGCAACAATAAACGGTACCATAACCAGTATTCTGGTAGACACGGGGTCTAATATCTCTCTCATTAACCAGCCTGAATTAGAAAGAATTCAAGCTCACTCTCGAACACCAATACCTACATTGCCAATAAATAATATAGTCATCATTGGCGCAACGGGCAAACAGAACAAAACAGTGAAAAAGCAAGTGTCATTGGAACTAGATAATCTAGAATCCACCATCTCCATTGTATTCCTCATGGCAAATGGGCTACCTTTCAATATGCTCATCGGATGTGATATACTAAGAAAGTATTCAGCGGTGATAAACCTGCAGAAGGGAGTAGTGTTGTTAAATTCAGAACAAGGAACCTGGTCCGCGAACATTATCAATTGTGTACCAAGTCCAACTGCTTTAAGCCAAAACACAGAACTGAAAAGTTATTATTGCCAGAGGCATGAGCCAGATGTTACCATAGTAGAGGAGGAGGAGCGTAAGACCTTATGGAACCAGAAGTTGGAAGAGATTATCACCTTTCAAAGGGAACGGCCTCTGCAGGAGATTAGTAAACAACAATCCAAAAAATTAATCGCCATTTACAATGAATATCAGCATGCATTTTCGAACATCCCCGGAAAGGTTAAGGGATATCAATGTAAAATTCAATTCCGAGAACCAGTGGACTTCCACCGGAAATCATATCCAATAGCACATTCTCTAAAAAACGAAGTTAGAATGGAAATAAACAGAATGATTGCCGAGGATATAATTGAGTACAGTCATTCTCAATATACCAGTCCCATAGTTGCCATCCCCAAGAAAAATGGCAAGGTGCGAATCTGCCTTGACGCCCGAGAAATAAATAAGGTGATTATAAATGACAGAACCTCACCGGGAGAAATAGAAGAAATTCTGAAGAGATTCCACGGAATCAGATATATTAGCACTTGGGATACTGTATGTGGGTATTGGCAGGTAGAGCTGCACCCACACAGTAGACAATACTTAGCATTCCTGTTCGACGGTAGAAACTACCAGTTCAAAAGGCTACCATTTGGACTAATAAATTCAGTAGCAGTGTTCGTGAAGTGCATGGACCAAGTGGTAGGTCAAGAGGCACTGGAATTTACTACAGTGTACGTTGACGACCTACTTATTACGTCAGCAAACTGGGACGAACACTGAAAGAGTCAGACATGTGTTGGAAAAATTATCTAACAACAATATCACACTTAAGTTAGACAAATCAAAGTTCATTGCTAAAGAAGTAAAATTCTTAGGATTCAACCTAACTGAAGAGGGAATCTCTCCATCCCAAGAGAAGGTTGATGCCATACAAAATTTCCCATCACCAAGAAACAAAAAACAGTTACAATCCTTCCTAGGGGTATGTAATTACTACAGGAAATTTCAGACCAACTACTCCCACCTAACAGCTAAATTTTCCAAGCAGTTATCTTCAAAAGAAAAATGGACGTGGGGAGTGGAACAAGAAGAAGTGTTTAAATTAATCAAACAAAAATTTGTTGACACTGTTATTTTACGCCACCCTAATTTTGCAAAACAGTTCTATCTAAACTGCGACGCTAGTGATGTAAGTCTAGGCGCAGAATTATACCAAGAAGACGAAGATGGCAATCACCTAGTCATTAGCTTCGCCAGCCGAATACTCAATAGCTGTGAGCGTAACTATAATGTTACAGAAAAGGAGTTGCTCAGCATAGTATTCGCGTGCGGCAAGTTTAGGACGTACATACTTGGATATAATATAACGGTCCGAAGCGATCATAAATCAATATCGTTTCTAAAACAATGTAAGTTGAATCATGGCCGACTTACTCGATGGATACTTGCCTTGCAAGAATACCACATTACATGGGAATATATTCCAGGACGAAAAAATATAGTGGCTGATGTTTCATCCAGAATAAGTGTGTCTACCAAGCACTTGAAGGAGTAGAGGTGCATAACAACAAAGAGTCGAACAAGAGAAGGAAATAATAAAGGAAAGAAAAGGAGAAGTCAGTTTAACAAGAATATAAATAACAAGGTCCCGTGTATAGCAATATGAATAAACAATTATGTATATCATAATAAACCGTATATCATCACAAGAGACAATGGTAATAATACTTACCAAATCAGTAATATCAATACAAAGAAAATCAAGGGAGTTTACAATCAAACTTCAATAAAAAAGTTTTACGAAGAAGAATAAAACCATTGTGAAATGAAACCAATTTCAAAATTCTAAAAGAGATTGTAAGAGCAGCTTACTCAAATATTTAGATGATGTATGCGGAACAATAAAAAGTTTTAATGAAAAAAAAAAAAAAACAAAGGAAACAGTTACACAAATTCCTTTCAATTTAAATCAGTTTAAAATATAACAAAAAATTGAAATATGAAGTATGAAGTAAAAAGTGAGATAATCAGGAATAAGTTACACACATTCCTATGTAATAAAAATGTAAGAAGCACAAACTTACAATTATAATTAAAAACAAAAAATAGCTAAAAAGGAATACGCTACAAACATTCCTTTAAGGTGAGACCATTAACTTACCAAAGAATTATCAAAAATGATGTGAATACAGAGTAAAATAAACAAAAATAAAATCAAGTTCAAATTACTGAGATAAATACTTGAAATTATACTGAACCAAAAGTATTATCAGAAAAAATAAATAAAACTTTACCTGGTACAAGGAGAGAGAGAGAAATTGTATATAAAACAAATATACAAATATGGCTAAAGCAGAATCCTGCTAAATGACTAAAAAAATGTCTAAAACAATTAAAATGATCACAACGAGCATTGAAAACAAAATAATGAAAAGTGAGATATGATGAAATTAACATATGAATAAAGATAAAATTTCTCAATATAGTATATGAGTAGATGATAGTGTATAGTTAAGGTATAGCGGAAGGAAGAATGAGTAGTAATGATAAAGTGATCTAAAGACAAACCACAAGGTGGACAATCCCAATTATATTATTATATTGTTATTATTATTAAGTCACAAGTTGACAAAGATTTAAGATTGACTGTTGAAAAGTCCAGCAATCTATGTGAACTGAGTAGAGAAGATGTGCCTCTAGTCTCAGAAAAATGAGTAGTAATGGGAGAAACCAGCTACTATATAAAGTTAGGGAAAAAATTTGTTTATGAGGGAATATGCACCAATGGAAATAAATAAAAACAGATCCAAACAAAATGGAATGAATTAAGTAAGAAGAGAAATGGAGAATGGAGAAACAAACAAGGAAGAGAAGGAAAAAAGTTATCTATAACTGATAATTTCATAAAACACTATGCTAGTATTTTATTAAAATGATCAATTTTAGAGGAGAGGCATTATGTAACGATACAATTAAGCCAAATCTCGTACCAGTGATAAAAAAGATAATTCTTGATATAAAATTACTTCATATGAAATAAAATGTGTAAAAAATGATTAAAATGTAAATACTTTGACATGACGTACCACGATATTACCCAACCCAAGTGATTGAGCCAAAAAACACAAACATAAAGAAGGGAACCACGTAACATACTTATTAAAATGTAGATATTTTGACATGATTGAGCCGACAACCCAAACATACTTAAGAAAATGTGATTGACAAAACAATGATGGACATAGAACTAAAGGAGGACGAAACCAAGATGAAGAAAGAAGATGAAGATTATTGAAGAAGAAGAAGAGGAAGAATGAAGAGGAGACAGATAAAACCCAAGGGGAAACTAACACACATATATAAAAGGGAAAGATTGTATGTTAAAGATAGAATACGGTCAATAAACCTTAAATAATTATATATTAATGAAACCAATGTTATTATTATTATTGATTTAACATATGTAACCATTTTTAAGACAATACAATTATAAAGCAAAGTAGTATAGGAAGAGTACATTAACCCTGTCAGAAGGGTTAGATTCAACCAAAACACAACTAGCCTTATATTGTTTATAGTAAACATAATACTAGAACAAAATAGTGAGAAATGGTAGGAAAAGTATAGGGGTTACCCATTAAATAACACTAATTACAAAACAGTGAACCAAAGTGAAGTGTTTTAGTGAAGTGTTAATGCCCTATAAAATAGTGAAGGTGAAACATTCAAATTAGAATGCTAAGGAAATAGACACTCTTTAAAACATTGATAAACCACCAATGATTAGAGTGGAATTATAATTAATTGTATACCTAGAAGTAATTAAAAATAGTATTTAAAATTAATATAAGGAAAGCATGTGACATATCAGGGAGAAAGCCCAGTACCATAACTTGTGTTAACATGGCATGATAGGATAGAAGTAAAGTTTGTTATTAAAGATTACATTTATAAAGAATACAACACCCCATGTTGAAAGGGGAATCAACCTTAATAATATTAGAGAAAGTGACAATGTTTATCACCATACTTTATAAGACAAGATAGAAATCAATGTTAGTACTAAGAATAATTTATGATTTATAGAGAATAGTTGATTCAATGTTAAAGAAGGAATATGACTGAAAAGGGACTTACAGTCCATAAACCTAACTATTATATTTTAAATGAAAAGTAATGAAATTTTATGTTGAATAATAATTAAAACACAAACAAATAAGTGAAGCCCATCAGGCTGAATTCAGAATGTAATTTAAAAAGGAAATACACTAGAAAACAATCATGGCTGTTTGTAACTAGGAAAACAATTAACTGCCAAGAACATTTCAAATGCAAATTATATCAATTTCATAAAAAATCTTACTAATCTAAGAACAGTGAATGGACAATGATTGTATATCAGTTATTTCTACACAGAAATATTATTGTAATAATTTAATTCAAGAAAGATATGTTATTTTTTAAATGTCGACTAATTAGACTATAGTTAAAGTGTAACAAAATATGACCTTATGAGGTATCATTGTAAACTTTGAAAGGAAAGAAAAATAATAGTGATGTCATTTATTATCCCAAAGGAAGTATAAGGGAATAAAATCATTGGGAAAATACTTAATAAATTTGAATAAAAATTCAAATATCTCTAACAATGTAAGTAAAGAGTAATGAAACAAGCATGGAATTATTAGTTACTATGACAACGAGTCATTTGAGGCTTATTTTTCCGTTAAATTATACAGACGCTGAAGAAACGAAGCGTGGGTACGCCACACAAGAAATTGGACAAACTAAAACTTTAATTTAAACAGTTATAACAAGTCAACAAGTGAATTCAAATGATCCCATGTGAAGAGACGTCGATCTGTACAGAATTAATGATGACCAGGAACGAAATTGAACAAACTAATTAAAGAAAAAACCCAGACCTGTTTGAAGAAGACGCTGGAAGCCTACAACCAGCCCAAATTCGAAAAATACACGCCTACCCATGATGACCCTCCAACGTGAGACGAACTGATAAGTACCGAATAATTTCTTACTCCTAAAACCCAAAATCACTTAAATTATTTTCAAATGATAAAATTTCTCACTATTTAAAAGTAGTATTTTCTTTCAAAGGTAAAGGCATAATTTACTTATATTAAAAAACATTTATAAAGATAACCTTATTTGTAAACATAATCACTGTAACAGAAATACGACACTACGGAACAAATTGTACAAACACATTATAAATCCTAAGTACCTATAAGGTATAATAGTGTACTTTCTTTTCATGTAATCAACGTTTATGTCTATTTTCATGATCAAAAGAACTCCAGATTTAAAAAAAAACAGTAATTTGTTGACATAACGGAACGATAGTGTTTTAAAATCGAAATTTGCCAACCTTGAGATGTTTATGTTTCACGCTCTAAGCCGGGGCATAATATTATAATCTGTTTATGATTCAATTGTCATATTTATTAATAATTAAATTTGTATTAAAAGATACAGTACAACACAATATTCTCTTGTTATTTCATAGGATTTATTTTTGTAAAATATATGTGTGTTAGCGAAGTAGTAAGTATCAGCCAACTAGCGCTTGTTACGAGTGGCCGAGTCGACAACCTGTGTAGCAGCGGGAATAATTCGAACGCCACAGCTGTCCATGCTAATATCACATATTACTTTAAAAATTAAATGTTTTAATTGTTTTAATAAAAACAATTTGGCGCCACCCGGGAATCGTAATCCCTATGAATTGACAGGTAGGTTGTACTGGTGACATTGACAACGCTACGGACTCCAGTAGTGACGTCGATTTATGTAACAACCAGTGTGAGGCAAACACACTACAATCACACTAATACACCATATAAACAAGTGTGATACATTTTAACAGGTACGACCTCGTTTACTCGTTACATATTGGCTTCCATCGCGGGGCTTGAACGAGGGCGCACCCCGTTACTCGCTACATATTGACGCCAGCAACGTGGGACTTCACGAGTCAACACACACACACCTCGTTTACTCGTTACATATTGGCTTCCATCGCGGGGCTTGAACGAGGGCGCACCCCGTTACTCGTTACAATAGTTATATTTTAAACAGTGAAAACACGTACCAGACTTAGTAAAACAAATCGAAATACTCAATACAAGATATTATAATAAAGGAAGGAACATCCAGAATTTAATACAGAAGAATTGAGATCCGAGGAGAAGAAGTGAAGAAGACGTGGACCCTATCTTCGTCCTGGAAGAAGAAAGAAGAGGATCTGGTGAATTTGAACAATTTATTATCTTATGTGTCAAAACCAACATTTGTGTAGACGACTTTCTAGGAATTAAACAAAATAAAACTACAGACACTATATCACACCAACACTAAAGAACACTCACAAATAACATGAATTGAGCTTTACACTTTTTTGAACACCATAAGAAACTTTAACGATAACTAATAAGCACCTAAACTGGTCATAACCTCTAATAACAAGTAACCAATACACGACTGCCAGTTTGCACCTTAAACACCAAAATCCTTACATTGTGAAATTTGTATTTTGATTTTAAGAATAGTATTATTTGTTTAAACGTAATCCCCGAACCAGATACGCCCTGAGATAATTTATTTTAACAGAAATAAAAACAATCTGCATCATTCCTTTGGTCCGGCTGACAATATTTTTAGCTACTGTACCAACTGATAAAAGAAGACGCATAATTTTGTCACAATTGTAATTACCGTAAAAAGAAAACGAGAAATAATTAATCAATGCTTCATTGAATAAAGATCGTTCAAAGGAAGATATATGTTTGGTGTTATATTTGCGTCATTATTATTACTGTTTCATTTAAGAAATAAGTTAACATAGCACAGCGGACGGAGCAACTGTTGGCAACTCTGAGTGACGTCATTGGAACTGCATGCATAGTGGGAGCGAGCGGTAGAATACAAAATAATTTACCGTTCAACATATCATATTAATTGTTACAGATTGACAACAACAACGGTGTGGTTTAATAATTTTACACATATATATTAAATTTGTTAAAAATTGACACATGCTACGTGGAGCATAAGAACTCGTATCTCAACACAAATTGTTATATTGTTTACTCGCGAGACCTCATCTCATTTATTTATTATCGTTACAAATTGACGACTCCAGTGTGAGGCGAAATAAGGCGTAACATACATATTAATTGTTACAATATATATATATATATATATATATATTTATATATATTACCATAATACTTATAACTATTTTACCTCAAGATATATTTTTTCCTTTAGGAACATGTTTCGGGAGATCCTTTGTTTGGTATTATATACATCAAGAAACGGACTGTAGCAGAAAGTGATTAAAATTTATATATATATATATATGTATATAAAACACTTTTTGGAGTTTACAGTTTACAGTTTATTTCTTGTTGCATATATAATTTATTTGATGTTTGTAATTACTTTACCTCAAGATGTTTTTTCGCTTATTTGGAACATGTTTCGGGAATCCTATTGTTCCTATCCTCAGCCTTCTTAATTTTGTATCTTGTTGAGTACTTGTGTTTTGGTTGGTTGTTGTTATGGTTTCCTGTTGGTTTTTTAAACTGGTATTATTGTGTGTGATTGTGGTGTATATATTAGCTTTTTGAGTATTTTCGATGTTGAGTGTTTTGAATATTGTGTCATGTTTTGTATTGATTTGTATTAATACCTGAACAATAATATACGCAGTTTAATGGAAGTAGTACACATAACACATTCTTTTTATGTATTGAGTTTCTTTATATCTATATTACAAAGCTTGGCATAATAGCGGTTTCTGTACTTGAACACACACACACACACACACACACACACACACACACACACACACACACACACACACACACACACACACACACACACACACACACACACACACACACACACACACACACACACACACACACACACACACACACACACACACACACACACACACACACACACACACACACACACACACACACACACACACACACACACACACACACACACACACACACACAAGCAACATCTTTAATTTAATTTTTATTTTGAAAGTTCTGTAATTTTACAGCTTATGTGCTCTATAATTTATAGTAAACTTTATCTGAAAGTATTAATATTGTAATAGTAATAATTCTGTTTAGGATTATTTAGTGGATGAGAATGGCTGTTACACAGCTGATGCAGGACCATCACTTGCTGGTCTGTCTGTATTATCAGATGGTAGTGACAACATATTAGCTCATTTAAAGTCAAATGATATGTTGATGGATGCAGAACAGTATGTACATAGTTATCCATATGACTGGAGGACTAAGACACCAGTTATACTGCGAGCCAGTCAACAGTGGTTCTTTGACACAAATGCCATAAAGGATAAAGCCATTGTAAGTAAGCCAGTACTCTTTTGTGTATTCAGTAATTATGATAAGGGAAGGGTGTACTAAATGTTCTGTTACTTAGATGTATACGAGGTGTGTTCAAAAAAAGACCGAACTATTTGTGTAGCATGCCATCCTGCCCATAGAGCGAGTTGCACAATTACGTGCTGCTGGCGACAGGTTTTGACGCTGAAGTGCCGTTTTCTCTGTCCCGTCATGATCGTCAGTCTTCGAGCTACATGCACTGTAGTGGGTATGGGCACACACCGTCCGGCAGATGTATAACGAACTAAGAATGAAGATCTTAACGCAACGTGTGTGTTTAAAACTTTGTTCCTAACTTCATAAAATCTTTACAGAGCAATTTTCATTGCATTCCAAAGTTGTCATTACCATTTTCATTGGTACGCAGTTGTTAACTGATTTCAAAACAGGTCTCTTTGTGATCGTCGTCAACAAACGCAGTAAGAAATTTTTTCATTGATACAATACATTTAAATTTTTCAATCAAAATTTAATTTTACAATCTTATATGGATACACATTGTATCAGAAAGTCCTGTTAGTTAAACGATGATTTACAGCTACCACATCATGAGCTCTCTTCCCATGATCTTCAACGTTGCTTTGATCTGCACCAACCATTGTTTTTAACCCTTTTTAAAATTTCTTAAAATAATCATTCAGCTCTTGCAGACCTCTGCATATGCTTAATTCGAAAACCAGAATGTCTGTGTAAAGTTTTAACCTAGTTTTGCCACACATTTTCATAAGCACACATTCTTCGAGGTCTTTCTTAATCACTTTGTCACCAATCCGGCGGCCAGCGTGCTCACGTCCCCACTGAATCTGATATAGCTCAAAGACTAATTCTGATAGTGGAACAGAATAAATGGCAGTTTGTTGTAAAAAACTATCGCTATTTGTGATAGTCGCAGCGCGTTGTTTGTGCAGGTTGGTATGATATTCAAAAAGTTTGGTCTTCTTTTGAACACACCTCATATTTATAATTTCAAATAGATCATCTTGTTTTGTTCTTATTTGAGTTTGTCTTTAATTAGTAAATTATTGTTATTATCTTTGAAATATCAAGATTTTCCCAAATATTCATTTTTTGATCTTTTTATGTTTTTATTTAACTTGATATTTTGAATGTCGGGAAAATAATGTTTATTATTTATACAATGTGTGGCTATCAAGTAGTTTTTTCTTTGTCTGGCCTACATAAAATTTATTACAATCTGGGGATTCTATTTTGTATATTACATTTTTATTGTGAATATTGGATTTAGTTTTCGGTTTTATTTGGGGGAAAGCTTATACCGGCTGACACTCAGTCTCCAGTGTTGCGTTAGTCGCCATAAGGTGCCCAAGGAGGTATAGTTGGAAGTTTCTCTTTATCAAGGTTATGGGACTCAATGGGCATTTCCCATCTTTTCCAGTACTTTGGGGGATCAAGTAATGAAAACAATCAAAGAAGAATCAAATAACAAATTAAATTACTTTGACTTAACCATAAATGACTGACTGACTAATCCTTTGACGTTATACCTCGCGACGAGCCTTGGCCTCCCCGACTAGTTGCCTCCAAACACCTCGGTCCTCCAGCCTCCACCTCCAATCCCCGATACCCATCCTCCTGAGGTCATGTTCTACATCCTGTAGCCACCTTCTAGGTATTTCTTTTCTTCTTTGTCCATCTATTGTCCCTCTAAGAATTTCTCTGGATATTCTGTCATTCCTCCATGCGCATCACAAGTCCCAACCACCTGATCCTCGTAGACCTGATGAACCTCACTATGTCCTCGTCATCTATCAATTCCCTATTGTTCCATATGCGCCATTCTCATTTCCCTTCACCGATCCAAAGATTTTTCTTAGAATTCTTCTTTCAGAGACTCTTAAGTTATGTGTGTCACTATTAAGTAGTGTCCAGGTCTCTGCAGCATACATCACAACTGGTCTTACTAAAGTCTTGTTGCTGACTAAACTGGATATAAACATTTTCTGGTGGGCATAGAAAACTCTTATTACCACTCATTATGTGATGTGGAATCTCATTTCTGATTTTGTTCTCATTGTTTATAGAGGCATTCGAATATTTAAATTCCCGTACCCCTTGAAAGTATGCCATTCTACATTGAGATTCTTAATTCTCCTCTTTACCTCTGCACATGATACTTTCATATATTTTGTCTTTTCTTTGTTGGCATAGAGTCTTACTGGACTTCTCTTTCCAGTTCTTCAAAGGTACCTTTTAAGGTGTTTACATTTCTGGCCACCAGCACCACATCATCTGCATATGCACTGATCTGCCCATTCGCTTAAATGTATGTCCCCTCAGTCCCAACTTTCCTACTGCATACTGGAGAGCCAAATTAAATAATGTTTCTGTTAATGCATCGTCTTGTTTAACCCCACCTGTTATTATGAATTCCTTACTCTTTTCTCTTCATTGAGTTACTTTTCCTTTGGTTCCATGCATTGTACTATCAACCAGTTTTACAATTTTTTGTAGAATTTCAAGAGCTTTAAGGGCCTTTAATAGTCTGGATCTGTTTATGCTGTTGAAAACTTGTTTATAATCAATAAAAAGGATGTGTAGGCCTCCTCCATTTTCGTAGCATCTCTCAAGTGATTGCCTCATAATGAATATTTGATCTACTGTGCTCCTCCCTATTCTAAAACCATTCTGATACTTTTTCAAAATCTCTTCAGCATATGAATTCAGTATTTTCAGGAGTACATTAGAGAAGACTTTATACACACAACTGAGCAAAGTTATACCTCCATAGTTACTGCAATTGGCTTTATTGTCTTTCTTGAATATGGGACATATTGTTACAACACAAATAAGCCACCCCAGTACCAGGGATAAAAAAGATGATACTAAATATAAATATACTTCATATAAAATAAAATATTAAATATAAATAAAATGTAAAGACAATGACACGACAAACGACGACATGACCTAACCCAAGTGATTGACCAAACAAACAGGGAAACAAAGAAGAAGGGAAAAAACCGAAACCAAATAAGAATCAAGTCAATTGAAGGAAGTGAATGAATCCATACAACCAAATGAAATAAAATCAAACGAGAAGGGGAGAACCAAATTAAAATGAAACCAATTGAAAATGAAGGAGAAGAAGAAGAAAAATGAAAATGAAACTAAAGTGAGACCTAGGGATAAGAAACAAACCAATAATATAAAATATATAAGGGAGAAATGGTACACTTAAGTATAATATTGGGAATAAAGCCAATGATTATCCAATATCAGAAATAAATATTATTATCAATTAAATAATTAATGTAACTGATTTAACAAAACCCAGTAAAGTAATATAATAAAAAGAAAAGTACACTAACCCAAGAATTAGAGTTAGATGTAATAAAACTCTATAGAAATATAACCTTAGTAATACTATGTATAATATTTGTAAAGAAAGAAATAGTGAGAAAGTGACAAAGAGAAATAATTATAGGGATTACCCACTAAGAAACACTTAAAGTAAACAGTTAAAGAGTGCAATTGTGAAAGTGTAAATCCCCAAAATAGTTAGAAACCATATTTATGGCAATAAAACGCTTAATAATCAATAATAAACAATAATTGATTAATGGTGAAACAAATAATAATTAAGAATAAGGTTTTAATGATAGAATTAGATGTAAGCACTTCATAATGTGGAATAAACACTGAAGAGTGATAAGGAAACACTATGTGACTAACAGTGAACCAAATTAGTAATTAAAAATATATGGTTTATGATAATATTAAATGTAAACAATTAGTAATATGAAATGAACACTGGAAAGTGATGATGACGTTGTTAATTAAGAAAGGATTTTTAAGAGAATTAAGTTTAATTGTAAACGATTGTAATTAAAGGGGAGAATCCCATGAAAAGATAAACAGCTAGTGTTAACATGGATTGAAAGTAGAGTTTAATTTGGGAATAAGAAGTTAATAATATTTCTCATAAATAAACACCCCAGATTGTAAGGGAAAACCAATTAAGTAAATTCAAAAGGTGTGATGTTAATTAACACCCAAAAAATAGTAATTAATGAAATGAGTTGTAAACAAACTTTACTTAATAATTGTTAAATAATTGTGTAATTATATTTATGAATAGGATATGACTGAAGAAATTGTACAGAGCATATGCCTAGGTGTTATGTTTTTAATTGATGAAGAATAGGGAGTGGTAGCCATATTGTTAACAAAGGCAAAATAGATAATTAAGAAGCTAAGACAATACAAATCTAATTACACTAGAAAATCAGTTAATGTAGAAAATAACAGAACCATACAATTGGGATAATAAACAAAACAAAACACATTAGAATAAAATGAGACATCATTTGTATAAATTCAGTAAATATGGTCAATGGCTACTAGTGCCTCTGAAATGCCTAACTGTCAAAACCAATAATTACAAATTGTATAAAACCCACAAGGAAATTAACAAATCTAAGGCGAGTAACTAGCCAAGAATAATGTGTAAATCATTTTAAAATAAAAATGTTACAATAAGAACTTAAATTAAAAGAAATATGTAATTAACAAATGTTAACATAATTGTACAAAAGTTAATAACTAATAGAACACAACCTTATGAGGTATGAATTTAATCTTTGAAAGGAAATACATAGAATAGTGATAATATTTAATACTCAGGAAGGAAGACAAGAATAAAATCAATCAGAAAATATACAGTAATTTTGAATAAAAATTCAAATATGATAACAATGGTAATAAACCATGCATTAGCCAATCAAAGGGTTTAGGTTACCATAGAAACGGGCCGTTGGTTACTAATTTTCCGTTAATTCTGATTACTCGTATAATGACGCTTATATAGCAGGGACGCAAGATTTTGTATGACATAAATTTTACTTTAAAGTGTTAAAAAACTAGTCAAAAGTCAAAAACATATACCAGTGAGAAGGAGATGATGAGTAATAACATTTAACTGATGTCCAGGAACAATTTAAACGAAAATTAAAAGAAGAAATTCCCAAGACTAATCTGAAAATGACGCCAGCAGCCTAAATCACCCAAAATTGATGAATTTTCCATTTCAAATGAACAACGATGTATCACAAACCATCTGAACTGATAAGTATCATTTAAATACCCAATTCCCAGCAATAAAAGCACTTTAAATATTTCTCAAATCTATACAAACTCTCACTATGAATTGAAAATAATTTCTTTCAAGGATTAAATAAAATAAACTTACATAGAGCTTGTTAACTAAAAAATAACCTCGCACTAGATTGCGAACTTTTGAAACACATATTACTACACTGCAGAACAAATTGTAGCCACACTTTATTTTATTTAAGTACGAATAATGTACGGTAGTGTACTTTTTTATTGTAATCATATTTAATGTTTTCCTTGTAATCAAAAGGACTCCAGATTTTGAACGAGTATACGTTGTAACGTAATCTGAAAGGTGGAACGTCCGTCTTATTCAAGCCCCGCGATGGAAGCCATTCTGTAACGTCCGGCGGGTTTTATCGTGAAAGTCTCGGAGCAGTCAGAGTACCTTTTTGCGATCGTCACTAATGAATTATATTTACTAATGTTCAAAGCAGTTGAATTTGATGTTTACCAAAAAAAACTGAAATCGAGTGTGTGTGATTTGGGAGAGATTAATGAAGTTGTGTAATCTTAGTTAGGAGAGAGAGTAGGAACAAAGATATTAACCCCGGAGTATACAATTACTTTTTTAAAATATTCGCTGTTCATAAGACCAGCTGATTTTGACAGCTGCCTCAAAATGTTAGGTTAAACAAACACCACTGTTCGGTGATACTTCCCGGCGGTTCGTCCTCTTCTTGGCTTCCTGAAAATCTGTAACAACTACCCTCTACAAGAAAGAATACACGTTTTATTATTTATAATAAAATATTCAGAGTATTTATTTATGTAATACACTGATTTTCTCTTCTCCCAGTACAAAAATATTATAATCGATTTTTTCTGTCAACAACACATTGGATCGATTTAATTAGGTAAACATTGGAATTATAACAAATTATATATTTTTTTCCTTGATTAGACACTAAACAATAAATAATTCATTTATTAATTTCCCCAGGGTTAAGGGTAAGTTCTTTGTGTTATGAGACGGTCAGAAATGAATAATTATATACTACGCTTTACAAGAGAAAAATAATAAATTTCAAATTTTTTGTTTTTTTCGTAGTATGTAGTTCCGGATTTGTCTGCTAGAGTACAGATTATGTCTTTATTATACACATGAAATCATTTACGAAATATTGGAACTGCACAGAGATTCGACATGAGGATTTCTTGGTTAACAATTATTAATAAAGTTTATTTTACCTCTTTTCTCGAAGTGTTTACTTGGATGGTGCTGTTTCTAGTGTTGGAGTTATAGTTGTTTTGTAATTTCGTTGAATGTCCATAAGATACAATCTCACCAAAATCTCGAAGTGCTGTTCAACTAGGCCTGATCTGGTAATTGGTTATTTCAATTTTTCATCGAGTAAAGGACATTAAAGTTGATATCTGAAGGAGTTCTAACATAAGGTGGATACTACTAGTTAATTTTTATTCAATTTGGCACTGTTTCCGAAAGTTTTCATAGGGTTTTATTAAATTTTTGATGGCATTCCACTTTTTTTCAAACGAACGGTTTTCAATCGTTTTAACAATTAATTCATATCTTGTTAGGTGGTTACTGTTAGTAACCAATAATTTTTATATAATTTTTTATTGGTGCATCTATATAATTACTTTTGAGTATATAGGCTGTTTTTAATTATTATAAATTTATTTCTTATTTATAGAAAAATAATCCTTTTTAACTTTGGTTTATTATCCAATTTGATTTATTTGAGGTTTTTCCTTTTATTTCCTCTTAATCTCAGATATAGGTCTTTAATATTTTTATTTCCTTTAATTGTATTTATATATTATTTATTAATTTCTTATAGTATCCTTACACTGAACTATTTTCTACTGCCATTTTACTCATACAGTATTATTTTATTTATTATTATTATTTTATATTTAACCCTGGGTTATCTTATATTCAAACATAATTATTCTATTAAATATAAAATTAAACCTAGGTACAAAATCTTAGTTGCCTACACAATACAAATTATACAATATTCCAACAAAACACATAATTGGTCAGTAGCATATAGTCTACTATTATAATCAATTGTTTCTCCATCTACAGCATAAGTCTGTGAGATGCTCCTTTTAAAATCACTTATTTTCTCAGTGGGTACACTATAACTCACTTTGTACACTTTATATCAATTAAGTATAGTTTATAATGTTTTGTGATAAAAAAGTAATTTAGAGCTAGATATATTATACCCATTTCTGACCTTTATAGTGGGGTGATTAAGTTATCGTTTTTGGGACTGGGTTATGTAACGTTATATAAAGCCCCCCCCCCCCACTAGAACAGATTTATTTTCGTTTTACTTGTTTCAAAATAAATTGTTGACTTCTTCAATCTTCATAATATTCCTGTTTTATATCTTCATAATAACTTCCTTCATTTCAGACTGGTTATATAACCGTTATTCGGTTAAATGGTAATTGCTATTTTCTTACTCAACTCTCTCTCTCTTGGAGGCAAATTCATCAATTATTTATATTCTCTGCGTAGTGGTATTTCCACATATTGTAACGTACCAAATTAGCAGTTACATAAAATAACTATCTAATACGTCAAATAAAAGGATATCATGAAAATATTTCATCGTGCATAAAAGGAGGAACAGGAGAATATAAATAAAGTGTGTATCTACGAATGAATATTATTGAAACAACCCAACAAAGAAGAAGGAAGAGTAATAAGGATATCATCGAGTATAACAAAGAGAGAGAAAATACCAACGAGCCAATATGATATGTTAGCGTCCAGGCCCAATAGATCCAAAATAGTGAGGGGATATGCCGAAAATAATTATTAACATAAAAAGGAGACGAATCAAGTACAATCACAATGGTGATAATACAAACGAATTTGTTTATTAGTGTGAAATAATATGGGACAATGACTACCATAACCATGAATAAAAATATGGAAGAGTATGACGATATTAAGGGAACATGGATTATTGCAAATAATGTGTAACCAAGGAGAACACCGACAGTGAGAAACAACTAACCAGAAGAAGAAAAGAAGAAGAAGAGGAAAAGAAATGTACCATGAAGAATGAAGATTATGTATGAACAGTACAAGACATCAACATTCACAAGATATACAAGGAATTAAAATCAATATAGTGAACAGAAGAAGTATAATGATTATTCGAATACCAGTAACAGAGAAACCAGTGTTGAGCATCATTAAGTGATCACGAACAATGACGGTGAGTACTTAATATAAGTGTAACAACGTGTGATATGATAACCATTTTACCCCAAGTAAACAGCACAAACAATACCAGTGAAAATGTTTATAACGGAGAAAAGTGAGTAACCATTATAAGTGAAAGAATCCACGATTAACTAGTGAAATGCACAGACAATTAGTGTAACAAGTTTAATCAAGATTGTAAAATCACATAGATAATCAGTAAGACCACCAAAAAATATGAGACAGAACAGTAAATTAATTGTTCATAGGGATTAATAATAAAAGCTTTGCATGCTTTGATACGAAATGTGCCTGAATGCCATAGCAAGACAGGACAAAATGTAAATGAATACCAGAACAAATAGTAGCAAATAAGCTAGTTTGTTGAGTATAAACCAATCAATGTACGTAAGATTAAGTACAACCCACCAAAACATGTGACATCATTAGACTAAGAATACATGTATTATTGTTTCAACAAATAGTGTAAAAATGTGTATAACTTAATAATAAACCATTGTAGTAGAATGCCATGATGAGATGGCAATAGTTGAGTTAAATACTGCGTAAAAGTATGTAGCACATTGTTGTCAGACAACTGACACATAACTTCACAAGGATTGAACCTATAACATAAAATCATGTACAGTAGTTAAACCAAGCAATTATCCACAGTTGTTTCAAACAGAGACTAGCTAAGAATAAAAATGCAAACCAATGAATACCATATGTACTGAAGGACACAGCAAATGAATCAGATTGAATATAATATCATAAAGTTAAATAGACAGAACCCCAATGTGACAAGAGAGTTAGTCAAAAAACATTATCAAAACTTATCAAAAGAATGTGACAAATGTTACCAGTAGTTAGAGAAATGTCTAATACTGCTATGAGAACACCTCACAAATGTAATACTAGTAGTTTAATAATTGAAATATTATAAACTAACTAACTGCAATTGTAAATCAAATATATTGGAACTTACCGTCTGCGGCTTTTAGAAACAGCGTCTTTACAAAATTGACATGTTTCGGGACACTTGTCCCATCATCAGAATTTAAAACAATCGCGTATCATTTAAAGTTGATACACTTGTCAATCACTTAAAACATTAAAATCCAATATAAAACAAATAACTTAAAATAATATGATACTAAAATATTTACAGCGAGTGCGAAGGTTTACCGATGTACATCGTATGGAGACCGACCGCGCACTAATTTACGTCTCGCTCCCACCACGACAATAGCGCAAGGCAGTGTTGTACAATACATTTGACTTGAAAACCAATTTATCATTTAAAACATGCGGCTTGGTATCTGTATTGTTGTATGCTTTATAAATTTCATACTCTTCAAGAGCGTTCAAATATCGCCCTTTCTTACATATGTGAAGGGGTATCAAATTAGTTTTAAAATTAGTGTAGTTATGATTCTCGGAAATGAGGTGTTCTGCAAATTTTGACTTGATATTGTCCAAACTGTGAAAGTGTGTAGGCGGCCTATGTTCTGTAAATCTTTTTAAAAAACCACGTCCTGTCTGGCCCACATAAAAGGCGTCACAATCGTCACATATCAATTTGTAAACACCAGTTTTGTGTTCAAGGCTGGTAGTTCTGCGGACACGAAGATTATTCATAATACTATTAGTGGTCTTATAAGTGACCTTGATATTACTGGTTTTACTAAAAATTGACCCAAAAATCTGAGGCATAAGGTATGTGTACGGTGTTGCAATGTATTTGCGTATTGTATTTTCGCGTGTTTTATGTCCGTTAATGTTACTATGCCCCTTCTTATGTTTTCGAAGGATGTTGTTCACCATATTGACATCATAACCATTAGCAACTGCAATGTGTTTAATGGTGTCTAATTCCTCACGGTATTCTTTATCACCGAGGGGTAAAGATAAAAGTCTATAAATCATACTGTGGAAGGCAGCTAATTTCTGTGATAAAGGATGAAAAGACTTAGCATGTATTACAATATCAGTCGTTGTGGGTTTTCTATAGATGTCAAATTGTAACTTTTTATTATTGTCCTTAGCAACAGTTAAATCTAGAAAATTCAGTTTACCATTGTCTTCACTTTCAAGTGTGAACTGCATTTTGTCATTGATATTATTCAAATAATTATGTAAATTATCAATTTGCCTTTGTGTACCTTTGTATGTTAAAAAGGTATCATCAACATACCTGCCGTAAAATATTATGTTATTCTTGTGTTTGTTATTAGTGAGAATGAATGAATTTTCGAAATTATTTAGGTATATATCTGCAAGAAGACCTGAAAGTGGAGAACCCATTGCTAACCCATTTTGTTGGCTGAAAAATTGATTATTGTGGGTAAAATAATTTTGATCAAGAACTAACTCCAAAATGTGCATCAATTCATTTATACTATTAATATCCAATTTATTAGTATTAATAAGGTTAATCCTAAGTATACGCAAGGTTTCAGCTACTGGTATATTCGTATACAAGTCCACAATATCAAAGGAAATAAGTTTGTAAGCCGGTTCAACTATTAAATTTTTAACCTTATTCACAAAGTCAACACTATTAATTAGACTATGATCATTAACTATTTGTATATTAACTATTTCACCACTGCTCCGGGGTATAAAACGGCTAAAAAACTAGTCACCATAATAAAACACAATATACAAATAGTTAATGATCATAGTCTAATTAATAGTGTTGACTTTGTGAATAAGGTTAAAAATTTAATAGTTGAACCGGCTTACAAACTTATTTCCTTTGATATTGTGGACTTGTATACGAATATACCAGTAGCTGAAACCTTGCGTATACTTAGGATTAACCTTATTAATACTAATAAATTGGATATTAATAGTATAAATGAATTGATGCACATTTTGGAGTTAGTTCTTGATCAAAATTATTTTACCCACAATAATCAATTTTTCAGCCAACAAAATGGGTTAGCAATGGGTTCTCCACTTTCAGGTCTTCTTGCAGATATATACCTAAATAATTTCGAAAATTCATTCATTCTCACTAATAACAAACACAAGAATAACATAATATTTTATGGCAGGTATGTTGATGATACCTTTTTAACATACAAAGGTACACAAAGGCAAATTGATAATTTACATAATTATTTGAATAATATCAATGACAAAATGCAGTTCACACTTGAAAGTGAAGACAATGGTAAACTGAATTTTCTAGATTTAACTGTTGCTAAGGACAATAATAAAAAGTTACAATTTGACATCTATAGAAAACCCACAACGACTGATATTGTAATACATGCTAAGTCTTTTCATCCTTTATCACAGAAATTAGCTGCCTTCCACAGTATGATTTATAGACTTTTATCTTTACCCCTCGGTGATAAAGAATACCGTGAGGAATTAGACACCATTAAACACATTGCAGTTGCTAATGGTTATGATGTCAATATGGTGAACAACATCCTTCGAAAACATAAGAAGGGGCATAGTAACATTAACGGACATAAAACACGCGAAAATACAACACGCAAATACATTGCAACACCGTACACATACCTTATGCCTCAGATTTTTGGGTCAATTTTTAGTAAAACCAGTAATATCAAGGTCACTTATAAGACCACTAATAGTATTATGAATAATCTTCGTGTCCGCAGAACTACCAGCCTTGAACACAAAACTGGTGTTTACAAATTGATATGTGACGATTGTGACGCCTTTTATGTGGGCCAGACAGGACGTGGTTTTTTAAAAAGATTTACAGAACATAGGCCGCCTACACACTTTCACAGTTTGGACAATATCAAGTCAAAATTTGCAGAACACCTCATTTCCGAGAATCATAACTACACTAATTTTAAAACTAATTTGATACCCCTTCACATATGTAAGAAAGGGCGATATTTGAACGCTCTTGAAGAGTATGAAATTTATAAAGCATACAACAATACTGATACCAAGCCGCATGTTTTAAATGATAAATTGGTTTTCAAGTCAAATGTATTGTACAACACTGCCTTGCGCTATTGTCGTGGTGGGAGCGAGACGTAAATTAGTGCGTGGTCGGTCTCCATACGATGTACATCGGTAAACCTTCGCACTCGCTGTAAATATTTTAGTATCATATTATTTTAAGTTATTTGTTTTATATTGGATTTTAATGTTTTAAGTGATTGACAAGTGTATCAACTTTAAATGATACGCGATTGTTTTAAATTCTGATGATGGGACAAGTGTCCCGAAACATGTCAATTTTGTAAAGACGCTGTTTCTAAAAGCCGCAGACGGTAAGTTCCAATATATTTGATTGAACAACACGTGGCTTGGTACTAAACATTTGGAATTTATTCCTTTTAAACATGCAATTGTAAAACCAGATGTAAATAAACACCATACTATAACTTAGAGAGCTTTCAGATAACGAAAAGTTAATGAATACATTGAACCAACAATGTACAACAATTGTACACTATTTTAATTACTAACAATATATCCCATGTGTACTAAAATAACTAAATAAGTGACAAAATGGAGAGATGAGAACAGAAAATATTTTGATCATACTATATGTATATACAAAATAACATTTTTAGCAAAATAAAGTATGAACAAATGTAAATAAATGTACATATTTGTGATAGGAGGTCAAACATATGTAGTAGAATAAGGAATAATTGCGTTACAAATAAATATAAACAATCGAACATGGTTGGTATAGACGCCATTAACAGATTTTATTTAAACTATAAATATAACCATTTTATGTACTAACATGAAGGAGAAATGGACTCAAAATGTTTAGTAATAAGTATTACAGTGTAATTATAACGAAATATGGTGAAAAAGACTTATTTATATTAAGAGTCACCATATGAGATTTCAAGATGACCAAGTGAATTAATAATGGACGGATTTAGTGCTTGTTTAGACTTAAAATAAAGCCACAAGTGTCCGCGATTTAATGCCACTATCCAAATGACGCTATGTCAAAAAATAAGAAACTTATGACCATTATAAGTTTTTCAATCATTTTGAGTATCCATATATACGTCATTTATAATCTCGAACCCACGCTTAGAGTTGCCAAAAATTAAAAGTTTTATTTTACCAGAGTGTTTTGGGATTGAGAGTATGACCTTTTGAACCAATCAAATAGCTTAAAATGACCAGACGAAAAGAGACGCTTTAGCGAAATGTGACATTCGTTCTGCAACACTCACGGCGAGAGGTCTATGCCGAAAGTCAGCAAGATATTTTTGAAATGTGCGCGTCACCTACAGTAATACACAAACAGACATTAACCTGTACACAACACCACATTACCGAGTGTCAAGTGAATTAAGTGAACAGTGAATTAACATGACCAGTGTATAATAAGGGTCATGTTCAGTGTATATGATCAGGGAGTACAATATTTTAATTATTTTAAAGAAAATAATAAAAGAAATAATTCTCGTTGATGAACGAGAATTATTGTTTTGACTGCACTAGTCAAGTAACGCTTGAGTGCTTAAATGAGTAATGATGGACAATTATCAGAATTTAATAAACAAGTTGTAGCACAATCCAATGACAATAATTAATTCAAAAATAATTATTTTATACTTAAAGAATAATTGAGAACGGCTGAATTAAATTTAGATACCGCTCATCAGCATGTGTATATAGTCGCTTACTTGACTATAACTTTTGAACTAATAAATAATAATTTTCTTGTGCCAATATTGTCATGACTGATAATTACACATCAAATGAATTATAAATAAAATGTTTGTAACTATATTATTAAGAATTTTATAAATAACATTACTTATACTAAATAACCACTTACGTGTTCCTAGGCAAACTAACCTAGAACCGAAACATATATTTTTGTCACAAAGAAAAAATTCTGTTCTTGAATGATTTTAATGAAATGAAAGCAATAATAAGAGTTTTTTTCTTTAGATTTTTTCTCTTTCCAGTACATGGTTCTGATAACTAATGAATTAATAATAATAATATTTTAACAGTGCAACGATCAAAGCACGTGTTGACCTTAGTTTTTCTAAAACTCTGCATAACATACGATAGTACGATATTATCGGCTATCGTACTGAGTTTAATAATTTTAAATTTTTGTTCTTTTTTATAATCATAGATACGTAAATATTGTTATTCAAACTCACATCTTTATATCTGGTATCATGTGTCTTCAAAGAACTCACTAAATTGGTAATATAATTAACTAAAGTGAACCTAACCTCGTTCACAATACTATTGTACATTACAACAGTGTTACCAGCCTTGAGATACAGAGATCTCAATATTTGTTTAAATTTGTTGTTGTTTGTAAAGATATCATGCTAATTATTTTAAAAGAGTTTGCTGAATTTAATCATTGTCAATAAATCCTCAGTTTATTATCAGTGGAAACAGAGTTTTAATTTCTATAAAATAGAAGCAGTAGTTTGATTTTTTTTTATACACAGTTATCTCATAAGGTGGCGGTAGTATTTGAATTACTGATATCATTCAACTTACAATTGAATATTTGATTTATTTTATTGTTTATGTGTATTTTTCCGATATTCAAAAGGAATATCTGTGCATGTCAAGTGTGTTTACAGTAAAAGAAGTCGCCATCGAGAATAGTGAAGATATCCACGGATGGTAAGTGGGGAGGTTAACACAGTGAAGTGATAGCAAGCCTAATACTCTTTTAAACCACAAACTTTAAACTACAACAGTAACTCACAATATTAATAATAAACATTCTAAATAATAATATAACACTAACGTTGTATTGTTACAATATTACTTGATAAGGACTGGTCACACTAATCATAAAAAACTTGTTTTAACACTTATTTTCTTATTTACTTCTATAAATTTGCTTTCTCAATTAAGCTTCGGTTTGCTATCTTCCTTCTATTTTCTTCATCTATACTTCTGGAATCTAATATCACTCTTTTCAGCTATTTTATAATTATTATCCCTTAAATATTCAATTTCCCTAACATTTTTCCCTATCCTGTGCGGTGGTTCAGTTCGGGTGGCCACTTTTGGGTCCATAACTCCGCTGTCCATCCTTACACCTTCTGAGACCAGGGGAACATCATCCCTGCTCAGGAAAATTATTGCCAGAACATTTCTACGGTCAATTCGTTATAATAAAAAGATTGCAAGTAGTCGATTAGCGACTAATACTAAACACTTTTGGGATTCTTCACGTTGTAGCTGTTTGCATTTAATTATATATTTCTTTTTCTTCTTGATTCCTTCTTCTTTTCCATTAACTAATAACATATAACATTATTGATAGGCATTATTTTAAAATCCTTTTAACTTTCCTTCTTGTGACATATTTCTCCGTATCATTTCTTCTTATATCATTTTCAATTCCGAGAAATTCTAAATTATATTTGTATTAATTATCATCCTCCTTCAGCTTCATTGTAATCATTAAATTATTCTTTATTCTTCTTATCTAAGCACATTACCATCAATTGTTTTTCTTTATTTATATATTCTTCTGTTTGTTACCATAAAAATATTATTTTTTCTATCATTCCATTTTAAATCAGTTCTTTATAAATATTATTTAATCATCTGTCCTTACATTATCTTGGTGGTTTGTCTTTTTATTTTAAATTATATCGTTTCGAAATATTTAAAGTAAGTGGTACTTATATACTTTTTATTAAATCATATTGTTCCTGAATAAATTAAGTAAGTTGTTCTTACGTGCTTTTTGAATTTTGGGGTTTTAGTCTTTTTATTTTAAATTATATTGTTTCGAAATAACTTGAGTAAGTTGTCCTTACGTGCTTTTTGAATTTTGGGGTGTTTCTTTCCAATGGGTTGCTTGGTCGGTTTTCAAAAATTCAGTCCCCTTTGTGTGGTTGGTTATTATTTAGGTTAACCATGGTCCATTAACTCAGGTACCCCATTTTCTCGGATTACTGGGATGTTCGGAATTAATTCTCTCCTTGATAATCTTCTTACCATCCGGCTCTCCCACTTTTCTGCTATGAAACCTTCACTTAAGTACCAGTCTTCCGTCATTGTTAGTTCCTTTTTAACTAACAGGTATTGCACCTCCTCTGACATAACATATTCATTCATTTTCAATATCATTCCATTCTCTTTGACCTCTGTATTATTTACCCAACGTTTTCCTGGTATATTTCGTATTAAAGATATAGCTGATGTTGTCAGATACTCTTCGATCGTGGATATATTTAAGTGATATTTAAATTTATTTAAGTTCTTCTTTATTATTTTATGGTGGTTTACCTTGGCCATTTTTATAAAGTTTTTTCTATAATTCATACTTGTACTTAACTCCCTTCGCTCATTAATGTGGATGTTAAATGCACTAATTAATCCACCCTTCCTCATCTCCAATTCTTCTTTCGCATTCAATGTTTTCTTTCTACCTATTTTTCTTATTTTCTTGATATTCTCTTCCATGGTTTGGATATTTTTATATTCCTTCATGCTCTCTTCTGTATTCAGACTTACTTTATAACCTTCGGAAGTGCTGTCTGTTGTTCCTTGCAAATTATTGAAACCACTATCCATTTCTTCATAAATGTCTCATGGTGTCTCTTTAAGTTTTCCTCCTGTTTCCTAAAACTTTCATTCATTTTCTTGAAACCACTGTCCATTGTTTTCTCTAACTTTCTGAAACTTTCATCCATTTTGTCAAATTTTTCGCTCAAGGCTTCATTTTGTTTCCTTGAGTTTTCAATTATTTTATCAAATTTCTCGCTCAAGGTTTCATTTTGTTTCCTTGAGTTTTCATCTATTTTATCAAATTTCACGGCTATAAATCTCATCATGTCTTGCCAATTTGGTTCTCTTCTGGCTTCCGCTTTGTCTGGTTGGTCCCCTTGGGCATCCTCTTAAACTATTTCCTTTTCCGTGTTCATAATTGTTTCAGTTTCTTCTTTATCACCCATTGGTTGTTCCATTTCACTGTCCGTAAATATTTCTATCTCTTGTTCCTGTCCACCTTCTTCCTGCTCCTTTTCTTCTGCCCTCTTCTTCGATCTGCCTCTGGTATTATGCATTTCTTGTTTTCTCATAACTGCCGACGATAATTAGGTTTTTTGTTATATTATTTTGTTAAATATCTCAAAATTCTTTTCTAATTACAGCCCTTTTACGTTGAGCGCCATTCTGTAACGTAATCTGTAAGGTGGAACGTCCGTCTTATTCAAGCCCTACGATGGAAGCCATTCTGTAACGTCCCGCGGGTTTTATCATGAAAGTCTCGGAGCAGTCAGAGTACCTTTTTGCGATCATCACTTATGAATTATATTTACTAATGTTCAAAGCAGTTGAATTTGATGTTTACCAAAAAAAACTGAAATCGAGTGTGTGTGATTTGGGAGAGATTAATGAAGTTGTGTAATCTTAGTTAGGAGAGAGAGTAGGAACAAAGATATTAACCCCGGAGTATACAATTACTTTTTTAAAATATTCGCTGTTCATAAGACCAGCTGATTTTGACAGCTGCCTCAAAATGTTAGGTTAAACAAACACCACTGTTCGGTGATACTTCCCGGCGGTTCGTCCTCTTCTTGGCTTCCTGAAAATCTGTAACAACTACCCTCTACAAGAAAGAATACACGTTTTATTATTTATAATAAAATATTCAGAGTATTTATTTATGTAATACACTGATTTTCTCTTCTCCCAGTACAAAAATATTATAATCGATTTTTTCTGTCAACAACACATTGGATCGATTTAATTAGGTAAACATTGGAATTATAACAAATTATATATTTTTTTCCTTGATTAGACACTAAACAATAAATAATTCATTTATTAATTTCCCCAGGGTTAAGGGTAAGTTCTTTGTGTTATGAGACAGTCAGAAATGAATAATTATATACTATGCTTTACAAGAGAAAAATAATAAATTTCAAATTTTTTGTTTTTTTCGTAGTATGTAGTTCCGGATTTGTCTGCTAGAGTACAGATTATGTCTTTATTATACACATGAAATCATTTACGAAATATTGGAACTGCACAGAGATTCGACATGAGGATTTCTTGGTTAACAATTATTAATAAAGTTTATTTTACCTCTTTTCTCGAATTGTTTACTTGGATGGTGCTGTTTCTAGTGTTGGAGTTATAGTTGTTTTGTAATTTCGTTGAATGTCCATAAGATACAATCTCACCAAAATCTCGAAGTGCTGTTCAACTAGGCCTTATCTGGTAATTGGTTATTTCAATTTTTCATCGAGTAAAGGACATTAAAGTTGATATCTGAAGGAGTTCTAACATAAGGTGGATACTACTAGTTAATTTTTATTCAATTTGGCACTGTTTCCGAAAGTTTTCATAGGGTTTTATTAAATTTTTGATGGCATTCCACTTTTTTCAAACGAACGGTTTTCAATCGTTTTAACAATTAATTCATATCTTGTTAGGTGGTTACTGTTAGTAACCAATAATTTTTATATAATTTTTTATTGGTGCATCTATATAATTACTTTTGAGTATATAGGCTGTTTTTAATTATTATAAATTTATTTCTTATTTATAGAAAAATAATCCTTTTTAACTTTGGTTTATTATCCAATTTGATTTATTTGAGGTTTTTCCTTTTATTTCCTCTTAATCTCAGATATAGGTCTTTAATATTTTTATTTCCTTTAATTGTATTTATATATTATTTATTAATTTCTTATAGTATCCTTACACTGAACTATTTTCTACTGCCATTTTACTCATACAGTATTATTTTATTTTTATTATTATTTTATATTTAACCCTGGGTTATCTTATATTCAAACATAATTATTCTATTAAATATAAAATTAAACCTAGGTACAAAATCTTAGTTGCCTACACAATACAAATTATACAATATTCCAACAAAACACATAATTGGTCAGTAGCATATAGTCTACTATTATAATCAATTGTTTCTCCATCTACAGCATAAGTCTGTGAGATGCTCCTTTTAAAATCACTTATTTTCTCAGTGGGTACACTATAACTCACTTTGTACACTTTATATCAATTAAGTATAGTTTATAATGTTTTGTGATAAAAAAGTAATTTAGAGCTAGATATATTATACCCATTTCTGACCTTTATAGTGGGGTGATTAAGTTATCGTTTTTGGGACTGGGTTATGTAACGTTATATAAAGCCCCCCCCCCCCACTAGAACAGATTTATTTTCGTTTTACTTGTTTCAAAATAAATTGTTGACTTCTTCAATCTTCATAATATTCCTGTTTTATATCTTCATAATAACTTCCTTCATTTCAGACTGGTTATATAACCGTTATTCGGTTAAATGGTAATTGCTATTTTCTTACTCAACTCTCTCTCTCTTGGAGGCAAATTCATCAATTATTTATATTCTCTGCGTAGTGGTATTTCCACATATTGTAACGTACCAAATTAGCAGTTACATAAAATAACTATCTAATACGTCAAATAAAAGGATATCATGAAAATATTTCATCGTGCATAAAAGGAGGAACAGGAGAATATAAATAAAGTGTGTATCTACGAATGAATATTATTGAAACAACCCAACAAAGAAGAAGGAAGAGTAATAAGGATATCATCGAGTATAACAAAGAGAGAGAAAATACCAACGAGCCAATATGATATGTTAGCGTCCAGGCCCAATAGATCCAAAATAGTGAGGGGATATGCCGAAAATAATTATTAACATAAAAAGGAGACGAATCAAGTACAATCACAATGGTGATAATACAAACGAATTTGTTTATTAGTGTGAAATAATATGGGACAATGACTACCATAACCATGAATAAAAATATGGAAGAGTATGACGATATTAAGGGAACATGGATTATTGCAAATAATGTGTAACCAAGGAGAACACCGACAGTGAGAAACAACTAACCAGAAGAAGAAAAGAAGAAGAAGAGGAAAAGAAATGTACCATGAAGAATGAAGATTATGTATGAACAGTACAAGACATCAACATTCACAAGATATACAAGGAATTAAAATCAATATAGTGAACAGAAGAAGTATAATGATTATTCGAATACCAGTAACAGAGAAACCAGTGTTGAGCATCATTAAGTGATCACGAACAATGACGGTGAGTACTTAATATAAGTGTAACAACGTGTGATATGATAACCATTTTACCCCAAGTAAACAGCACAAACAATACCAGTGAAAATGTTTATAACGGAGAAAAGTGAGTAACCATTATAAGTGAAAGAATCCACGATTAACTAGTGAAATGCACAGACAATTAGTGTAACAAGTTTAATCAAGATTGTAAAATCACATAGATAATCAGTAAGACCACCAAAAAATATGAGACAGAACAGTAAATTAATTGTTCATAGGGATTAATAATAAAAGCTTTGCATGCTTTGATACGAAATGTGCCTGAATGCCATAGCAAGACAGGACAAAATGTAAATGAATACCAGAACAAATAGTAGCAAATAAGCTAGTTTGTTGAGTATAAACCAATCAATGTACGTAAGATTAAGTACAACCCACCAAAACATGTGACATCATTAGACTAAGAATACATGTATTATTGTTTCAACAAATAGTGTAAAAATGTGTATAACTTAATAATAAACCATTGTAGTAGAATGCCATGATGAGATGGCAATAGTTGAGTTAAATACTGCGTAAAAGTATGTAGCACATTGTTGTCAGACAACTGACACATAACTTCACAAGGATTGAACCTATAACATAAAATCATGTACAGTAGTTAAACCAAGCAATTATCCACAGTTGTTTCAAACAGAGACTAGCTAAGAATAAAAATGCAAACCAATGAATACCATATGTACTGAAGGACACAGCAAATGAATCAGATTGAATATAATATCATAAAGTTAAATAGACAGAACCCCAATGTGACAAGAGAGTTAGTCAAAAAACATTATCAAAACTTATCAAAAGAATGTGACAAATGTTACCAGTAGTTAGAGAAATGTCTAATACTGCTATGAGAACACCTCACAAATGTAATACTAGTAGTTTAATAATTGAAATATTATAAACTAACTAACTGCAATTGTAAATCAAATATATTGGAACTTACCGTCTGCGGCTTTTAGAAACAGCGTCTTTACAAAATTGACATGTTTCGGGACACTTGTCCCATCATCAGAATTTAAAACAATCGCGTATCATTTAAAGTTGATACACTTGTCAATCACTTAAAACATTAAAATCCAATATAAAACAAATAACTTAAAATAATATGATACTAAAATATTTACAGCGAGTGCGAAGGTTTACCGATGTACATCGTATGGAGACCGACCGCGCACTAATTTACGTCTCGCTCCCACCACGACAATAGCGCAAGGCAGTGTTGTACAATACATTTGACTTGAAAACCAATTTATCATTTAAAACATGCGGCTTGGTATCTGTATTGTTGTATGCTTTATAAATTTCATACTCTTCAAGAGCGTTCAAATATCGCCCTTTCTTACATATGTGAAGGGGTATCAAATTAGTTTTAAAATTAGTGTAGTTATGATTCTCGGAAATGAGGTGTTCTGCAAATTTTGACTTGATATTGTCCAAACTGTGAAAGTGTGTAGGCGGCCTATGTTCTGTAAATCTTTTTAAAAAACCACGTCCTGTCTGGCCCACATAAAAGGCGTCACAATCGTCACATATCAATTTGTAAACACCAGTTTTGTGTTCAAGGCTGGTAGTTCTGCGGACACGAAGATTATTCATAATACTATTAGTGGTCTTATAAGTGACCTTGATATTACTGGTTTTACTAAAAATTGACCCAAAAATCTGAGGCATAAGGTATGTGTACGGTGTTGCAATGTATTTGCGTATTGTATTTTCGCGTGTTTTATGTCCGTTAATGTTACTATGCCCCTTCTTATGTTTTCGAAGGATGTTGTTCACCATATTGACATCATAACCATTAGCAACTGCAATGTGTTTAATGGTGTCTAATTCCTCACGGTATTCTTTATCACCGAGGGGTAAAGATAAAAGTCTATAAATCATACTGTGGAAGGCAGCTAATTTCTGTGATAAAGGATGAAAAGACTTAGCATGTATTACAATATCAGTCGTTGTGGGTTTTCTATAGATGTCAAATTGTAACTTTTTATTATTGTCCTTAGCAACAGTTAAATCTAGAAAATTCAGTTTACCATTGTCTTCACTTTCAAGTGTGAACTGCATTTTGTCATTGATATTATTCAAATAATTATGTAAATTATCAATTTGCCTTTGTGTACCTTTGTATGTTAAAAAGGTATCATCAACATACCTGCCGTAAAATATTATGTTATTCTTGTGTTTGTTATTAGTGAGAATGAATGAATTTTCGAAATTATTTAGGTATATATCTGCAAGAAGACCTGAAAGTGGAGAACCCATTGCTAACCCATTTTGTTGGCTGAAAAATTGATTATTGTGGGTAAAATAATTTTGATCAAGAACTAACTCCAAAATGTGCATCAATTCATTTATACTATTAATATCCAATTTATTAGTATTAATAAGGTTAATCCTAAGTATACGCAAGGTTTCAGCTACTGGTATATTCGTATACAAGTCCACAATATCAAAGGAAATAAGTTTGTAAGCCGGTTCAACTATTAAATTTTTAACCTTATTCACAAAGTCAACACTATTAATTAGACTATGATCATTAACTATTTGTATATTAACTATTTCACCACTGCTCCGGGGTATAAAACGGCTAAAAAACTAGTCACCATAATAAAACACAATATACAAATAGTTAATGATCATAGTCTAATTAATAGTGTTGACTTTGTGAATAAGGTTAAAAATTTAATAGTTGAACCGGCTTACAAACTTATTTCCTTTGATATTGTGGACTTGTATACGAATATACCAGTAGCTGAAACCTTGCGTATACTTAGGATTAACCTTATTAATACTAATAAATTGGATATTAATAGTATAAATGAATTGATGCACATTTTGGAGTTAGTTCTTGATCAAAATTATTTTACCCACAATAATCAATTTTTCAGCCAACAAAATGGGTTAGCAATGGGTTCTCCACTTTCAGGTCTTCTTGCAGATATATACCTAAATAATTTCGAAAATTCATTCATTCTCACTAATAACAAACACAAGAATAACATAATATTTTATGGCAGGTATGTTGATGATACCTTTTTAACATACAAAGGTACACAAAGGCAAATTGATAATTTACATAATTATTTGAATAATATCAATGACAAAATGCAGTTCACACTTGAAAGTGAAGACAATGGTAAACTGAATTTTCTAGATTTAACTGTTGCTAAGGACAATAATAAAAAGTTACAATTTGACATCTATAGAAAACCCACAACGACTGATATTGTAATACATGCTAAGTCTTTTCATCCTTTATCACAGAAATTAGCTGCCTTCCACAGTATGATTTATAGACTTTTATCTTTACCCCTCGGTGATAAAGAATACCGTGAGGAATTAGACACCATTAAACACATTGCAGTTGCTAATGGTTATGATGTCAATATGGTGAACAACATCCTTCGAAAACATAAGAAGGGGCATAGTAACATTAACGGACATAAAACACGCGAAAATACAACACGCAAATACATTGCAACACCGTACACATACCTTATGCCTCAGATTTTTGGGTCAATTTTTAGTAAAACCAGTAATATCAAGGTCACTTATAAGACCACTAATAGTATTATGAATAATCTTCGTGTCCGCAGAACTACCAGCCTTGAACACAAAACTGGTGTTTACAAATTGATATGTGACGATTGTGACGCCTTTTATGTGGGCCAGACAGGACGTGGTTTTTTAAAAAGATTTACAGAACATAGGCCGCCTACACACTTTCACAGTTTGGACAATATCAAGTCAAAATTTGCAGAACACCTCATTTCCGAGAATCATAACTACACTAATTTTAAAACTAATTTGATACCCCTTCACATATGTAAGAAAGGGCGATATTTGAACGCTCTTGAAGAGTATGAAATTTATAAAGCATACAACAATACTGATACCAAGCCGCATGTTTTAAATGATAAATTGGTTTTCAAGTCAAATGTATTGTACAACACTGCCTTGCGCTATTGTCGTGGTGGGAGCGAGACGTAAATTAGTGCGTGGTCGGTCTCCATACGATGTACATCGGTAAACCTTCGCACTCGCTGTAAATATTTTAGTATCATATTATTTTAAGTTATTTGTTTTATATTGGATTTTAATGTTTTAAGTGATTGACAAGTGTATCAACTTTAAATGATACGCGATTGTTTTAAATTCTGATGATGGGACAAGTGTCCCGAAACATGTCAATTTTGTAAAGACGCTGTTTCTAAAAGCCGCAGACGGTAAGTTCCAATATATTTGATTGAACAACACGTGGCTTGGTACTAAACATTTGGAATTTATTCCTTTTAAACATGCAATTGTAAAACCAGATGTAAATAAACACCATACTATAACTTAGAGAGCTTTCAGATAACGAAAAGTTAATGAATACATTGAACCAACAATGTACAACAATTGTACACTATTTTAATTACTAACAATATATCCCATGTGTACTAAAATAACTAAATAAGTGACAAAATGGAGAGATGAGAACAGAAAATATTTTGATCATACTATATGTATATACAAAATAACATTTTTAGCAAAATAAAGTATGAACAAATGTAAATAAATGTACATATTTGTGATAGGAGGTCAAACATATGTAGTAGAATAAGGAATAATTGCGTTACAAATAAATATAAACAATCGAACATGGTTGGTATAGACGCCATTAACAGATTTTATTTAAACTATAAATATAACCATTTTATGTACTAACATGAAGGAGAAATGGACTCAAAATGTTTAGTAATAAGTATTACAGTGTAATTATAACGAAATATGGTGAAAAAGACTTATTTATATTAAGAGTCACCATATGAGATTTCAAGATGACCAAGTGAATTAATAATGGACGGATTTAGTGCTTGTTTAGACTTAAAATAAAGCCACAAGTGTCCGCGATTTAATGCCACTATCCAAATGACGCTATGTCAAAAAATAAGAAACTTATGACCATTATAAGTTTTTCAATCATTTTGAGTATCCATATATACGTCATTTATAATCTCGAACCCACGCTTAGAGTTGCCAAAAATTAAAAGTTTTATTTTACCAGAGTGTTTTGGGATTGAGAGTATGACCTTTTGAACCAATCAAATAGCTTAAAATGACCAGACGAAAAGAGACGCTTTAGCGAAATGTGACATTCGTTCTGCAACACTCACGGCGAGAGGTCTATGCCGAAAGTCAGCAAGATATTTTTGAAATGTGCGCGTCACCTACAGTAATACACAAACAGACATTAACCTGTACACAACACCACATTACCGAGTGTCAAGTGAATTAAGTGAACAGTGAATTAACATGACCAGTGTATAATAAGGGTCATGTTCAGTGTATATGATCAGGGAGTACAATATTTTAATTATTTTAAAGAAAATAATAAAAGAAATAATTCTCGTTGATGAACGAGAATTATTGTTTTGACTGCACTAGTCAAGTAACGCTTGAGTGCTTAAATGAGTAATGATGGACAATTATCAGAATTTAATAAACAAGTTGTAGCACAATCCAATGACAATAATTAATTCAAAAATAATTATTTTATACTTAAAGAATAATTGAGAACGGCTGAATTAAATTTAGATACCGCTCATCAGCATGTGTATATAGTCGCTTACTTGACTATAACTTTTGAACTAATAAATAATAATTTTCTTGTGCCAATATTGTCATGACTGATAATTACACATCAAATGAATTATAAATAAAATGTTTGTAACTATATTATTAAGAATTTTATAAATAACATTACTTATACTAAATAACCACTTACGTGTTCCTAGGCAAACTAACCTAGAACCGAAACATATATTTTTGTCACAAAGAAAAAATTCTGTTCTTGAATGATTTTAATGAAATGAAAGCAATAATAAGAGTTTTTTTCTTTAGATTTTTTCTCTTTCCAGTACATGGTTCTGATAACTAATGAATTAATAATAATAATATTTTAACAGTGCAACGATCAAAGCACGTGTTGACCTTAGTTTTTCTAAAACTCTGCATAACATACGATAGTACGATATTATCGGCTATCGTACTGAGTTTAATAATTTTAAATTTTTGTTCTTTTTTATAATCATAGATACGTAAATATTGTTATTCAAACTCACATCTTTATATCTGGTATCATGTGTCTTCAAAGAACTCACTAAATTGGTAATATAATTAACTAAAGTGAACCTAACCTCGTTCACAATACTATTGTACATTACAACAGTGTTACCAGCCTTGAGATACAGAGATCTCAATATTTGTTTAAATTTGTTGTTGTTTGTAAAGATATCATGCTAATTATTTTAAAAGAGTTTGCTGAATTTAATCATTGTCAATAAATCCTCAGTTTATTATCAGTGGAAACAGAGTTTTAATTTCTATAAAATAGAAGCAGTAGTTTGATTTTTTTTTATACACAGTTATCTCATAAGGTGGCGGTAGTATTTGAATTACTGATATCATTCAACTTACAATTGAATATTTGATTTATTTTATTGTTTATGTGTATTTTTCCGATATTCAAAAGGAATATCTGTGCATGTCAAGTGTGTTTACAGTAAAAGAAGTCGCCATCGAGAATAGTGAAGATATCCACGGATGGTAAGTGGGGAGGTTAACACAGTGAAGTGATAGCAAGCCTAATACTCTTTTAAACCACAAACTTTAAACTACAACAGTAACTCACAATATTAATAATAAACATTCTAAATAATAATATAACACTAACGTTGTATTGTTACAATATTACTTGATAAGGACTGGTCACACTAATCATAAAAAACTTGTTTTAACACTTATTTTCTTATTTACTTCTATAAATTTGCTTTCTCAATTAAGCTTCGGTTTGCTATCTTCCTTCTATTTTCTTCATCTATACTTCTGGAATCTAATATCACTCTTTTCAGCTATTTTATAATTATTATCCCTTAAATATTCAATTTCCCTAACATTTTTCCCTATCCTGTGCGGTGGTTCAGTTCGGGTGGCCACTTTTGGGTCCATAACTCCGCTGTCCATCCTTACACCTTCTGAGACCAGGGGAACATCATCCCTGCTCAGGAAAATTATTGCCAGAACATTTCTACGGTCAATTCGTTATAATAAAAAGATTGCAAGTAGTCGATTAGCGACTAATACTAAACACTTTTGGGATTCTTCACGTTGTAGCTGTTTGCATTTAATTATATATTTCTTTTTCTTCTTGATTCCTTCTTCTTTTCCATTAACTAATAACATATAACATTATTGATAGGCATTATTTTAAAATCCTTTTAACTTTCCTTCTTGTGACATATTTCTCCGTATCATTTCTTCTTATATCATTTTCAATTCCGAGAAATTCTAAATTATATTTGTATTAATTATCATCCTCCTTCAGCTTCATTGTAATCATTAAATTATTCTTTATTCTTCTTATCTAAGCACATTACCATCAATTGTTTTTCTTTATTTATATATTCTTCTGTTTGTTACCATAAAAATATTATTTTTTCTATCATTCCATTTTAAATCAGTTCTTTATAAATATTATTTAATCATCTGTCCTTACATTATCTTGGTGGTTTGTCTTTTTATTTTAAATTATATCGTTTCGAAATATTTAAAGTAAGTGGTACTTATATACTTTTTATTAAATCATATTGTTCCTGAATAAATTAAGTAAGTTGTTCTTACGTGCTTTTTGAATTTTGGGGTTTTAGTCTTTTTATTTTAAATTATATTGTTTCGAAATAACTTGAGTAAGTTGTCCTTACGTGCTTTTTGAATTTTGGGGTGTTTCTTTCCAATGGGTTGCTTGGTCGGTTTTCAAAAATTCAGTCCCCTTTGTGTGGTTGGTTATTATTTAGGTTAACCATGGTCCATTAACTCAGGTACCCCATTTTCTCGGATTACTGGGATGTTCGGAATTAATTCTCTCCTTGATAATCTTCTTACCATCCGGCTCTCCCACTTTTCTGCTATGAAACCTTCACTTAAGTACCAGTCTTCCGTCATTGTTAGTTCCTTTTTAACTAACAGGTATTGCACCTCCTCTGACATAACATATTCATTCATTTTCAATATCATTCCATTCTCTTTGACCTCTGTATTATTTACCCAACGTTTTCCTGGTATATTTCGTATTAAAGATATAGCTGATGTTGTCAGATACTCTTCGATCGTGGATATATTTAAGTGATATTTAAATTTATTTAAGTTCTTCTTTATTATTTTATGGTGGTTTACCTTGGCCATTTTTATAAAGTTTTTTCTATAATTCATACTTGTACTTAACTCCCTTCGCTCATTAATGTGGATGTTAAATGCACTAATTAATCCACCCTTCCTCATCTCCAATTCTTCTTTCGCATTCAATGTTTTCTTTCTACCTATTTTTCTTATTTTCTTGATATTCTCTTCCATGGTTTGGATATTTTTATATTCCTTCATGCTCTCTTCTGTATTCAGACTTACTTTATAACCTTCGGAAGTGCTGTCTGTTGTTCCTTGCAAATTATTGAAACCACTATCCATTTCTTCATAAATGTCTCATGGTGTCTCTTTAAGTTTTCCTCCTGTTTCCTAAAACTTTCATTCATTTTCTTGAAACCACTGTCCATTGTTTTCTCTAACTTTCTGAAACTTTCATCCATTTTGTCAAATTTTTCGCTCAAGGCTTCATTTTGTTTCCTTGAGTTTTCAATTATTTTATCAAATTTCTCGCTCAAGGTTTCATTTTGTTTCCTTGAGTTTTCATCTATTTTATCAAATTTCACGGCTATAAATCTCATCATGTCTTGCCAATTTGGTTCTCTTCTGGCTTCCGCTTTGTCTGGTTGGTCCCCTTGGGCATCCTCTTAAACTATTTCCTTTTCCGTGTTCATAATTGTTTCAGTTTCTTCTTTATCACCCATTGGTTGTTCCATTTCACTGTCCGTAAATATTTCTATCTCTTGTTCCTGTCCACCTTCTTCCTGCTCCTTTTCTTCTGCCCTCTTCTTCGATCTGCCTCTGGTATTATGCATTTCTTGTTTTCTCATAACTGCCGACGATAATTAGGTTTTTTGTTATATTATTTTGTTAAATATCTCAAAATTCTTTTCTAATTACAGCCCTTTTACGTTGAGCGCCATTCTGTAACGTAATCTGTAAGGTGGAACGTCCGTCTTATTCAAGCCCTACGATGGAAGCCATTCTGTAACGTCCCGCGGGTTTTATCATGAAAGTCTCGGAGCAGTCAGAGTACCTTTTTGCGATCATCACTTATGAATTATATTTACTAATGTTCAAAGCAGTTGAATTTGATGTTTACCAAAAAAAACTGAAATCGAGTGTGTGTGATTTGGGAGAGATTAATGAAGTTGTGTAATCTTAGTTAGGAGAGAGAGTAGGAACAAAGATATTAACCCCGGAGTATACAATTACTTTTTTAAAATATTCGCTGTTCATAAGACCAGCTGATTTTGACAGCTGCCTCAAAATGTTAGGTTAAACAAACACCACTGTTCGGTGATACTTCCCGGCGGTTCGTCCTCTTCTTGGCTTCCTGAAAATCTGTAACAACTACCCTCTACAAGAAAGAATACACGTTTTATTATTTATAATAAAATATTCAGAGTATTTATTTATGTAATACACTGATTTTCTCTTCTCCCAGTACAAAAATATTATAATCGATTTTTTCTGTCAACAACACATTGGATCGATTTAATTAGGTAAACATTGGAATTATAACAAATTATATATTTTTTTCCTTGATTAGACACTAAACAATAAATAATTCATTTATTAATTTCCCCAGGGTTAAGGGTAAGTTCTTTGTGTTATGAGACAGTCAGAAATGAATAATTATATACTATGCTTTACAAGAGAAAAATAATAAATTTCAAATTTTTTGTTTTTTTCGTAGTATGTAGTTCCGGATTTGTCTGCTAGAGTACAGATTATGTCTTTATTATACACATGAAATCATTTACGAAATATTGGAACTGCACAGAGATTCGACATGAGGATTTCTTGGTTAACAATTATTAATAAAGTTTATTTTACCTCTTTTCTCGAATTGTTTACTTGGATGGTGCTGTTTCTAGTGTTGGAGTTATAGTTGTTTTGTAATTTCGTTGAATGTCCATAAGATACAATCTCACCAAAATCTCGAAGTGCTGTTCAACTAGGCCTTATCTGGTAATTGGTTATTTCAATTTTTCATCGAGTAAAGGACATTAAAGTTGATATCTGAAGGAGTTCTAACATAAGGTGGATACTACTAGTTAATTTTTATTCAATTTGGCACTGTTTCCGAAAGTTTTCATAGGGTTTTATTAAATTTTTGATGGCATTCCACTTTTTTCAAACGAACGGTTTTCAATCGTTTTAACAATTAATTCATATCTTGTTAGGTGGTTACTGTTAGTAACCAATAATTTTTATATAATTTTTTATTGGTGCATCTATATAATTACTTTTGAGTATATAGGCTGTTTTTAATTATTATAAATTTATTTCTTATTTATAGAAAAATAATCCTTTTTAACTTTGGTTTATTATCCAATTTGATTTATTTGAGGTTTTTCCTTTTATTTCCTCTTAATCTCAGATATAGGTCTTTAATATTTTTATTTCCTTTAATTGTATTTATATATTATTTATTAATTTCTTATAGTATCCTTACACTGAACTATTTTCTACTGCCATTTTACTCATACAGTATTATTTTATTTTTATTATTATTTTATATTTAACCCTGGGTTATCTTATATTCAAACATAATTATTCTATTAAATATAAAATTAAACCTAGGTACAAAATCTTAGTTGCCTACACAATACAAATTATACAATATTCCAACAAAACACATAATTGGTCAGTAGCATATAGTCTACTATTATAATCAATTGTTTCTCCATCTACAGCATAAGTCTGTGAGATGCTCCTTTTAAAATCACTTATTTTCTCACTGGGTACACTATAACTCACTTTGTACACTTTATATCAATTTAGTATAGTTTATAATGTTTTGTGATATAAAGTAATTTAGAGCTAGATATATTATACCCATTTCTGACCTTTATAGTGGGGTGATTAAGTTATCATTTTTGGGACTGGGTTATGTAACGTTACAACGTGTAAAATATAAACAGCAGCCATTACTGCATCAGAATAACTCATTTCAATACCGATTTCGTCAACTTGAGATAAAGCTTTTCATGTTTAATGTCGGAGCAAATTTATTAAATACTAAATAATAATATTATTGTCAAATTGCATAATTACCAAACAACCATTAAAGAAACAGTACAGAGTGTAACCATTGTTTTATTTCATAGGAAATTGTATTATATATGTGTGTGTTAGCGAACTTACAGATTAGACAACTAGCGCTTTCACTATCTGTGCGATACAGCAAGCTGTACAAAGGCGGGAACCGATTCGAATGCTCCGGCCGTCATCGCTGAAAACACCTTTTTAACACATTAATTCATAAATTTAATTGTTTTCATCAAACAATTTGGCGCCACCCGGGATTCACAAACCCCTATGAAATTACAGGTAAGGCTTCCACTAGGTTGTACTGATAATTGTGGCAACGCTACGGACTTCGTTAGCAGCAACCATTGATGTAACGACAAGTTGTGAGACGAACACACCACACTAATACATAAAAAACCATATACCCATCTTTACAGAGACACACCAGACTATCATTCGTTACAGATTGGCTTCCATCGCGGGGCTTGAACGAAGACGGACGACATTATCATATTCGTTACAGATTGGCGACCAACGTAGTGAGGCTAGAAAAGGACGACTAGCGGCGATTATGAGACATTCGATGGTTACAATATAAAGACGAAAAAAGATGAAACAGAAAGATATGACACAACAACAAACGATAACCGAGACAAATGAAACTGTGATACAAGTCCGGGAAGAGCTAAACAATAAAATCAGCAATGTTGAGGAGGAAGGTAGAATGAGAGTGACAGAACTTTATCAAGTCACCACCGAAGAATGACAGAGAAATAAACAGGAGGTGCTTAAGAAGCTGGAGGAGAGGCACCAAGAAATACAAACAGATATAAGCGAACGGGTGGAAAGGGTATACACCACCATCAACAAAGTAGACAGACAGACCCAAGAGAACAAGGAGAAGATCCAGGGAATCAGCCAAAGCGAGAGGCAGATGCAGGAAGAGCTGGACGCACTGAGGGAGAAACCCTGTCACAATACCCACATTATCACCAGCGAGAACAGAGATGTGATCAACTTTCGCAGTTACCGGCTGAATCCCATGGAATTCCTCAAAAGAGTAGAGGAATTAATAGAAAAGAATAGGGAAACAAGATGGACAACAGTAAGAAGCCTCATTGATGAAATGTTCAAAGACACCCATGACAACTGGTGGACGGCAACTCGACCGGAGATAAACTGTACACAGGAATTTAAAACACAATTCTGAGAAAAATACTGGTCTGAGTCCACCCAAAACGTAGTCCGGAATGACATCAGCAATGGGAGGTATGAACCGCAAGCAGGACACACCCTAACGTCTTACTTTTTAGGGAAGGTATGCTTGGCGAGGAACCTAGAACCAAGGATACCTGAGGAATCTCTAGTGATACAGCTGGGGTACCACTACGAGGAAGCAGTACAAAAAGCCAGGAGACAGGGACAAATTAAGACCATACAGGGAATGGCCAATTTATTAGAGGACCACGAAAACGATAGGCAGTATTGTCGTAATCGAATGGTCAATTTGAGATATAACCGTGGGGACGAAAACCAAAACCCACCTAATTACAATCCGTCCTATAACAAACCCCAGTACAACGACCCGAGTAACCAAAACCGGAATGATAATAACTATCAATTTAGGGGTAACCGGCCAAATTGTAATCAGGGCAATCCACCGTTCAGCGGAACTAATCAGAACAATAACAATTACAGGGGCAATGGACCAAACCAGCGTCCAAACAACTACCCCAACAATAATAACCATTATGGGAATAATAACAACCCAAATTATCAAAATAATAATAAAAGAGGAAATGGAGATAACCGTAATAATAACAATCAGCCAAGGATACACTTTATACGAGGGAACACTCGAAATAATCAAGGGAGGCGTTACCCAAGACCACCATCCAATGAACAAAACAATGATAACGATCAGAGTGATAACCAAAACCCCAGGGAAGAGAATGCGGAAAATGTACAACAGGTAAACAATGTTGGAGGAGTGAGATCCAGAAGTGGTAACCAGAGAAGGGACGCACCATCCGGAAGTAACCAGCCAGAAGAAGAAAACTATGACTGGATACCTTTCAGCAGTAATCCAGCAGAGAGTTTCCGCATAGCATGTAATAAACGCAACCCGCCAGAACTTTGGATTCCATCAAGAAGTAATGGAAACCAATCAAACACACCTCAGGGAGGAAGACAAGTCATTGATGAAGAAGAAGAAACAGCCGACCGATGGAATGCTTAATAACCATAATAAATAAAAAAAAAAAATTATCCAGAATAAATGTTCAAACATCTAACATTTGAAGGAGTAGAGAAGAAAGACAACAAAGAGTGAAATATACAAGAGAAGGCAATAATAATGAAAGAAAAGGAGAAGATCACCTTACAAAAAAGTATAAATAATAAGGTCCTGTGTACAACCCTATGTCATCACCAAAGATAATGGTAACAATACTTACCAAATAAGTAATATAACCACAAAAAAGATAAAAGGAGTTTACAATCAAGCTTCAATAAGAAAGTTTTATGAAGAAAAATAAATTACAATAAATAAAATAAACAAATACCAAAATTCAAAAATTATGTGAGCACATATTACTACATTATTTCGATGACATGAGGAAAAAAAATAAATAAAAATATAAAAACAAAGGAATAAGTTACAAAAATTCCTACAAAGTAAGATCAACTTACAATCAAATAAAGTTGACATATGAAGTATAAAATAAAAAATTATAATAAGGAATAAGCTACACAAATTCCTATAAAAAAGTAAGAACCACAAACTTACGACAATATTTGAACAAAAAGTACCAAGAAAGGAATACATTACAAAAATTCCTATAACGTAAGAAAAACTAACTTGCAAAACTTATCAAGTATAATACTTAATACAAAATAAAATAAACAAAAATAAAATCAAGCTAAAACTGCTAAGATAAATACCTGAAATTATAATGAATTTAATGTATTAAAAAAAAAATCTGAACTGGTACAAGGAAAAAAGAGAAGTTATGTATAAAACAAATATACAAAAAAAATGGCTAAAGCAGAATATTGCTAAACAACCAAGAAAAAGAAAAAAGATGTCTAAGATAATTAAAATGATCACAAGAAGAATAGAAAAACAAACTAATGAAAAGTGAGATATGATGAAACTAACAAATAAATAAATAAAAAACAATCAACTGTATGAGCAGATGACAGTATATAGCAAAGGTACAGCGGAAGGAAGAATGAGTAAAAGGCCAAAGTGATCTAAAAACAAACCACAAGGTGGACAATCCCAAAATATATTATTATTATTATTAATTTAAGTCACAAGTTGACAAAAAAGGTATTTAAGATTGACTGTTGAAAAAGTCCAGCAATCAAAATAAACTGAGCAGAGATGATGTTTCTCTGGTCTCAGAAAAAATGAGTAGTAATGGAAGAAACCAGCTACTAAAAAGTAAGGGAAAAAATTGTATAAAAGGGAGAACACACTAATGGAAATAAATAAAAACAGATCCAAATAAAATGGAATGAATCAAGTAAGAAGAGAAATAAGAATGGAGAAACAAACAAGAAAGAAAAGGAAAAAGATTATATATAACTGATAATTTCATAAAAAACTATACTAGTGTTTTATTAAAATGATCAATTTTGAAGGAGAGGCATTATGTTACAACACAAATAAGCCACCCCAGTACCAGGGATAAAAAAGATGATACTAAATATAAATATACTTCATATAAAATAAAATATTAAATATAAATAAAATGTAAAGACAATGACACGACAAACGACGACATGACCTAACCCAAGTGATTGACCAAACAAACAGGGAAACAAAGAAGAAGGGAAAAAACCGAAACCAAATAAGAATCAAGTCAATTGAAGGAAGTGAATGAATCCATACAACCAAATGAAATAAAACCAGACGAGAAGGGGAGAACCAAATTAAAATGAAGCCAATTGAAAATGAAGGAGAAGAAGAAGAAAAATGAAAATGAAACTAAAGTGAGACCAAGGGATAAGAAACAAACCAATAATATAAAATATATAAGGGAGAAATGGTACACTCAAGTATAATATTGGGAATAAAGCCAATGATTATCCAATATCAGAAATAAATATTATTATCAATTAAATAATTAATGTAACTGATTTAACAAAACCCAGTAAAATAAAGAATTAGAGTTAGATGTAATAAAACTCTATAGAAATATAACCTTAGTAATACTATGTTTAATATTTGTAAAGAAAGAAATAGTGAGAAAGTGACAAGAGAAATAATTATAGGGATTACCCACTAAGAAACACTTAATGTAAACAGTTAAAGAGTGCAATTGTGAAAGTGTAAATCCCCAAAATAGTTAGAAACCATATTTATGGCAATAAAACACTTAATAATCAATAATAAACAATAATTGATTAATGGTGAAACAAATAATAATTAAGAATAAGGTTTTAATGATAGAATTAGATGTAAGCACTTCATAATGTGGAATAAACACTGAAGAGTGATGAGGGAACACTATGTGACTAACAGTGAACCAAATTAGTAATTAAAAATATATGGTTTATGATAATATTAAATGTAAACAATTAGTAATATGAAATGAACACTGGAAAGTGATGATGACGTTGTTAATTAAGAAAGGATTTTTAAGAGAATTAAGTTTAATTGTAAACGATTGTAATTAAAGGGGAGAATCCCATGAAAAGGTAAACAGCTAGTGTTAACATGGATTGAAAGTAGAGTTTATTTAGGGAATAAGAAGTTCATAATATTTCTCATAAATAAACACCCCAGATTGTAAGGGAAAACCAATTAAGTAAATTCAAAAGGTGTGATGTTAATTAACACCCAAAAAATAGTAATTAATGAAATGAGTTGTAAACAAACTTTACTTAATAATTGTTAAATAATTGTGTAATTATATTTATGAATAGGATACGACTGAAGAAATTGTACAGAGCATATGTCTAGATGTTATGTTTTTAATTGATGAAGAATAGGGAGTGGTAGCCATATTGTTAACAAAGGCAAAATAGATAATTAAGAAGTTAAGACAATACAAATCTAATTACACTAGAAAATCAGTTAATGTAGAAAATAACAGAACCATACAATTGGGATAATAAACAAAACAAAACACATTAGAATAAAATGAGACATCATTTGTATAAATTCAGTAAATATGGTCAATGGCTACTAGTGCCTCTGAAATGGCTAACTGTCAAAACCAATAATTACAAATTGTATAAAACCCACAAGGAAATTAACAAATCTAAGGCAAGTAACTAGCCAAGAATAATGTGTAAATCATTTTAAAATAAAAATGTTACAATAAGAACTTAAATTAAAAGAAATATGTAATTAACAAATGTTAACATAATTGTACAAAAGTTAATAACTAATAGAACACAACTTATGAGGTATGAATTTAATCTTTGAAAGGAAATGCGTACAATAGTGATAATATTTAATACTCAGGAAGGAAGACAGAAGAATAAAATCAATCAGAAAATATACAGTAATATTGAATAAAAATTCAAATATGATAACAATGGTAATAAACCATGCATTAGCCAATCAAAGGGTTTAGGTTACCATAGAAACGGGCCGTTGGTTACTAATTTTCCATTAATTCTGATTACTCGTATAATGACGCTTATGTAGCAGGGACGCAAGATTTTGTATGACATAAATTTTACTTTAAAATGTTAAAAAACTAGTCAAAAGTCAAAAACATATACCAGTGAGAAGGAGATGACGAGTAATAACATTTAACTGATGTCCAGGAACAATTTAAACGAAAATTAAAAGAAGAAATTCCCAAGACTAATCTGAAAAGGACGCTAGCAGCCTAAATCACTCAGAATTGATGAATTTCCCATTTCAAATGAACAACGATCCATCACAAACCTTCTGAACTGATAAGTATCATTTAAACACCCAATTCCCAGGAATAAAAGCACTTTAAATATTTCTCAGATCTATACAAACTCTCACTATGAATTGAAAATAATTTATTTCAAGGATTAAATAAAATAAACTTACATAGAGAAACTTGTTAACTAAAAAATAACGTCGCACTAGATTGCGAACTTTTGAAACACATATTACTACACTGCAGAACAAATTGTAGCCACACTTTATATTATTTAAGTACGAATAATGTACGGTAGTGTACTTTTTTATTGTAATCATATTTAATGTTTTCCTTGTAATCAAAAGGACTCCAGATTTTGAACGAGTATACGTGTAAAATATAAACAGCAGCCATTACTGCATCAGAATAACTCGTTTCAATACCGATTTCGTCAACTTGAGATAAAGCGTTTCATGTTTAATGTCGGAGCAAATTTATTAAATACTAAATAATAATATTATTGTCAAATTGCATAATTGTACCAAACAACCATTAAAGAAACAGTACAGAGTGTAACCATTGTTTTATTTCATAGGAAATTGTATTATATATGTGTGTGTTAGCGAACTTACAGATTAGACAACTAGCGCTTTCGCTATCTGTGCGATACAGCAAGCTGTACAAAGGCGGGAACCGATTCGAATGCTCCAGCCGTCATCGCTGAAAACACCTTTTTAACACATTAATTCATAAATTTAATTGCTTTCAACAAACAATTTGGTGCCACCCGGGATTCACAAACCCCTATGAAATTACAGGTAAGGTTTCCACTAGGTTGTACTGATAATTGTGGCAACGCTACGGACTTCGTTAGCAGCAACCATTGATGTAACGACAAGGTGTGAGACGAACACACCACACTAATACATAAAAAACCATATACCCGTCTTTACAGAGACACACCAGACTATCATTCGTTACAGATTGGCTTCCATCGCGGGGCTTGAACGAAGACGGACGACAATATCATTCGTTACAATATTAGTCCAGTATACCAGTCTTTTGGCATTTCTTCCTCCAACTATACCTTGCATATTAGTCCATGTATTTTGTTTGTCAGTGCTTCCCCTCCATGTTTAAGTAGTTCTGCAGTTATGGCTTCTTCTCCTGGAGTTTTGTTATTTTTTAGTTTGTTTATAGCCTCCCTTACTTCTTCTACTGCTGGCTTTTCTATCAAACGTTCTGTGCCGTAGTTCTCTTCTTCACTGTTTCCATCACCATCATCATGATCATGCTCAATGACCCATTATCTTCTCTTTTTCAGCTATTAGATTACCATCCTTGTCCTTGTAAACATTCATTTTTGGCTGAAAACCTCTTGATACACTCCTCACTTTTTGATAAAGGCTTCTAATCTGTTTTTGTTCCTGAAAATTCTCAATATTTTGGACTTTCCTCTTCATGTATTCCCTCTTCTTTCTTTGAGAAACATGGTTCGCTTCCCTCCTGCTTTCTCTGTAGTGCTCACAGTTTCTTTTTCCAAGAGTTTCTTTTTGTTTTCTGCTGAGCATTTTTATTCTGTCACTATTTTACTTAAACATAAATAGAAATGAAAATAGTTAAGATTATTATTCGATATACAGAAAACCATCTCAAACTGATTTAATAATTCCAATCAAATCTAACCATCTTCCATAACATGAAACGGCAGCATTCAATTCATTAATATTCCATATGTATAGAATTCCATTAAATGAAAAAGAAAGAAACATTATAAAACAAATTTCAATAGATAATGAATACAAAGTCAAAACTATCAATAAATTAGAAAATAGAATAAAACATAAACTCACTAATCTAACACCCTATAAAACTACCTACAAAAAAAACATCTATTAATGATAAAATAAAATATACAACCTTTACTTATTATGTAAATATAACTCATAAAGTAAGTAAACTATTTAAATATACAAATTAAAAAATATCTTATAACACAGAGAATATGCTTTTTAATCAAATAAAACAAAAAACGAAATCCAATATTGTAACATTATGTTTCTTCCCTTCCCCTTTTTCATTCTCCCATAATAAATAATAATGATAAACAAGGTTGAAGTACAAAAAACGTATCTATAAGCCTAATTAGGAAACTAAAAATAATATGAAAATGTAACACTAGTATTAGTAGTGGATATTGTAAAATCAGTATGATAAGACGATCATAATGTGAAAACTAGTTTAAGGAACTCATAGACAATGATTTAAAAATAAGAAAATGTATGAATTAGAAATGGTTAAGCAATAGCCTAATTATCATGAAAAATTGAATGAAATGTCAGTCACCAGATAAATAGTACAAAAATCAATATAAATGTCATGTACTATTATATAGAAAACTAGATGTGAATTAATAAATGAATAGACTATAAAACAAAGTATGAATTACGTAAAAGATATAATGATAATAAGGTAATGTAAGAATTGTTAATAGTATTAAAAAATAGAAGTAATATAAACTATAATATTACTAGGACTATATTGTATTTAAACGTAATAACCAGTGTACTAACTAAAGAAATAGTAGTGTGAACTAACTATTGTAAACAAAATAAGTGAAACTCAAATTAAAAGAAGAAAATGTATACTGTCTAAGAGTAGAACAGTAAAAAGACTATGCAACAGAAATAGGTGAAACCTCTGTAAATAAATTAGTGTAAGTAATGATGGATGATGTAATAATCATTATTTGTTGTTTTAAAGGTAGTATGTAAAGATGAAAGTTGCTGTGTGAATAATTATTAGTATGACAAGCAATGAATGTTATATTTTGAAGACTGGTTTTGACCTAGAAGGCTGATAAGAGTCATAATATGTTTTAAAATAATTATTTGTTTTATTGTAATTGTATTAAGAAGGTTTAAGGTTCACAAAAATGAAAGAAACTAGAATTATAAATGTATAATTAGCATAAGGTACATTAGGCCTATAGAAAAATTAAGGAATTTGGACAAACTTTATGTAAAAACATCAGTAACCAATGTTGTAACTTATATTATTTAATTTGCTATAATAAAAATGTTTTAAACTTCCACCTACCTTAAATTCTTATATTTGTTGGCCGGATCTCTAGTGGTGGATTAACCCTGTTCGTACGACGAACTTATCCGTGCAGCAAATGAAATGAGGTGTTTGTAAATAACTTGTTTAACAAATTATATAATATAGTAGATAACATTTTATTTACTACTAGCGGAATACCCGTGCTTCACTATGGAGTTTCACATTGTATGTAATGAAAATGTTAGTTTAATTAATAAAGTTCAATTAAAGTAGGTTTCTTAAAAATAAATAGCTGTTGCCCACGACTTCGTTCGTGTGGTCTTCAATTTAATGCGATAATATATTTAGAACAGAATCTATTCTATTGGGTTGCCATAGTAACCAGATCTAATAGTTTTTTAAGACCCCAAAGGACCCCCCAAAGGATCGTATCGAAAAAACACTTGTCCTATGTTGGTTCTCCCTTTGCGTAAAATATTTGTGCCAAGTTTGGCTGAAATCGGTCCAGTGGTTTAGGAGGAGATGTGGAAGACCCCAAAGGACCCCCCTGAAGGATCATATCGAAAAAACACATATCCTATGTTGGTTCTCCCGTTGCGTAAAATATTTGTGCCAAGTTTGGTTGAAATCGGTCCAGTGGTTTAGGAGGAGATGTGGAAGACCCCAAAGGACCCTGTCGAAAAAACACCTATCCTATGTTGGTTCTCCCGTTGCGTAAAATATTTGTGCCAAGTTTGGTTGAAATCGGTCCAGTGGTTTAGGAGGAGATGTGGAAGACCCCAAAGAACCCCTCAAAGGACCCCATCGAAAAAAATTCAGAAACCTTCGCGGGCGTGCGCACAACAACTCACCGAAGTTTCATCGCAATCGGATGAATGGTATAGGAACGCATACAGGACAAACAAAGAAACATTCATTTTTATAGATATAGATTGAAGTGACATTTATATTCAAACTTCTTTCTGTTCATGAAATATCAAAAAAAATATTAACCCTTTCACATTATTATTTTTAACATATGAAATACATCCTTATCATTTTTATCTTTAACTATCTAACATCTAAAGAACCAATACCTTTATTTTTTATTTATATACGCACTCAACTCACATACAAAATTATTCGAGATCTCATTTATTTTCTTTTTAGTCTATGCCCATTTATAAAAAAAATTGTTGCGTATTCACAACTTACGTGGTCCAACACCGCTGCGTCACGAGTGTTCACGCACTTTCACTAAATATCGTTAAATTTTGTTCATGTTTCTTGTCTCATTAATCTCGAATTCACTCTTCGATCATATTTGACGAAATTTATGACATTTTATTAAAAACAGACTCAGCCCTTCACAAGTCGAGTCTGATACCTCCTGCCGGAGTGATGGCTGGGTTAACAGTGCGAACAAGACTCCCCACTATACCTTGTTAATGAACGGGAAGGCACTGCCTTCAGGCTGCGACTTTTCCATCGCCGTACACGGAAGTATGGACTGTCCATGTGGCAAATTAACCAGTGACGTTAAGCGGTGACGATATTAGAGGCTTAGGTGGGTGGAGCCTCTTCGTTTATTTCCTCCATCCCTAAAGCACATGGCAAGAAAATCTTTCTGCTTAGCCATTTTTGTCGCGTCGGTTCCAACTGTTGTGCGTAGAAACTGCGCCCGGGCTCGTGTATGCGCATACAGTACGTGACAATTATTCGATTCACAACCAAGTATTGCGTTCTCCGACAACACCCAGCCCAAAAAGTTATGTTACCGTTCATTGTTTGAATCCAACGCTATTTCACATGGGACTTGCAATGATGATACTAAAGAAATTTAAATAAGTTTAATAAAAAATAAAAGCCCCCATTTTGACACATTACAGTACCCCCCCCAATGAGAGGTTTTATGCCCAAGAGCATAAAAACTCTCATTGCCTAACGTAAAGGGATCAGTGCGGATGTGGAGCCATAACCCCCCTTTAATCCTTTATCACAAACACTATGGGTTTAACTACCCGCCTAGTCAAGTGGCTGTGGAAACATCTATCCGACTTTGCTGGACTTTCTTAGAGAGAATCCCAACACCACAAAGTCAAACAGACCTGAGACTTCGCTGCTGCGACACGTCGGTCAGAACAGGTAAGCCCCACAGTATCACTTGGCTTTTAAACATTCAGTAAAAATATCTAATAACTGTCCTTTCATTCTTCCACATCCTCCACTGATGCGTTTCCCTTTAATTGTAAATAATTGTATTGGTTCGCTGAAAGCAAAGCATTGGTTCTTGTTTATACTTAATCATACATATATATTCTTAACAGTAATGTAAACATTTGTCATTTACTATACACGTTGACCTGTCCGGTCTGAAACATCAAAACAATTTAAAAAAAAAATTCCAAATCTTCAGATTTGCTTCAAATGAATCAAATACAGTTACCAATTCAAATGAAAAAATTCAATCTTAACCTGTCAACTATCATCTTCAATTACCAAATTTCCAATTTTTTTTTCACAATAATTATTAAAAGCATCAACTATTTTTTAATTAATTTAACTGGTCTAAAATTTTAGTTAATTATGTCATTCAAAAATTTTCATTTCCATTAACTCATCTAAAATTATTTAACTGCTTCTCAAATTACACTGAGTTCAATCTCAGATTTCATTATCAACGTTAAATCAAAATAATTTTTCAAACTACTTTTCAAATATGGTGTAAATACATAAATTCATCATAATACATGTGGTTCAAAGTAAATTACATAAAACACCAAAATTAAACAAAATTGTAGGTACATGTTATACATATAAAACACAGTAAAAAATACAACTTAATCTAACATACATTACATTTCAAGATAATTATATATGAATTCCCCATGTCATGAGCATATAATACAATCATGTTGACCTACTATACATACTCTGAATAAAAAAGAAAAACCCATCAGGAAATATTAATTACTAGAAATACTAGGTACATAAAAACAAGTTACATAAAATGTTAATTACCTGAAATGGCCAAGTACATAAAAACAAATGCATACACATTACTACATTTAAAATATTCTACTTTTAAAATCTCTTAAGTCATGAAATTAATTATTTCTGGTAAGTGAATATAATGTACGTCATAAGCCATACAGAACAGCAGTTGTAGCCATAATCAGACCATCAATACAATTTGGGACAACAATACCGACTGAACAGTATCTGTGGTGTTCATTGCTATGAGCACAATAATCATTTAGTTATCTCATCAACATACGTCAGTATAAGGTTTTAATTCGTTACTCCCCTGAGTAACCTCCTTACCACACACACTATGACCCCCCCCTGGACTGTGGCGTCCAGTTGCTTCCACAAGGACGGAAGTTTTGGAGGAATTTTGGCCTTGCTTCGGCCTTATATTTTAAACTGCCAGATATCACAATATCTGATTTTATATAGTTATAACCTTAAAACGGGTCTATCACCTTTTTTGCTGTTCCTACTCAAACAAGGTGATAGCCGCTGTTCCATAGTTCCGGGGATTTCCCCTAAGTTGCCCCCCGTTAATTTCAATTTTCACCAATTTCAAGGGCAACCAACCATGGTCAGTTTTACAATTTCTACCCACAGCTGGTTGTCGTCCAAAACCACGATCTGGGTTGGTAAGGCCGAGATCGCCCGAAAAGGCGGGGAAATCTTCTCTCATTCGCATGTTTTCACTACATCATTATTAATACACTGTACGTTTAAAATCATATATAATATAATATTATATTAAGGTTGTACAGTGTATATATGCCCTCTTGAGGCCTCCGTTGATGGTAATGTTCTTTGACGTTACTCATCAACCCGTACTGCTATCTGCAGTGGCACATGCCGCCACTGCAATAGCCTAATTATTACTAAACTTATGCCGTGCTACAATTACTATTACTACATTCCACAATTGCTTTTCTCTTCTAAAGACACCAAACAACCCCCCAAAATCACCCCTTAATCTTGCATAATAACAAGTTCTCCCCCCCTTTTTTTTACAATCATATGACTCCACAACTAAACACATTCTACCTCCACTCATTATATTTATTATCAATTTCAAATCTCAGAAACATTGTTTAAATTCGTTATCAAAATTTATTTCTACCACATTTAAATCAATTAATTCATCTACAATTTATTTTTATTCAATCAGTTATTTAAAACACAAAGTTACTTTAATTACCTTCTTCCAAAACAATTACAGTTCATTTATTACAAACTCTTATTCTTTATTTGGTCTGATAAAATATTATTATTATTATTAAATCAATTTCTACTACATACAGACATTGTTTACATTAAATACATTTTACAACACAAACACAATTAATTTCACTATAAATTTATTTACAATTTCTTGTCATTATTTTTCTTGTTTACCACACCTCATTACATAATCTAGCCAAGTCATTACCATGAACTAAAATAATCAAATGTCCATTCACTGATTGTTTATTTAACCCCCATCATCATAAATTAGCCTTACTTTCATATAACAATTCTCATCTTTACTCACACTCATTTCATTACCATATTACTATTTATATAATAATTCTTTAATATTTCAACTTGTTCCGTAAAACCCACATAATAATCTAATTGACTATCCCACATTATTATTAAATCATATACCCTGTCTACATCATTAATTTTGGTCTTGTCACCATCTGTATTATTATCTATCACCCTTAAGCATTTTAACCTCTCAATTTCAGAATCATCTATTATTAATACTCCACGTCTATGCACAGGTAAGCTTCCCATATAATTATCAACATTATCATTACTTATTTCTGCACTATCTTCATAACAAGGTAAGTCAACAATATTACTAATTCTCTCTCTCTTTATTTTCTCTAGTAGCTCTTCGTAACTTCTAACAACATCAAATAATATTATCTCTCTCTCTCTCTCTCTCAATGTAAATAATTCTACCACTCTCTCACAATACCTCTCATCATGACACCATCTCACTTTGTCTCTATCACTTCACACAAAAGGCAACATAACATTATCATAACCCATCCTGATTCTTTCAGGGAACTCATGATACACAAAAGGGGACCTACTTAGAGACACCTTGTCTCTATAACCACAGGAGGAAACTCTGTCCTCATAACTCACTATTGGAGTCTTTACTCCATTTAAATCATGGGAAAAATTTGCCCTTTGTAAACCCAACCTCTCATCAACCACTATCTTATTACTACTCTCTATTTCCACTAAAATTTCATCTCCACTATTATTATTCACTTTATTTTTTAACACATTTTTAATTATCTCGTTGTTATCACTTTTTATTTTGCTATTACTTGTTAACTCATTACTATAATTATCATGATTACTCACCTTGTCTACTACCACCGGTTTTGCATTTAAACTAACACCATTATTCTTACTACTTGTATCTCCGTTATTTTCGTTTATTCTGCACGTACTGTATTTCTTGTAACGTTATCTACATCATCTTGTATTCGTTTTATAGCTGTCTGGAAACGTTCATCAATACGTTTACATAATACATTACTCAGATAATCAAACTTTACATTAATCTCTTTAAAATTAGCGTCATTTTTAATATTCTGTTGTTCACATTTTATTTTCTGCTCATTAATATCATTACTCAATTTATCAAATTTGGTATCATTAACATCGAAACGACTATTTATTCTATCGAATTTTTCGTCATTGGCATCAAAACGTTTACTCATAAAATTCATTATATCGGCCAATGACGGTTCTCTTATTTTTGCAACTACAGGAGTTGACTTCGCTTCTGCATTATTTATTATAATGTCCTTGGTTACATTATTTTCAGTTACTGATTGACTGCTCAAATCAGCTGTTTGGATTGCTTGACCCTCCAATTCGCTCACACTCAGTGACGGGTTCATTGACCCAAGGCCACTTTCACTCATTGCTGAGTCTATTAAATTAATTTCTTTTTCATTATCAGACATCATTATCCTGGTCACGGCACCATTGTAACTATATTATGTAATTTGCTATAATAAAAAATTTTTAAACTTCCACCTACCTTAAATTCTTATATGTGTTGGCCAGATCTCTAGTGGTGGATTAACCCCGTTCGTACGACGAACTGATCAGTGCAGCAAATTAAATGAGGTGTTTGTAAATAACTTGTTTAACAAATTATATAATATAGTAGATAACATTTTATTTACTATTGAAGTGACATTTATATTCAAACTTCTTTCTGTTCATGAAATATCAAAAAAAATATTAACCCTTTCACATTATTATTTTTAACATATGAAATACATCCTTATCATTTTTATCTTTAATTATCTAACATCTAAAGAACCAATACCTTTATTTTTTATTTATATACACACTCAACTCACATACAAAATTATTCGAGATCTCATTTATTTTCTTTTTAGTCTATGCCCATTTATAAAAAAAATTGTTGCGTATTCACAGCTTACGTGGTCCAACACCGCTGCGTCACGCGTGTTCACGCACTTTCACTAAATATCATTAAATTTTGTTCATGTTTCTTGTCTCATTAACCTCGAATTCACTCTTCGATCATATTTGACAAAATTTATGACATTTTATTAAAAACAGACTCGGCCCTTCACAAGTCGAGTCTAATACCTCCTGCCGGAGTGATGGCTGGGCTAACAGTGCGAACAAGACTCCCCACTATACCTTGTTAATGAACGGGAAGGCACTGCCTTCAGGCTGCGACTTTTTCGTCGCCGTACACGGAAGTATGGACTGTCCATGTGGCAAATTAACCAGTGACGTTAAGCGGTGACGATATTAGAGGCTTAGGTGGGTGGAGCCTCTTCGTTGATTTCCTCCATCCCTAAAGCACATGGCAAGAAAATCTTTCTGCTTAGCCATTTTTGTCGCGTCGGTTCCAACTGTTGTGCATAGAAGCTGCGCCCAGGCTCGTGTATGCGCATACAGTACGTAACAATTATTCGATTCACAACCAAGTATTGCGTTCTCCGACAACACCCAGCCCAAAAAGTTATGTTACCGTTCATTGTTTGAATCCAACGCTATTTCACATGGGACTTGCAATGATGATACTAAAGAAATTTAAATAAATTTAATAAAAAATGAAAGCCCCCATTTTGACACATTACAATGTTATATTGTATTTTATTATCACAGGTTGGATTTTATAGTAATAGGAAAGCAAATTGTATGCAAAAGGATTAATTTTAAGTAAATTTATAAGAACAATTGTCAAACTAGTAACTTTGGAACTACTGGACAGAAACCACTCAAATGAGGTTTCAAAATAATCTATGTCCAAAAAGCAATTCAATGGTACTAGTATCGTTAAGATTGAAGCTAGTATAAGAAAATTATACTAATGTAAAGAAATTTGTTCATTTAGGGACCAGAAACAGAAGCCATGACAACACAATGTTACAAGGTTTCCACCAATAGGAATTTTGCACTTTTGGTACTCAAACGACCAAATTTCATAGTGAGAGAGTTTAGTTCATTGTTGGATTTCGAATAGTTAACATTAAGCCTACATACAACTTGGGTATTTAAACAGTGTGATAGCATCGAACTGGAGTAAGGTTAAGAATAATAGCGACCTAAAATAAAAAAAGAACGAAGTAATATAGTATCTAAAATTAAGAATAAGTATTAAAAGTGGAGAAAATAAGTGGAAACAATAATTAAAGGAAAGTATTGTAAATAATACTAAATAGTAAAAAACATTCATAATTACGAGAAATTACACTTCACATATACACTTTCCACACATTTATAAATTATATCTAAACTTTCACATAGCAAATAAACTGATAATTATAGATTACTTTCACTGATAAACTATTATTTTATTGTGATATAACTGTTGGAAGTGTAATAACCACACAAATACGGTTAACCTAAAACTGACTGTTGTTAAAAATGAACTGTTGTAACATTAATTTTAATTTCTTGTTAATTCACTTTATATTTAATTGTATTTTGTACTTCACAAAAGGTATTTTTGTTGACCTTTCTGTAGCCAAAAGGACTTATAACCTGAGATATAAGAAAATAATAAATGTAACGTATATTCTATTAGAGATATACGGGAGGTAGTGCAACCAACTGAACATTTGGAAACATAGCCGGAGCAATTTTAATGATTATAAAATTATTTAAATTTGTCATAAAAGAAAGAAAATAAGAGATTGATGGAAATAAAACAGTATTGAAGATTTTAAATTGCTTGATTAATTTATTTTGGTGTAATGGTATCTTTATTTTTCATATAGTTGAATGTTATTTTTTTATCATCGAAGAGAGGTTGGCAACACTTACATTCGGAATGAAATTCGAATTGAATACTACTAAAAGTAAGTATTTAAAGCCATTAAAATGAGAAGAAATTTATCAAGAATTTAATAAGTTCTCAACGCATAAGAATTAATAATATTTATAATTATTAATTCAACCAAATTAATAATAATAATAACACCAAATACTTAACGGAATAAGTCAAGAGATTATTTAAAGATTTATTGAATTTTAAAAGATAATAACCAGTATTAAAGGTATCAATCAAGTGATTGAAAAAATTCAGATACACTATACTACCAGAATCTTAGTAATTAAAAAATTTTTTTAGATTAACAAAATTTTAATTGTTTTTATTGATAATAAAAACTACATACTACATACATAGCATACTACAGTAAGAACCAGATAACAATAAATTTAATTCTAATTTTCATCCATTCAAATATAGCAACCCAAGAAACGAAACTACTACTGATTCAAGCAAGTCAAATAAGAAGGATTTAATTTAATTAAACCCCGCACAGATTATATTGAGTTACAAATTGATGCTACCAAAGTGGGGCATAGATAAATACAATATTTATTATCTTGTTGTTGCATCCTCTTCGTTCACTTATTAATTTAATAATATATATAATACTTTCACTTATGAACTTACTGTTGTCACTTCCCAAACGTTTCAAGATGTTGTTTCTCTTCTTCAGTGGGTTGAGTACTAACTGTCGATTACAGAATAACCGTTACGGAATGGAGTGTGTGGTGGGGGTTGATGGTGGGAAGGGATTGGCGCTGAGGTTCGAATTATGTGTGTGGATCAGTGTGTCAAATAGTGTATGTGATTTGTAATGTATCTGTTCATTTAATATGTTGTTTGGTTGTAGTGTGTGATATCTGTATATTTCAAATTGTTCAGCTGTGTTTAGTTTTCTACTTTTTGGTAAGTAGTGTAATATTTCCATGTTGTGTTCTATGTTTGTGTAGCTGTGGTTTTCGTTATGTAAATGTGTGGCAAATGTGGAATGTATGTAGTTTGTGGTGAGGGCTTTTAAATGTTCAGAAAACCTGGGAGAAAAAGATCTTCCCGTCTGGCCGATGTAGAATTGTTGACAATCATTGCAATTTAATTTTTAAACCCCTGTTTTGCTGTATGTGTCAATGTCTTTGTTAGTATTGTTTATGTGTTTTCTAATGGTGTTGTTGGTTCTGTAAGCTACTTTATAATTTTGTTTCCTAAATGTGTTTGCAATTTTATGTGTATTGGAATTGTAGTATGTAAGTGTTATGTATTTACTGGGTTGTGTGCTGTTGGTCAGATGTGTTTTACTTTTTGTGTTGAGGATTCGTTTATGTAGTTTATTTATTAATTCGGGGTTGTATCCGTTTTTGACTGCTATGTATTTAATTGTGTTTAATTCATCTTGGTAGTCATGTGTGTTTAGGGGTATTGACGTGAGCCTATGGAGCATGTAGTTGAAAGCTGCATGTTTGTGTTGAGTTGGGTGGTTGGATGTGTTGTGTATGACCATGTCTGATGTGGTGGGTTTTCTGTATATTTTGTATGTGTGTGTGTTGTTTGTTTTGGTGATTGTAAGGTCTAAAAAGTTTATGCTGTTGTTTAATTCTATTTCAAGTGTGAATTTTAATTTATGGTGTAAAGTGTTAATGTATTTGTGGAAATTTTCTATTTGTCTTTTGTTGCCGTTGTAAAGGAGTAAAATGTCGTCGACATACCTGTGCCAATATATTATTTTATCGGTGTATTTGTTGTTGTTAAGTATGTGTTTCTGTTCTATGGTGTGTATGAATATTTCTGCTAGTATACCTGATATAGGGGAGCCCATGGGTAGTCCATCTGTTACAATATTTATATTGTAAAATATTGAGGTTACAATATTCACAATAAAAGTGGAATATACAAAATATTCAATAAATTGCAATAAGTGTCTAGATTACAATAAATTTTACATAGGCCAGACAAAGAAAAAACTACTCGATCGATTCATTCAACACTGAAAAGCTTTTTTAAAACCAAATATTTACAAATCTAATTTAGCCATGGATTGTATAAATAATAAACTTCAATTTCCTGACATTCAAAATATGAAGTTAATTAAAAACATATAAAAAGGTCAAAAAATGACTGTTTCAGAAAATCTTGATATTTATAAGATAATAATAATAATTTACTAATTAAAAAACAAACTTAAGTAAAACAAAACAAGATGATCAATTTAAAATTATAAATTTATTAAAATAAATTAGGTATAAACATAAAATATTTCCAATATAACTGACAAGACAGTTGATTGAGTAAATAAACATTAAAATAAAAAATGTAAATAAACATTAAAACAATTGATAAGTTAAATCAAATTAAATCGATAATTTATTTTATAATAAATTCGATTACCCGTTATTGTTTACATTGAAATTGAATCAGTTTAATTGTTTGTTAATTCATTTATAAACCTCTGATGATCCTGAGTGAAACACGCATAAGGTGAAAATTCAATATAATTTTACTTGCAGAAATAGTTAATATTTGATGAACTATTCACAATACTGAAACCTGCAAGAAATATTTACGAGTTACTTACAAAACAACTGTGTGTGTGTGTGTGTGTGTGTGTGACGAAACTAACACACATTCGCAAACCAGCATTATTTGAAATACAACTAAGCATTTGTAAAATTTACAAACAAGTGACACTCAGTATGAAATTACAGTCATTTTAGTAAAATTTATTTGTTTAGTTTTAAATTATTTTTAACCATAGTACAATAAATGTGCTGTGCTGTTAGCATGTTATATTAAAATATAAATTGTCTACAATAGCACTTAATTTTTTTATATTTAATATTGTTGGGTTTTCAGACTTTTACAGTAGGCACATGGATGTATCAGTTAAACATTTTATTTTATTTTATTAGGAAGTGCTAGAGGATGTTCAAATAGTACCAGATGTATATAAACCACGACTTGTTACACAGCTAGAAAACAGGCCCTACTGGTGCATATCAAGACAACGTGTATGGGGTGTTCCTATACCTATTCTGTATGAAGTTAAAAGTGGACAGCCTATTATATCACAGTAAGCAGTTTTCAGATTGGAACTTACCAGAATTCTAATTTGCCATACTATTTTACTGGTTACTAACATTTAGTGTGATTTTAAGTGTAAAATGTAGCCTGCTTTGGATTATGGAGATAAATTAATTGGGATTGGTTGCATGTTTGGTTGTCTGTATATTTAAACCTAAAGACAGAAGTGGTGGTGTCACCTCAAACATTTTAAAACTTGTGCACATAAATTTTCATAAGATTTCTGATTAATTTATAGCAGTTTTTCAGCTGCTGGAGATGCAGTTACAGGGAATGGAAACATCTTGGATAAACAATATATGTTATAATTAATTTTGAAGCAGATTGATTTTGTAGATCACCAACGTTTTTAAGTACTATGTATGTATTTTATGTATTTCACTATATGTATGTGCTGTATACATACTTGTAGAATGTGTATACCATGATTTTCACTTCTTCGTCACATGTATTTTTGTTTTCTGTTTCATTTCAAATTTAAAAAGTTATTTCTTTTTTCATCTTCTTATTTGTCTCTTTATCAATATTTCTGTCTCTTAATCCTTCTCTCCTGATTTCTCCTCTTCCTTTACCTGTTTTGTTTCACATTTTTCTTTTTCTATCAAAATTATGGTGTAAGTTTATTAATTTGTACATATTTCTTAAATTTAAGTAGAGTATAATTTTTAACAGGTCATTGGTAGATCATTACTGTGAACTATTAGATACAGTGGGAGATGACTTTTGGTGGAACTGTACTATGGAAGAATTGGTTCCAGTTAAAATCCAGTCTGAGTTAGGAATAGAACCAAGCAATCTTCAGAAAGGCAAGGTATTTGGATTATATGTAGATGTTATGTGTTGGATATTTGTTTGGTTAGTTTTAGATGTTATGTTCTAGTTTCGTTTTTGTCAAGTTATGTTCTAGCCAAACATGAATAGATTTTTGTCAAGGCCGGAATAGTCCACCCTGAAGATTGTGTTACTAAACACATGGGCTGGGCGATACCATTCAGTCGCACTCTGATATCTGATGCACGTCAAATTTGCATACAATTTTGATGATATTTCCAAACTGTTTAACATTCAGTTGAAATGTTTTTGGGATTAGTACATACTGAGTGTGATTCCAAATACCGTATAATCAGCATGTTGATTAAAATGCAGTTCCTTGTCTTAGGCTACACCCTAGCACAGCGGTGCACAACCCGTGGCGGGCTGCATGCGGCCCTCAACCTCACTTTATGCGGCCCAGAGGAAAAAATATTATAAGTCCACATGTTTAAAATTGTGTATGGAAATTTACCCAGATTTGTTGGTTTTATCGGGAATTAGGTGTACATTTACACAAATAGTCACTGTTCCGGGCGCAATTTGTACCTTTACCCACTTTTTTTTTCATATAAATGTATTTAGAAGAAGAAATAACAAGCAACATATATTGGGTTTTGTTTACATTACTTATATCAGACACTTATGTCCCACACACCATAATTATGGTACTTACCATACTTTGAAAAACCTGTTGTTTCAATCTTATTATTATTATTACCTAGGGTCCAGGGTTTCGACTCAGCGTGATTGCTGACAGAGATAGGCATTGAAATAAAAAAATACGTTCAGTTGAAAACATTAAAACATCAATATTGGTTTATTCTCTTTTATGTGTACACCGGACAAGAATTCAAAATGGCAGCCTTTACTTACATAAACTCTTTTTTGTTATAAAACTCTTTTATATTTTCTTAAACGTCAGTTTACCAAATTTTATATATTGACTATGCAGCTGCTTCATTATTAAATGATTTTAATTATATTTTCTTAAAACAAACGCAAACCAACACCCCGTTTGGATGTCGACATTTATCATACACGCCCCACTTCCTCACTCTCATTCATACTTACAATCTCAATTTACTTTTTGGGTACACATATATCTGCAATTTGGGTAAAGAGCTCTTTAAGTAAAATTTTGGTTTTGCACTTTCCTGATTCTGTAGACTAGAAGTTCTAGAAGCGGATTCACATGTTGCTGTCTCAAAGTGGCGTGGTTACATTTTTACTATACTCACTGACTCTAATGTATAATTTTGAAAAACAATTACTGCACACTGTCTTAGTTCTCTTCTAGCTAGCACATAAATACATTTTGATTACATTTTGAACTGTTTAAAACAACTAGGCCGGTATAAATTGCCGGCTGCCTCTAGCAAGGTGTTACCGCTGCTGCTGCGTTGTGTAGACTGGGCCGAACAATACGCAATTTTTACGTATGTATGTGTGTGCACACGTCATTGTTCTTTGTCTTTCGTTACATAAACGCCCTGCTTGTTACGTATTTTATGCACGTCATTCTTTTGTTAATGACGTTTGGCGTTGTCGGCCAATGAAACAGACGTATGTAGAGCCGGTATTAGTTGCTGTAACCATTTTAAGTGTTCTTATTCGCACGTACACTGCTGGCCTTGAAATTATTTCGTTGTCTCGGAACTTCGTCGTTGCCGGCAAAACCAGGGAAATTGTATTACCCATAAAAATGAATGTAAAAAATATCGAAATACAATAATTTGCTACCTTGTATACCATACATTTTATATCAGGCTTTTCGTACTGTCACAAAACCCCCTCAATGAAAGGTTTTGTGTCGAGACACAAAAACTTTCATTGACTCATTCACACTTCTCTAAAAGGATCCGCCCAGATATGGAGCCACAACCCCCTGTAGTTTTACTATAAAAGAAATTCAATCACTTACCCTTGGTCCAATGATGAGGTTCGCACCTTCTGACCTTACTGGACTTCTCCGGAGAGATCCCTACACCATAAGGCCATGAGGCACTTTATGCTCCTGTTCTGACGCACCGGCCAGCTCAGGACCGCGGTCACCACACCACCAAACTCTGAAACATGCAATACAAAATTTTAAAATAGTGGCCTTCTATATATCCATATCCACAACTGATATGTTTCCTCTTAGTACGTTGGTTTGCGTTTTTGGGGCATTGGTTTGCTTAATTATACAAGTTTCAAACAATGTATATCAAGAATTAAGATAGAAAATTCCTTCTCTTTTTAATAACCCGGTATTTAGTACACCTTTCTGACTCCTGTCAATTATATTCACTCTCTTTATCACATGAAAACAATTGTTCTTAACCTAAACAAAAAATACATTTTACTGCTTTAGCAACAACCATTAACTCTTAATATTTTACTTCATATAACCTTACAATATCTATATATCATGGCAAACAACTTTAAAGCTGTCTAAATTTCTTTACTTGTTTTCTTTACTTTAATTTTACCTTTTTATAACAGAATCATTTCTAGAGATTTGTTACCCTAACATAAAATTCAATATTATTACCGTCACTACCCTTATAGTAACCTCCTGGCCACACACACTATCAACATAATAAAACACAATAAAACATTGTACATTAAACATTAAACACTAACATTGAACAATTCACATTACTTAATTCATATTTACATAACTTGTAGCAAAACTTCAATAAGAATTATTGAAGTATAAGAAATATAAGAATTATAAGAAATATGTTTAAATTCAATAAGACATTACTATTTTTATCAACTCTCTATTCAACTTTTATTATATCATTAGATTCTACAAAACCATTTCAAATTTATCATTTACCTTTCAGTTACAATTACCTTCCTACTATGAATTTTCCTTTTCTAACCTTTCATCCTTATTAGTTTGGGTGACTCTCTATTATTCATTATTCTCTATCTCTTATTTTGGCACTTGTCAATCTAACCTTACTACCCCTTTTTCTTTTACTAACCGCTTCTAACCATTAATATAATATGACACCAATATCTCTATAATAACCCCCTCCACAAATCCCATTTAAAACCTCTGGCACCGCTCATTTTGTTTTTTATAAGGATGTATGTTACTTAACTGGCCATATCCATTCCTAACCATTTGCCCTCCACCAATATCGACAAACACTCTAACCCGAAATTGCTCCGCCTGCCACAACGCTGCACGCTGGTCCCTTGCCACGTCGCTCGTTGATCACTCCCTAACACCGGATCCCTACTACAAAATATCATCATCATACCATTCACATTACTCACCTCTACATATAATCACTAACCTACTGTGTCCCTCAAATATCTAACACCTCTTTATATATTATCAGCATCTCAACACTTTATTTTTTTCTAACTCCCAATAACTTTATTTAACTAACTCCAATGCCCTTATTTATCAGTATTCCCAAACTCTTTTACAACATTTCACCTTAATATGCCACTAGAAAATTCATCACTTATCTACTAACAACAATACATCTCCAGATCCAAATATATAATCATTTACTAACCATTAGACTCTGAATCCCATACTATCCTTTAAAATCATTATTAACTTCCTTCAATTATTTAAAATTCTACAATACATAGTTTACACAAAAAAATACATAAAATACACAACAGCAAAGTACACAACTACATTGACATTAATATACACAAAAATATACAATCCACATAATCATTAAATCATTTACCATAATCAGTCATAAACAGTCCATCTTAAAAAACACTGTTCACATAATTAAATGTTCATAAACACAATAAGAACAACTACCCTCCATCGTCAAATAATAATCGAACCTTAAAACTATATACATGGTTTAATATTAGATATTGTATACTAACATCCTCATACATGCACCAACTATTCAAATTTTTATCCGTTTTCACAAATTCATATAACTCCTGATCGGGTATGTTTCTGTCACCTTCAGTAAAATCAGTAATAATTAAGTATTTCGTCAACTCATTATTCTCATTCTCTCCTACTACTTCAGTTTTATTATAAGGTAAGTACTCGTTATTATTTTCACTTCTCTCTCCACCTAACCTTTCTATAAACTCTTCATAATCTCTACATATCTTAAAAATTTCTACTTCTCCTTTTCTCTCACAATATCTCTCACTTTTAAAACATCTCTCATAGTAATACCTCTCCCAACAACACTTCTCTCTCTCAATATATCTCTCTTTACACCCTCTCTTTAATCCTTCAACACACACTATCATTCCATTATTATTATATTCAATTCCCCATAAAATTTCATTATCACTACTCCTGTTTACACAATCATTTTCCAATATCATACTTTTATTTATATTATCATAATTTTCTACCCCACTTACCTTGTCTTTGTTTCTGTCTAATTTGTCTATTTCTCTACTCTTATTTTCTAATTTTATTTTGTCTAACTTTGTACCTATTTCATTTAATCTTTTGTCCAAATTGCAGCTCTGTTTCTTAATTTCTTTTTTGATATCACTCAGTTGTACATCGAATTGATCAAATTTGACGCTCTGCTCATTGAAAAGCAGTTTCATCATTTTTATTATGTCATTCTCTTCCATTCTGTTATTTACTATAGGCGTTGAGTTCGCCTGTTGTGCGCTCAACATCAATGATTCTGTATTTGTATTTTCTACGTTAATGCTTTCGTTATCTGCCATTATAAAATGTCAATGATTTGTTGCTCTATATTAGCATTACCACCTAACCTACAACCGCATTCTTAGTTTCAATGCCCACTCTGCCGTCATTCAGGCTTATTATATAAAATACAACGGGATATATTTTTATATAGTCACCAATTCGGGCGGCTATTGAACCTTTACATAAATAGTCATTGTTCCGGGCGCAATTTGTACCTTTACCCACTTTTTTTTCATATAAATGTATTTAGAAGAAGAAATAACAAGCAACATATATTGGGTTTTGTTTACATTACTTATATCAGACACGTATGTCCCTCACACCATAATTATGGTACTTACCATACTTTGAAAAACCTGTTGTTTCAATCTTATTATTATTATTACCTAGGGTCCAGGGTTTCGACTCAGCGTGATTGCTGACAGAGATAGGCATTGAAATAAAAAAATACGTTCAGTTGAAAACATTAAAACATCAATATTGGTTTATTCTCTTTTATGTGTACACCGGACAAGAATTCAAAATGGCAGCCTTTACTTACATTAACTCTCTTTTGTTATAAAACTCTTTTATATTTTCTTAAACGTCAGTTTACCAAATTTTATATATTGACTATGCAGCTGCTTCATTATTAAATGATTTTAATTATATTTTCTTAAAACAAACGCAAACCAACACCCCGTTTGGATGTCGACATTTATCATACACGCCCCACTTCCTCACTCTCATTCATACTTACAATCTCAATTTACTTTTTGGGTACACATATATCTGCAATTTGGGTAAAGAGCTCTTTAAGTAAAATTTTGGTTTTGCACTTTCCTGATTCTGTAGACTAGAAGTTCTAGAAGCGGATTCACATGTTGCTGTCTCAAAGTGGCGTGGTTACATTTTTACTATACTCACTGACTCTAATGTATAATTTTGAAAAACAATTACTGCACACTGTCTTAGTTCTCTTCTAGCTAGCACATAAATACATTTTGATTACATTTTGAACTGTTTAAAACAACTAGGCCGGTATAAATTGCCGGCTGCCTCTAGCAAGGTGTTACCGCTGCTGCTGCGTTGTGTAGACTGGGCCGAACAATACGCAATTTTTACGTATGTATGTGTGTGCACACGTCATTGTTCTTTGTCTTTCGTTACATAAACGCCCTGCTTGTTACGTATTTTATGCACGTCATTCTTTTGTTAATGACGTTTGGCGTTGTCGGCCAATGAAACAGACGTATGTAGAGCCGGTATTAGTTGCTGTAACCATTTTAAGTGTTCTTATTCGCACGTACACTGCTGGCCTTGAAATTATTTCGTTGTCTCGGAACTTCGTCGTTGCCGGCAAAACCAGGGAAATTGTATTACCCATAAAAATGAATGTAAAAAATATCGAAATACAATAATTTGCTACCTCGTATACCATAGGCTGGCAGCTGGCAGTAGGTAGCAGCAATTCTCGTAGCGTGTAGCGTTAGTTCAGTTCTTCAGTTTCAGTAGAGACCGATCTGTATTTGGCATTCGTGTGTTTTTAAGTGATTCCTTTTTTATAACATTTCACGATCATGTCTGTGAAAAGCGTAAAGCGAGTGCCGTGTGTTTCAAGAGGCATGGAGCGAGAGGTATTTTTTTATAGATTATAACGGTAAAGCAACATGCCTAATTTGCAACGAAACCGTGGGTGTAATGAAAGAGTACAATGTGAAGAGACATTACGATACAAAACATGCTGGCAAGGCAAATACAAAGAGTGTACGGGACAATTGCGAAAGGATAAGGTAAAAGAATTCCAACGTAAACTAACAAGTCAACAAAATCTGTTCCGGAAAGTGACTGATGACTCAGAAATTCCAGTTAAAGCAAGTTTTGTTGTATCTAAAATTTTAGTTAAAAAAATGAAGCCGTACAAAGATGGAGAGCTAGTTAAAGAATGTCTGGAAGAAGTAGCAAATATAGTTTTCCCGGAGAAAAAAAGTATTATTTCAAAAATTAGTCTTAATCGTATGACAGTATCCAGAAGGGCAGAAGAAATGGCATCAGACATTGAAAAAACATTGAAGGAAAAAATATTAGAATTTAAGTTTTTTTCGTTGGCCATGGATGAAAGCACAAACGTCACTGACACAGCACAACTTTCAATTTTTATCCGTGGTATTAATGAAGATTTTCACATAACAGAAGAATTACTGGCGTTAGTTCCTATGAAAGATACAACCAAAGGTTCAGATATTTATTGTGAGCTGAAAAACATTTTGGAAAAGTATAATTTAGACCTAAAACTATGATATGGCATTTCAACAGATGGTGCGCCAGCCATGGTGGGAAAGAAGCAAGGAGTAGTGAACTATTTAGCAACAGATTGTAAAAACATGGGCAATGATATAGTCGCATTCCACTGCATTTTACACCAAGGGAACCTTTGTGCACAAACTATTCATATGGAGCATGTGATGAAAGCAGTGATCAAAGTAATAAATTTTCTTCGTTCCAGAGGACTCACTCACCGCCAATTCCGAGAATTCCTATTACAATTAGACACCCAGTATGACGATGTTCTTTATTTTACACAAGTTCGTTGGCTTAGTGCAGGAACAATGTTGAAACGAGTGTATGGCCTGCGTAAACAGATAATTATCTTTTTGAAAAGCCGTGATGTGAATCTGGTAGCAGACTTTGAGAACAATGAATGGGTGTGCGATTTATCTTTCTTAGTTGACATAACCCAACATCTTAATGAGCTAAATACCAAACTTTAAGGAAAAAATAACATGATACACAATCTGTTTTACTTAATAAAATCGTTTGAGGTTAAACTGATTTTATGGCAGTCACAGCTGATGTCTGGGCTACTGACACATTTTTCTACAATGAACAGTTTTGCAGCAAGTTCTGAACAACCCATTAACTTCACTAAATATGCCTCACTTATAGAGAATCTTCAAAATGAGTTTAACCGTCGATTTCAAGATATGAGAAAATTTGAGAAATTGTTTGATATGTTTGCTCTACCATTCACTACTGATGTTGAGATAGTGCCCATTGATTTCCAGATGGAGCTAATTGATCTTCAATCGAACTCTGAATTGAAGACAAAATTTTCTGAGGTTTCTCTACTGGATTTTTATAAAAATTACTTACCTGAGGAAATGAAAGCATTGAACAATCATGCTCTAAAAACGGCAACATTATTTGGAAGTACCTACTTATGTGAGCAGTCTTTTACTTTGATGAAACAGATCAAATCAAGTTCCCGTCTGACTGATGAACATTTGGAGGGAAACTTGCGAATTGCTAGTCTAGTGAAAAACAAACAGTGTCAAGTCTCTCATTAGGCTCTAAATTAGTTTCCTCTTTAACAAATAATAGTTTTGTGCTTTCTTTCAAAATTAATAATTTTATTGCAATTGTGTGTCTTTTAAAAGTAAACTAAAAAAGGTAAAACTGATTTTTAAAAGATTGTTTTAAAAGTGTTTCTTCACAAATTAAAATTTCGATTTTGGAATCTGATGACTGTATTATTTTTGTGACCTCAAACGTTTTTTCAGGTGAGTTTTTAATTATTCAATAGAGCTAGTTTAAATGTAGCTGTGTTAAGTTTACTTACTTACTTAGGAGACATGTTAGAAAACGCTCTTCAATTAGAAGCATTATCTTTCATGGAAATGCTACTGGAAATATTAGGATAAGGGGAAAGGTTAGGTAGGTGGTTGGCGAAATGGAGGGAAGTCGCCTTGTGCCCCGTCATGATCATGATCATTTAAAAGTTTTTAGTGGCCCTTGGATGTTGAAAGGTTGTGCACCACTGCCCTAGCACATGGTGTAATGGGGCAAAAAGGGATCTTTATTTTTTTTATTAAATTTATTTAAAATTGTTTGGGATCAACGCAGCAAGTCCCATGCAAAATACGGTTCTATTAAGACAATAAACAATGACATAGCTTTGTGAGCGAGGTGTGGCAGTAGAACGCAATATTGTTTTGAGAAATCCAGTGTTTTGTCATGAACTAGTACGTGCGAACACCAGCATGTGTGTGGATGCGACGCTTACAGCCTCGACCCACGCCAAGAAAAATGGCTAAGCTGTAAAATTTTCTTGCCATGTGGTTTTGAGATGGCGGAAGTACAGTGAATGCTCCACCTACAAAAGCCTCCGTATAATAACAGTAGCCACGTGGCCTATAGACGAATACATATACTATGAAAGACGACTAAAAATTCGTAGCATGATGGCATTGCTTTTCCTATTCAGCAACCAGACGTAGTGGGAGTTGGTTGGTGCTCTCCGCGGGGGAGTCGACGATTAAAAGCTTTACGTGACGGACGCGAGTAGTGGAGCGCGTCACCGGCCGGGCTAAACTTTATAAAAATGTGAAAATAATAAACAGCAGTTCAAATAACTAGGCTTACCCGGCCGGGAGCACAAAAGAACTCGTGTGCATCAAAATTTCTTTTTTAACTGTAAAAAAGTGACAAACAGTCCTCAAAAGTGAACCAATGTCTCGGGATGAAATAAATGGAGTGTAAAAAGAAAATTAAAACTGGTGAATCGACAAACACTCGGACATATAATCAGTACGGCACGTGGCGAGGAGGACGTCGATGGTGAAGTAACAACACCTAATTTCATTATATAAATAATTTCATGTAAAAGAGCTCTAGTTTTTTTGTTTGACGAAAATAATAATAAAATAATATGGGGAAGTAAATCGTATGAATGTGAGAATGTAGCAAGCTGGGTCGCCTTACTTGGAATAAGTATATCATATTAAAATAAATGTTTTGTTACTAATAATTAAAAATACAGCTATATGCTGTTGTAGAGAGAAAAGATGAATAGTAAAGAAATTTAAAGGAGCAGTAAAAAACGAATAACAAATATTTGGAAAGAATGAAATATAAAAGAAATGTGTCATTTGTCTAAATAAAATATGTACCGATTGGTTGAAGTAACAAATTTGGTTTTACAAGATATTTAAAATATAATGTAATAGAGAGGGGATAAAGTAAAAAATTTGATGAACTGTTAAAAGTTATAAACAGAGAAGAAAGTAATTTTACAATATGAATTTTAATAAATGAATTAGTAGCATAACCATGTGTTAAGTTAATTATTATGTCACATTAACATCACCTATCCCGTATGGAAAATTTCGCCTAACGAACCTGGCAAATAAGTAAAAGTGTTTCAAGGTCTCCATATCTAACCTTTAAAGATATCGGTGGCGACCTATAAGTAATTTGGAATCTTCTGTGCTCGGTAAGTCAGGGTGGCGTGTAAGTGTGAGGTAAGTAGAAGAAATGTGGTGAAAATTGGTAAGTAAAAGAATAGAAAGTAACAATGGTCATGTTTTACTTTAGTTCATACACTTAAGTTTTGACAACTTTTGTATTAAATCACTGCAGATTATTACTTTTATATGTGAAAACAAATAAGTGATTAGTTCTCAGATAGTTAAACTGAATTTAAAAAATGTTAATTTGCCAGATTTTGTTTTTTTCAATTAAGTTGTGTCACCATTTCACCAATTTATAATTTAAGCTTAACATATATGTTTTTGCATACAAATGCAACCAGTACATTTTTACGATGTTAATTATTTGAAGGTTTACAGAGAAAAACGAATGATACAGTGGTTCTAGGGATTATATAAAGCCATTGACTTTGTTACGTTTTCATTCAGGATTTTAAGAGAGCCAAAACACAGAAGAAATCAGAAAAAGGAATTTTCTTAGGATACAGTTTAGATTCAAGTAGTTACCGAGTTTACTTAAGAGACAAAAATGAAGTTGTAACATCAGGAGATGTGATATTTGACAAAAAAGTAAACAGTAAGTCTAGTTGTACAGAAATTGAAGCTACCTTGTCAAATGAAGAAAAGGAATACATAGTGTCAAGTGAAGAAGAAAAATCTGATAGTGTAAGTGTTTATGAAAGCTCTGTGTCTGACAATAATATGCAAAATGAATGTCAAGAAAATCATTATGTAAAGTGTTTGGAACGAGATCAAACTGTTTGTATTCAACCAGAGAAAAGAAGTCTTCGAAACAGGGCTACTTTAAGGATGCCAGCAAGGATGGTAGATTATGTAGTTGAAGACAACAGAAACAAAAATGTAAATATGGCCATGATAGGTGAGGTAGAAGATATTTCCATTTTACAAGCACTACAGGATGAAAACTGGAAGAAAGCAATGTTAGAAGAGTATGAATCTTTGATGAAGATGAGAACTTGGAAACTAGTAAGTCTACTAAAAGAAGAAAAAGCTTTGACTTGTCGGTGGGTTTTATGCCAAAAACAAGATGGGCGATACAAAGCCAGGCTAGTTGCAAGAGGGTTTGAGCAAGAACAAGGAATCCATTATACTGAGACCTTCAGTCCTGTTGCCAAACATACATCCTTTCGACTGATACTCAGCATTTCAGCCACCGATGGAATGCATCTGATGACTTTTGATGTGAAGACAGCATTTTTACATGGATCTTTGGATGAGAAGATTTACATGTATCAACCGGTAGGCTTTGATGATGGCTCAGGTAGAGTTTGTGAGTTGTTCAAGAGTATATGATGGGCTTAAACAGTCATCGAAAAATTGGAATGTGAAGTTCACAAACTACCTAAGGAAATTAAATTTTGTTTGTTCTGACGATGATCCTTGTATTTATTATAATGGTGACAGAAGCATTATAATTGTACTTTTTTTAGATAATGGTGCTATTATAGGAAAAGAAAAACATAAAATGATAGATATACTAGATAAACTTAACAAAGAATTTGAAATTACAGTAGAACTTGGCTAATTCGAACGTGCATAATTCGAATTCATGGATAATTCGAACTTTTACCGTGGTCCCTTGAATATCCTATGTAAAACCATGCAAAAACATCGTCTGTAATTCGAACTTTTTTTGGTTAATTCGAAATAAAAATTTTGCTCTAACTACAAAAAATCGCCTGCTGTATGGGCTAGACCACGTAACAATAGAGACACGACTGGAAACAGACAAGCAGGCATCGCCCTTTGTGAACAGACGCTTGTCTTTTGTGTCAAATTCGTGGAATTGCCGTCAGTATCTGGCGATGACACATGACTGGCTCGTGTAACGGTACCGTCCGCCATTGTCCCTTGTTCCACGCCTCGTCAGTCAGCCACCCTCACTGTTGCTTTCAGTTCAGTCTGCCTGCATTCGTGGAAGTGTTAAGTCTTTTTGAGTTTCTACTGTGCGAGCTGTGTCCTGTAGTGAGAGACCGTTCCTTTCTTTATACAGTACTGTATATACAGACTGGTGTGTTTTAGTGACACTTATTGTGCAGTTTTATTGTGTTGTGTGTTCATCATGGCCCTTTCAAAACCAACACGGACCCAATACAAATCATTGACATTTGCCGAAAAAGTTGCCGTTATACGGGAAGTGGAAAAGGGACAAAAAAAGAAATCTGAAATTGCCAAGGAATTCGGGATACCGCCAAATACGCTGTCAACATATCTAAAAAATAAAGAGAAGATTTTGAATAGTGTGTGTAAAGCCAGCGACAAAGATAGGAAAAGAGCGCGAGGACCAGAAAATCCTGACGTGGATGAATGTGTAGTGAAGTGGTTTAAGCAAGCAAGGGACAAAAAAATTCCAGTCAGTGGGCCCCTCGTCAGAGCCAAAGCTGAGGAATTCGCATCTAGCTTAGGGAAAAATGATTTTAAGGCCAGCACTGGTTGGCTCGATGGTTTTAAAGAAAGGAATGGCATGTCTTTCAAAACTGTTTGTGGGGAAAGTGGATCTGTTGACGTTGAAGCTGCAAATTCATGGAAAGACGATTTGTTGCAAATGATTTCTGATAGAGACGCTAAAGACATTTTTAACGTAGCCGAGACGGGCGTATTCTTCAAATGCACCCCCCCCCCCCGACAAAACACTTGCTTTTAAAGGAGAAAGTTGTAGTGGCGGCAAACACAGCAAGGAGCGCATAACACTTTTAATCGGAGCAAACATGGATGGCTCAAAAAAACTGCCTTTGCTAATGATAGGAAGTCAGCCAACCCACGTTGTTTCAAAAATGTAAAAACGAAACCAGTTGAATATGAATCAAACAATAAAGCTTGGATGACAGGTGAAATTTTTGAAAGATGGCTTTTGAAAATCAACAGGAAATTTCGGAATCAAAACAGAAGAATCGTCTTGTTTATTGACAACTGTACAGTGCACAACACTATTCCTGTGATGGAAAATGTAAAGGTTGTGTTTTTCCCTCCAAACATGACTTCAGTAGTTCAACCTATGGACCAAGGTGTAATAAAAAATTTTAAGCATTTTTACAGACGGCTTGTGGTCCAAAACATTCTGTCAGGTGCTTATTTAGATGAGCACGAAAATATCAAGATTAACATCCTTCAAGCTGCCCGCATGTGCAACAGTGCTTGGAACCAAGTTACGCAAAAAACAATTGCTAATTGTTTTCGTAAAGGTGGTTTCTGCCACATTGAAGGTGAAGAGGAGAATAAAGCTGCTAGAGAAGTCGTACCCACTATGGATAACTGGGAAGATGTTAGACATGACGCAGGCATTCGTTACGAAGAGTTTGTAAACATGGATGAAGACTTGGCGGTGTGCGGTGAACAGACATGCGGAGATCGTGGCTGATGTTATGAACAAAAGGAATTATGGTACATCTTCAGATGAAGAAGGGGACCAGCTAGAACTTCCAGAGATACCGATTCCAATGGCTTCACAGGCATCAAATTACATTCAAGACTTGAGACGGTTTGTTGAAGGACAGCAGAACGTAAGTGATGCTATTTTCCAAGCACTTAATAAACTTGAAGAGTTTACTACAACTCAGTGTATTAACTGCAAAATGCAATCAAAAGTTTCTAGCTTTTTTAAAAAACTGTAAATGCTATATTTTGTACTGAAACATGTTTATACGTTTGTAATACATATGTCTAAGGAAATTGTTTAATAAAATAACATATTGCTTTACTGAATTTCGGTTTTTGATTTGATTTTTCTACCGTTATTAAAAGTTTTCCTAATTCGAATTTTTGGATAATTCGAATTTTTTACTGGTCCCTTCAGCTTCGAATTAGCCAAGTTCTACTGTACTTATAATTCTGGGTCAGACAACAAATTAACTTACCTTGGCAAGGAAATTGAAATTAGACATAAGGAAATTTTTGTAAGCCAACATCATTACACTGAAAAGATATTGAAAAGATTTAGAATGGAAGATTCAAATCAAAAGTCAACTCCAATGGAAATAGGTATGTTAACCGAAGAACAACATTTTCATAATGATCAGCCAGTCGATAAATCTGTCCCATATCGTGAGGCAATAGGCAGTTTACTTTACTTAGCTACAGTATCTAGGCCAGATATCAGCTTTGCAGTAAACTACCTAAGTAGATATTCAAACAATCCCATGGTACGGCACTGGAATATGGTAAAACATGTATTTCGATACTTGAAAGGCACTGTAAACTTTGGAATAAGTTTCAATGGAGATTCTGAACTCATTGCTTATTCAGATTCAGATTTTGGAGGAGACATTATCTCAAGACAGTCAACTACTGGAGTAATTATTATGAGAGGCAGTCCTATTGTATGGTTCACCCAAAAGCAGGGACTTGTTGCTACATCAACTGCAGAGGCAGAATTTCGAGCTGCTGTTTCATCGCTTGATGAAATTTGCTGGATAAAGAGACTTGGTATCGAACTTAGATATTTCAAGGATATTCCTACAAGGCTCTGTATAGATAATCAATCTGCAATTTTAATGTTACAAATTACTACAGAAGGCAAAATAACAAAAGGGAAGAACCACATTGACATTCCTAGAAAATTTATACAGCAACACATTGGAAATACTGTTTTTTTGGACAAAGTAAGCAGCGTTGACCAGTTGGCAGATTGTAATGGAGCAGAAGGGGGATCTTTATATTTTATTAATTCATATGGATTTATTTGTATCAGGCTGGTAGGTCCCACGTAAAAGGTTTTATTCAAACAATGAACGCAGTGACATAACTTGTGAGCGGGTGTGGTAACAACGCAATACGGTTCTGGGAAATCAAGCTTGGTGTTACGCACTCATACGCGCAACATGAGCACGCGCACAGAAGGGACGCCAACAAGATGTCTAAATTATAAAGTTTCTTTTACCATGTGTTTGGATGATGATGACGGAAGTCTGTGATGACTCCGCCCACCTGAGTCTACTGCCTCGTGGCAATGGAATATCGTTAACACCTGTGGCACCGTAAAAATCCACGCGGCATAAGTGTTGACGAACAATTTGTAGCATGCAGGCGGTGTGTTTCCATCTTGAGCAACCGTAGTAGTGGGGCGTTTTGTTAACGCTCTGCCCAGTCACCTAACAACTTTTAGCCTGGCTGGGCAAACCCAACGACTCGTGGACCACAAGTAAAATTTTAATTATTAATAGAAAATGACAAAAGGAGTGAAACGGTATATCAGACTGAAGTAAGTGCAGTGCATCAATCAAAATCTAAAATGTGGTAAATTAAAACTTTCGGACATACATTCAGCGTAGCACGTGGTGATGAGAAACGAAGACGGATAAGTAGTCAACACAGTTTCAGTATTTTAATAATTTCAATAACTTCTCAATAACAGAGATCTCTAAATTAAATTATGGGGAATTAAAAGGTATGAGAGAGTGAGTGTGGCAAGCTGGGTTCGCCTTACTTAGATTTAGTAATTAATACAAGTAGAATACATAGAATAAAAGTGTGGTAATAATGTTTTTTCTGTTTTAACAAACGCTTGTAAGAGATGTTTTAACTCACAATTGAAGGAAATAGTAATGTACTAGTGTTGGGAGAAATGGTGAATAGCAAAGAAGTTTAAAGTAATATCAAAATGAAATAAAATCTGAGTTCCATTATATAAATGAGAGTAGTGTACGTTATTGATGCAACCTTGAAATCACGTTGGTATTCACAGTTCGTGTGAGAATCCTGGACTCAAATCAAGGTAGGTGAGACATTAAATATTATTCTATAATTGTGTATTTATTTATAATAGCACAAGATATCTTGACAAAACCATTGTTGAAGAAAGTATTTGAACGACTTAGAAATAAAATTATTATGGAGGAGTGTTAATAAATAATTATTTTATTATACTTTATTATTTTATGTAATTACTTTGAATGCAGTTTATATCATTATGTTTATTACTTGAGTGTGTCGCCATCTATGTCGGTCGCATTGAGTTATGTATCCTAGATACCTACGTTTTATTTACATTACATGTGCGGTTGTCATGAGTGATTTATTGTATTGTTTAATGTACTAATAAATATCAATTCATTTAATTAGATCATTGTGATTTATCAGGAATTGCTTCCTGGTAAATATAATAACATGAACCATCCATATAATTGTTTAAATTAGTAAGAAATTTTGTTAGAATGTTTCACTATTGTGTGACCAGTAAACGGTAAATATTTTTGTGATGAATTATAATGTAGATGATTTTGTTACTTCCATGTTCCATAAGGAAATGGAAGTATGGTCATGCTGAAAAAAATCGTGTTCGAGATAATGGCAGATTCTGTGGATAGCGATTTGCTTCCTGTGGATCGCTGGGAAGTGTAACTGCACGTGTTTACAGAGGAACGATTCATAGACAGACTTTTCGTCTTTAGGGAATGAACCCTCTGCAAGATACGGAGGGTCCATGAGTGACTTCGGAGCGCTCCTTCTTTTTCGCGTGTTTGTTCTGTGAAACACACACTGTAGATTCGCAGCTTTACTCTAAGCAACGCTCAATAGGAAATGTTGAAAATTTTTGTCCATGGTGTACCCTCATACACACTAAACCTGCTCTGATGTTTTAATTACGGACAGCATAATATTAAAACTTTGGAAACTTGAGCACTACTTAATGGAGATCAATCATTAACTTATACAAGCCATTAATTTTATGCATATTTTTTATATATATGTGTACAACGTTATCGGCAACAAAGAAGTAGTTTTTGTTAAAATTCCTTCCCGGGATATTTGGCCGTAGTCGAATGTTTTCTACAAAACCAGACGTTTCGGCAATGCCATCGACTACCATCATCAGTGAAAATCGAGTGCGATAACGTGAGGTGGTATACGTTAGTGACCACAGTACTGTGGTTAAGGCTGAAGCAGTAAGTAGAAAGAAGTACTTTCTATGGTAATATTTCATTGCAAAAATGATTTTAAATATAAATCTTAGAATATTGAAGTCATGTATGGTTCTCCATACCGATATTTTCAAAAAGTGTCTGTGTGTAGAATTTTACTTCCATATTCCTTAAGGAAATGGAAGTCTGGTGATGGCAAAAAAAATCGTTTTCGAGATTATTGCAGATTCTGATTGTACTACACTCAAAACATGAAAAAAATCCGTTTTTCGAAAAGTGTCTGTCTGTCTGTCTGTCTGTCTTTGTAGATTTTTTTCTATGGCAAACGATAACAGCCGCAAATTCAAACAGAATCAAATAATTTTTTGCATACAGCCCTGATTTGTAGAGTACTCACGACCTATTGTTTTTGGTGAAGATCGGTTGAGGGAAAGGGGTAGTTTACCTGCAACGGTTTTTTTTATCAAGGGTAATTTTTTTTTGGCAAACGATAACAGCCGCAAATTCAAACAGAATCAAATAATGTTTCGTATACAGCCCTGAATTATGGAGTCCTCAAGACCTATTGTTTTTGGTGAAGATCGGTTAAGGGAAAGGGGTAGTTTACCTGCAACGTTTTATGTTTTAACAAGGGTATTTTCTATGGCAAACGATAACAGCCGCAAATTCAAACAGAATCAAAAGATTATTTGCATACAGCCCTAAATTGTAGAGTTCTCAAGACCTATTGTTTTTGGTGAAGATCGGTTAAGGGAAACGGGTAGTTTACCTGCAACGTTTTATGTTTTAACAAGGGTATTTTCTATGGCAAACGATAACAGCTGCAAATTCAAACAGAATCAAATAATTTTTTGCATGCGACTCTGAATTGTAGAGTTTTCAAGACTATTGTTTTTGGTGAAGATCGGTTAAGGGAAAGGGGTAGTTTACCTGCAACGTTTTATGTTTAACAAGGGTAATTTTTTCTATGATGAACGATAACTGCCGCATATTCAAACAGAATCAAATAATTTTTTGCATACATCAGTGAATTGTAGAGGTAGTTTTTGTTAAAATTCCTTCCCGGGATATTTGGCCGTAGTCCAATGTTTTCTACAAAACCAGACGTTTCGGCAATGCCATCGACTTCCATCATCAGTGAAAATCGAGTGCGATAACGTGAGGTGGTATACGTTAGTGACCACAGTACTGTGGTTAAGGCTGAAGCAGTAAGTAGAAAGAAGTACTTTCTATGGTAATATTTCATTGCAAAAATGATTTTAAATATAAATCTTAGAATATGGAAGTCATGTATGGTTCTCCATACCGATATTTTCAAAAAGTGTCTGTGTGTAGAATTTTACTTTCATATTCCTTAAGGAAATGGAAGTCTGGTGATGGCAAAAAAAATCGTTTTCGAGATTATTGCAGATTCTGATTGTACTTCACTCAAAACATGAAAAAAAATCCGTTTTTCGAAAAGTGTCTGTCTGTCTTTGTCTGTAGATTTTTTTCTATGGCAAACGATAACAGCCGCAAATTCAAACAGAATCAAATAATTTTTTGCATACAGCCCTGATTTGTAGAGTACTCACGACCTATTGTTTTTGGTGAAGATCGGTTGAGGGAAAGGGGTAGTTTACCTGCAACGGTTTTTTTATAAAGGGTAATTTTTTTTTTTGGCAAACGATAACAGCCGCAAATTCAAACAGAATCAAATAATGTGTCGCATACAGCCCTGAATTATGGAGTTCTCAAGACCTATTGTTTTTGGTGAAGATCGGTTAAGGGAAAGGGGTAGTTTACCTGCAACGTTTTATGTTTTAACCTGCAACGTTTTATGTTTTAACAAGGGTATTTTCTATGGCAAACGATAACAGCCGCAAATTCAAACAGAATCAAATAATTTTTTGCATACGGCCCTAAATTGTAGAGTTCTCAAGACCTATTGTTTTTGGTGAAGATCGGTTAAGGGAAAGGGGTAGTTTACCTGCAACGTTTTATGTTTTAACAAGGGTATTTTCTATGGCAAACATTAACAGCCGCAAATTCAAACAGAATCAAATAATTTTTTGAATGCAACTCTGAATTGTAGAGTTTTCAAACCTATTGTTTTTGGTGAAGATCGGTTAAGGTAAAGGGGTTGTTTACCTGGAACATTTTATGTTTAACAAGGGTAATTTTTTCTATGACGAACGATAACTGCCGCATATTCAAACAGAATCAAATAATTTTTTGCATACGTCACTGAATTGTAGAGAACTCGAGGCCTTTTGATTTTGGTGAAGATCGGTTAAGAGGAAGGGGTAGTTTACCTGCAACCTTTTACGTTTTAACAACAGTAAAGTACTTGAAAATTCATTTAAACTTTTTCAAACAATGGTAATTGTTAAAAATAAAATAATTTTGTTGCCAGGCAATAAAATTATAATTTTTTCATTTTAATGTAAATCATGTATGAGAGAAAACATATCGTTCGTGGCGGGCAAGCATATCTCAGTTATGTAATGTTTACGTTTCCATTTTATTATTATGACTACCGCAATAAAAAGGCAGGAAGACACACACACACACACACACACAAAATTCGCGTTATTTCTGGCCTCATTCATGTTTATTTTCTTACATTTGCACGCTTTTTAAATGGAAAGTGCCGAAACCCATACCAACATAACGCGTGCAAGCCGAAAAAGTGGCCAGCGTGGATAGCGATTTGCTTCCTGTGGATAGCTGGGCAGTGTAACTGCACGTGTTTATAGAGGAACGATTCATAGACAGACTTTTCGTCTTTAGGGAATGAACCCTCTGCAAGATGCTGAGGGTCCATGAGTGACTACCGAGCGCTCCTTTATTAATTTTATGCATATTTTTTAATATATGTGTACAACGTTATCGGCAACAAAGAAGTAGTTTTTGTTAAAATTCCTTCCCGGGATATTTGGCCGTAGTCCAATGTTTTCTACAAAACCAGACGTTTTGGCAATGCCATCGACTTCCATCATCAGTGAAAATCGAGTGCGATAACGTGAGGTGGTATACGTTAGTGACCACAGTATTGTGGTTAAGGCTGAAGCAGTAAGTAGAAAGAAGTAGTTTCTATGGTAATATTTCATTGCGAAAATGATTTTAAATATAAATCTTAGAATATGGAAGTCATGTATGGTTCACCATACCGATATTTTGCATACAGCCCTGAATTGTAGAGGACTCAAGTCCTATTGTTTTTGGTGAAGATCGGTTAAGGGAAAGGGGTAGTTTACCTGCAACGTTTTACGTTTTAACAAGAGTAAATTGCTTAATTTTGATAAATAAAGTATACTGAAAAGAAGGTCATAATAATCCACTGTAGAAAGGTAGATGAAATATCTATAAATGAAAAGGGTAGTAGAAGGGGTGAGGGGGTAATTTTTTAATAAATAAAAATGGTAGTTGATGATGGAGGAAATAAATTTTATAAGTTTTATATGTGTAATAAGTTAATGACAACAAAGAAGTAGTTTCTATTGAAACATTTCATTTCACTTAACAAAATTCTATATTTTTCATTTTAATTTAAATCACGTATGAGTGAAAATATATCGTTCCTTGCAGGCACGGATATCTCAATTATGTAATGTTTACTTTTCCAAAGTTTTATTATTGTTATTACTGCTATAAAAAGGACGGCAGGACACACACACACACACACACACACACACACACACACACACACACACACACACACACACACACACACACACACACACACACACACACACACACACACACACACACACACGCGCGCGCGCGCACAAAATTCGCATTATTTCTGGCCTCAATCATGTTTGTTTCCTTATGTTTGCACACTTTTTAAATGAAAAGTGCCGAAACCCACACCAACACAACGCGTGCAAGCCGAAAAGGTGGACAGCGATTTATTTCCTGTGGATCGCTGGCCAGTGTAATTGCACGTGTTTACAGAGGAACATTTCATAGACAGACTTTTGGTCTTTAGGGAATGAACCCTCTGCAAGATGCTCAGGGTCTATTACTTAGTAATTAAGTAAGAAAACATTTGTTATGGTATGAGCCTATCAAACTATATAGTGGTCTGCGAACCTTAAACAGTTATTGTATGCAATCTTACTACAGACTATAAGTAGTATAAAAATAGCAATTAAAATAATATTAAACCCATAATTACCAACTACCTAATGTAAGAAAGGTGAAAATAATGAAATAACAGTTATTAATGTTAAAAACCAATGTGTAAGTTTTTGGAATATTGTGAAATAAAAGTGTTTAGGAAATATATCTTGTTATAATATGAACATTGAGTAACACATGTAATTTATATAAAATAACTATGTAAATAACAATGTGTACAATACTTATAACTAGTGGAATATACCCCTAGAAATTAATTATGTACATCAGGGACAAGTAAAAATAAGTTTAGAATAAATCATGTTAAATTATAAATTGTAAAAACAACCCTGTGACCCATAAAAGTAAAGTAAATGAAGTCAAGTAAATGATTTTAAATATACATTTTACAACATGGAAGTCATGTATGGTTCTCCATACCGATTTTTAACTGATTATCGCAAGGTGTAGTAACCCTGTTAAAGGATCTAGTTTATATTTGTCACCATCAACCTATGAAGAATTGATACTGCTAATGGAAACGTTAGTGAGTGCAAAAATAGAAGAAGATATGATCTGTTTAAAATATTTCTCTATCCTAGTGGATTCTACTCAAGATGTTACTCAACATGACCTTTTGGAAATACAAAATAATTACAAATCTTTTAATACATTAATTTACATCAAACTATTTTCAACTCTATGACATAATGAAATTTAAAGCATGCGAAATCTGTAGGCACGCTTCTGAACTAAATGAAATGGTTATGTTACACAAAATGACTGACTTTTCATTACTCAGTTTTTGACAAATTACAATAAATTTCTTACCTACTACACACAACAAATAAATTATAATACAAACCACTAATAACAGTGATATAGTTATGTAGGGTGATTCAAAATTGCACAGCAATCTCTCGGAACCTGATTCTATAGCTAAAAATAAAAAAAAAGTTCATTTAAACATAGATCTGAAAACGGTTTGTTAGCGAGTTACGGCTCACGAACCAGTTCGCCCTGATTTCTGCTCCCACAGTAAAATGACCCCATACTGAAACTGGGTAAAACAACAAATTGGAATCGAAAAACACACATTATTAGATTAGGGATAAAATAGCTTTAAGACCTGAAGATCTTTAGGGACCTTTAGGGATCAGGTTGTTTAAGACCTGAAGATGTCAGTAATGACGAAAAGCTTAGTCGAACAATAAAAAATTATAGCAGTTAGCAAATTCATAAAAGAAATAGTAAGGATGGCTGCTAATTTAAACAATACGAAGAATTGTATATTGTATATTGGGTGTCAGAAACACCCAAGAGTTTCGCAGTGTCTTCCAGGAGTTCCATCAGATGTGTTTGCAAAAATGTAACTATTGTCTTCCATGGTGGTAAGAAAAAAAGGGTCTAAGAGATTATCACCAAGAAGACTGCACCACATATTAAATGAAAAAGTATGTTGTTCATGTCTTGGGGGCGGTCTTGTGGGTTTTCGTCTGCCCAAGTGTAGGTGTTTCAAAAGTTTACAGTGCCATTTCTTGTAAATTGTAACACTTTTTTGGCGCATTTTGGTCTGTTTTGTTTTTAATTAAAGTCAAATTTCTCAAATTTGTACTTACTTTTAATAGACATTATACACATCAGTTTTCTCATAATTAAATTCTCTACAAAGTTAGTTAGAAATTTTTATTTGTTTATTAGCAAATTAACGAAGTTATTTTATCCCTAATCTAAAAATGTGTGTTTTTCGATTCCAATTTTTTGTGTTTTACCCAGTTTTTCTTAAAAAATAATTAAGATAGAGGTCCGGGACATCTTTTATTCAATTTTTCATATCAAAAACTATAAGAAACCATCAAATTTACCCTTCACTTTATGCGCCATGAATTTCAGTATGGCGTCATTTTACCGTGGGAGCAGAAATCAGGGCGAACTGGTTCGCGAGCTATAACTCGCTAACGAACCGTTTTCGGACCTATGTTTATATGAACTTTTTTTCTAATTTTTAGCTATAGAATCAGGTTCCGAGAGATTGCCATGCAATTTTGAATCATCCTGTATATGTGACTCAAGGTAAACTCTCAGTTGAGAGATTCTTATGCTTCACAAAAAATCTTGGCCATACTTGTAAACAACTTTCAGAAACTGTTGTGTATACTTTAGCAGGGCCAAAGTATTGATAACTGTAGAGGCCAATTGTATGACAATGCATTGAATTTGAAGATATATGTATATTCTGGATTGTAAGCTAGAGTTAAGAAAAGAGACCCTCTAGTATTTTTTGTTACCTGATCAGCTCATGCACTGAATTTGGTGGGTTCAAAACCAGCAGGATGTTGTAAAATTGCAGTTTAGTTTTTTAATGTTTCCTTGCTGATTCAACAGAACAGGGGAGCATATTGGAAAGAAGTTTTGATTTTAACAATTTGACATTGAAATCTTTGTGAGTAACCCATTGGAGTGTATACATTAATGCTTGTAAAAGTCTTAATATTGATTGGGAAGCAGTGTCTTCTCCTTTGACATCCATCTCAGCAAATGAAAATGTGACATGCAGTGCCAGATGTGAAGCTAAGGGACTTCTCAGACTGAGAAGTTGGTCAAGTGGTGTGGGGTGTGCACTGTCTTCATGTTGGCACAGAAGATCCAACACCTGCAATCAATGAAGGTGCCAAGGATTTGTTTGCTTCGTGCGGTTTGTACATAGTGCTCTGCTGCTGCAGAAAAATGTGCATTGGCACTACCAAGCAGTGTCAACACACGGATTGCTGAACACTGGAAACATTGCCATCTTGGTCACTTCAGAAGTTGGCTATATTGGAGCGTGCATTGTCCAGTGACATACATTCTTGTTTGTTGAGACCCATATCCTGTCCCCAACTTGTTGGTACTTCACTTGGTTGCAGAGAGAGGTGATTAGATATTTGAGCATGGTGTCCTGAGTATGAGTAGATGTGAAGAGACCCTGACTCTCAATAACTTCTGGTGGCTGTGCTTAGACATCTGAAATCCAGTCTATAAGGGCTCAGCATGATGTGATTGGTACACAGGTTCCGTGGTATAAGTTACAGTAACAACTTGAACAGCTGGAAAAAAGTTACTTATAGAAGCATTCTTCTGGTTTGTAATTAATCCTAAAGGTGGGTATATACTTGCGTGCCGTGCGGCGCGCGTGCTGCTCGTCCAATGTTCGTTGGAATTATTATTTCAACGAACCTCCCGCGATCCAAGGGAAACCCACAAACATTCAGTAGTCATTTTGCAGTGTAGTTGTAATCATGTCTCTGTCGCGCGAGGAAAATTATGCGATTTCGGTGATGAGTGGTGCGGCTTTGTTAATGGCAAGTTTGTGCAAAAAGAAAAGGAAACAACGACGTTGGTGGCACACTGACCTGTTTTAAAAAAGGAATGGTACGGAGCTTATGATGGACTTGAAGTCGCAAGAAATAAGTGGTCAGTATAAGAATTTTACTCGAATGTCACCTTCTGACTTTGAGAATCTGCTGCAGAAGATTGGATCCCACATTTCCAAAGAGGATACTTATTTACGCACTGCGATTTCCGCTCAAGACAGGTGAGTATTAATATTTGTTGTTCATAATTTGTTTATTTGTTGTTCATAATTCGCTGTATACTTTTTGGTAACAATCGGACCAAATAAGCAACGACGAGAGTGGATAGAAAAAAATTGATTTTTTTATTTATTTAGGGATAGTTTTTTTAAATTTTCTATTCGTCTTTACTTCTGTCGTGAAGTAAAGACGAATAAAATCAACTAGTTTTAATTATTAATTGTTCCAGGTTAGCAGTAACACTTCGATTTCTTGCCACGGGAGATTCATATACTAGCCTTCAGTACACATTCAGGATTTACAAGCAGTCTATTGGACATATAGTACCACAAGTCTGCGCAGCACTTATCATTGAATTACAGGGATATATCAAGGTAACATATTAATAAGTCGCTATTTAATTCTTTTAATTTTGAAACATTTTTTATTGTTTTTTTATATGTATAATATAAAATGTCATTTAGAAAACACCACCAAAACCCATTCAACTAGCAAAATCTGAAAATTGTTCTGAAATGATTGATGCAGCTGGAGATGGTTGAGCGGAGTTACTTGACCAGGAATCAGATGGCGATTGGATGGGAGCAGGTACTGCATGCAGAGGTTGGAAAACATATTGTTGAGAATGCGTGGGGGGAGGTACACTTTCCGGAGGATTTTGCCAGTTGTTGGAATGCTGATAATTTGGAGCAGCCCAGTCAAAACACCCTTTATCAGCTTTCATAAGTATTTCAAACACGGCATGCTGAACTGATTTCTGTATTTCAGGGGAATATTTATTCACTTTTGCAGTGACATAGGTAAAAAAATGAATCGATTTCGTTGGGTTTAAACAGTTCTTTGTCCAACTTCTTAGCAGCATTTTTCAAAATGTCAAACGCACTGCTCATCATTGATGAATTGATATCATCAGCTCCCTTCGCTCGCTTAGTAGGTCTGTGAGTAGATGATGAAGCTGTTGTCTCTTGGTACCTTTGTTCCGAATGGATGACTCCTGCTTCGATGTCATCTTCAATTCCAAGTATCTCATCCGTCTCCTGTAAATTACATGTAATAATTAATAGTAACTAATAATAATTATTATTGGTGTGCACATTATGTGTGACTAACATAAAAGTAGGGACATAAATTAAGTCGTGTCATTCGTCCCAGACCAATAGCTAGTATTTCTTCAAAATCCTGCTAAAACACAAATTTTCGTTATGCCCTGCTTTACAAATATAATTTATAATCTCCCCCTCCCCGTGTTTAAAATTACTGTTTAAATATGATTTCTGTTTCAGCTACCAAGGACTCCAACAACTTGGAAGGAAGTAAGCAAGATATTTAAAACACGTTGGAACCTGCCTCACTGTGTTGGTACCCTTGACGGGAAGCATGTTGTTATGCAAGCTCCAATGAACTCGGGTACAGAGTTCTTCAATTATAAATCCACCTTCAGTATTGTGCTTTTTTCCTTAGTGGATGGGAATTATAACTTTATGTTTGCTGACGTGGGATGCCAAGGAAGAATTTCGGATGGGGGAGTTTTTCAAGGGAGCAAGTTACATAGTATGGTCACAGGAAACACATTGGGACTTCCATTACCGCAAGAACTACCGGGGCGTTCTATTATACCTTATTTCTTTGCAGGTGATAGTGTGTTTGCTCTAAGTGATACCATGAAGCCATACCCTGGAGACTTTGCCAAAGGAACTCCTCAGAGAATTTTTAATTATCGTTTGAGTAGGGCCCGACGGATAGTCGAGAACGCCTTCGGTATATCAAGCGCAGTGTTTCGGGTTTTAAGAAAACCAATGCTTTTGGGGCCTGAAAAAGCCGAGTTGATAGTGATGGCAGTCATTTTGTTACATAATTATCTAAGGACCCATTCGCCAAATTTGTACACTCCTGCTGGCACATTAGACCATGAAGTGAATGGAGTTTTAATCGAAGGGTCATGGAGGGTTCAGGGAGGAGATAATGTGACGTCTATGTTACCAGTGACACATGTCCCCCGAAGATCCACAAAGTATTGTCAAAAAATTAGGGATGAAATAGCTGATTATTTTATGAATGAAGGATTCCTAGAATAGCAACACAAATATGCTTGAGTACGTCAGTATTTTCTTACCGTCGTAAGTCCCTTTCTTGGCACATCCCTGTCCTCCAGAAACTTGAAAGCTTCGTATGCAAACCACCTACTGACATAAATTTCGTCTCTTCCTGGAACAATAAAAAAATAGAATGCATGAAAACATTGTAAAAAAAAATACAATAAGTACCGGTACCTATGATATTAATTACAAAAAGTATGTATGTCTTATGAAAATAAAACATTTAAAAAAAATGAAAATAAAACTTTTTCTAAACAAGAGTATTAACCTTGTAACACTGTTATTATTTATTATGTATGTTTGTAATTTTTCTTTGTGTAATGCCGGAGCACGTCACAATGTTAGTGGTCATCACAGCATTACAAGCATTAATTTCAATTCGATTTTATGTACAAGTCTTTCCAGTACTTGTGATGCCGCCACTGGTCGCAACTCATAGCAGCTACTCAATTGTGCTCACGAGGCTGAGTGAACCCCGAAATTCCAAGCACTAGTAGTTATTTATATATTACATATTATTATTATGTATTATATTATATTTATATACAACTTACCTTTTCCTGTACCCTGGCTGCTTTTTATTTTACTTTTCTCACGCCGGTAGGAAGACAGCAAAGATATCACCTTCTTCTTGCATTGGTCCGCAGATATATCCATCTCAGTTCCTATTTCCCTCCAGGCATCTGCTTTCAATGGTTTTTTAAAATGATCCTTATGTTGAAGATCCCACAGAAGAGATTTGTTACGATAAGCATCAATAAGTTTTATCAAATTTTCTTCTGACCACTCCATAATTACCACTCAAAAGGCACAAAACAGTAATCACATGCGCACAAAAAACAACGAACCTCTCACGCTCCCGTCCCAATCTGAACTGTGAACACACGAAGTGTTCGTTGAAAAAACCGACAGGAGATGGATCGTGACGCGCCGTGCGTGCGCAGTTTGTGCGTAGCTCCAAAACCCTGTACTAATCTAGAGAACTTGTGGTGCGTGCACCACGCAGCACGCAAGTGTATACCCACCTTTACATGTTGTTTAGCAGGCGTTATGTTCTAGTTCGCACACCACTGTAGATGGGCATTGTGGGTGTGACCAAAACATCTGAAATTTTGTTAAATTCAAATATTAGACCACGGCTTAGTAGCCTGAATAACAGTTTCAATCCCCACGACAACTTCGGCTGTGAGAGTTTGTGTTCTATTACTGTGCTGGCTGCCTAGCTTAAATTAAGTTTTTGTAAGCAGAGTAAAAGCATGAAGTAATTACTGAAACTACAATTAATGGGAACAGTTTAGTTATTTCATGTCAGTATTTTAATAAAACTAATATAAGAGAGTTGCGTATGCCACAATATTAATTTATAAATTAATTTTAGTTAATGCTTTCAGGTCTTAAATTTGAAATTTCAGAATCATTTTTTTTTAAAGAGTTTGAAGAAAATGGACAATTAAAAAACAATTTAACATCCAAGTATATCTAAAAATTATATAACAAAGCTGTGTGTGTACTTTCCTGTAAAGTGTAAATATATGTTGTTTATTTTATAGTACTTCAGAAAAGGTTTTACTGCATATGATAAAGTTATAGAAATTCTGAGTAACCATCATCAACATAAAGAGTTATCAAAGGTTTTTGTGTTCATTAGGAAAACCGAAGAAGAGTATTTACAAATTTACAAATTATTGATACAAAATAAAAGAAATTATTTTTATGAAGTATAACATCAGGAAATGTTTGCTTTATTGTAATGTTCAGTTGTGGTACTAATAACATTAATTGAATGAGTGAAGCAAATTCTTAGTTTTAACTTGACTGTTTTGAATTTGTCTGTCTGTCTGTTTGGGGTATTGTCTCTTGGTAACTTATGAATGCATTATCCGAATTTTGTAAAACTTCGCATGTGTATCCATACAGAATGTGTAATGTGTAACTTCCAGAACCTTATTGTTTTTTAGATCCCCCCCAAAGGGTGGCAGGAGTCAAAAATGAGGGGTAAATATTTAAAAAGTAGCATGTCCATGTGGGGTGTCCAATTAAACAAAAATTAAACCATAGTCTGAATATAGTGTTGTTTTGGAAATTTCAAAATTTTGGAGCACTAATGTCCAGAAAGATACCAAAATTTTGAAAAATTGCAATAATCCAAGTGGGATATCAAATTAAAGATAATTTTTATCACAATCTGACTATAGTGTTATGTTCGAAAATTAAAAAATTCCTAAGACACCAAAAATATATTAAAAAGTTGGAAAAAATGTAGAACTTCTTGCCAGACATCAGAATAAAGGAAATTATGATAACCCAAATGTAGTGATCTGAAAATATATATCTTTAGGGACACCACAAGCTAAAAATTAAAGTATGTGCAACAATTGTAAGTCTGAGCTCCGCAGCTCAGGAAGCTTTCTAATATTTAGATCCTTATTGTAATGAGCTGTATCTCAAACATGTTCATAACTCGTTCAGTTGTGTTTTCAGTTACTTTGTGATTATTTGATAATGGAATGATAATATAGTACGTCACAAATAATAATTCTAATTAATTAAAAACGTGTTGCAGGATATTTTGGATATATGGTTTGACAGTGGAATGTCGTGGTCTAGTGTGCTGGACAGTGTTGCTAATCTTTATGTTGAAGGAATAGATCAGTTCACAGGATGGTTCCAGTCTTCTCTCTTGACTTCCGTTGCTCTTCAGGGTACTTCTCCTTACAGGTCAAATGTCAAATAAAAGTTAAATTTCATTACCCTCAATTTTTATATATATTTTTAATATTTTAATTTTAAATCATTCATGATGGTTGTGATATTTGATAATGTGATTGGTCAGGATATTCTAGGTAGACTATATTTATTCACATATTCCTCCCCTTAATGTCATTTGCTTCTACCTTCTTAGCATATGATTTAGAAACTGATTTCATTGCATACTCTTCTCTTTGATCTTAAAGTAAAACTTCATTTTTGCAGAACTCATTAAAAAAAAACTTATTAATAACAATTGGGAATCTTGAATAACTAAAAGGTAAAGGAACTAAAAATTGTAATTATAGACCAGTCATTCTGGGATTTCACCTTGCAAAAAATTTAGCATGGACCAATTTTGCAAAATGAAAAAATATATAAAAAACAATGTTTTAAAAAACTCTTTGTATCCCCACCCCCTGGACTTTTTTATTTATAGTTAATAACATTTACAAAAATTTTATTTTTTTAATAACTTTTTAAATATTTGTCCTAAGATAAAAATACAAACTTTACATGAAAGAGAGGGAAATTTTTCACAAAATAGGTTATATTGATTTTTTTTCGTAAAATAGATAGTTTTCGTGCAAAACACGATATGGAGATGTAATGCAAATTTGCTGACTGGACCGCTGCCGCAACATTTTCGTGCGAATTTTCGGAGTGCTCAGACGTTTTTCGCTTGATACTTTTTTTATAATGGGTCTATTAAAATTGTGTAAAGACATATTTTTTAAAGAAAAACATAAGCTTTTCAATGATGTAAAAAGAATTTATGTTGCTGGTTTCATTAAAATAATACAGCAACTCAAACATACGTACAGGTTTTCAGCTGACGCAAGTTAGAGAAAATGCTTGTACTATTAAAAATATTTGTTGAAATTCCTTGTACTATTGAATGTAACTTAACAAGAGTATGTATATTTATGTACATATAATGCTTTTTCGATATAGATTATGAATTTAAAATACCGAGCATTATAAAATTTTTAAATTTTGTCGATTTTGAAAATTTTAAGTATTTCACACTTTAAGTCGCTATTGTTCTGTAAATATGTGGTACAAAACAAGAAATCAGAAGCCATTTTGAAGATGAAAGTATCTACTTTTCAACGGTGTATATCACTTGGATCTTCCTTTTATGTGTATTATGAAGAGTTGCGGAAATTTTGTTCTAGGGTACTTTACTTATGGTAAATCAACTCCTGCATTACTGTTTTAATAATTCGATTCAAAACTTTGGGAAATGACTCTCTTATGTGCACTCTGTAAGCCTACAAAAGGAATTTTTACCTGAGTGTTTCTATATAAAATATGAAGGGATAAAAAATAGGTGTTGCCGGGATCTCGCTGCCAGGACCTCTAACGGCTTCGGAGTTGGTGCATGTGCAGACGACTTTCTTTGCAGTTCAACAAGCCAGCTGCTCCGTTGTTATGTGCATTTGAGTAGCAGCATCATTTCAGAGTCTTAACTATTGTTTATACGTTTATGTAAGAATATTTTTTTTTGTAATGTAAAATTATAATTTTTAATTTATATTTTAAATAAGATTTATATTGTTATATTTTTTATGTTATGTAAAAATATTGAATAAACCCACTTTATATGTCAAAAAACCCAAAATTATCTTTATTTAAGTTCCTTTCATAGAATGTCAGTTTAGCACCACAATTTGCACTTGAATACACAATATTAAAATTATATAAATTAAGCAAAATACAAGTAAATTCCAAAACATATTTATTTTTACGTGTTTACCTTCTATAATTCAATATGTTTTGTTAAAAATATAGATTCTTCTTTCTTGGCTGATGTATTTTCTTAATAAAATGTATTGGCAATTAAATTAAAGGCTATATTTCCCTTATTTTATCCGTATTTGTTATGTTATTTTTAACACTATGTTAAAAACATTTTCAATAATTGTAAATAATTCTAAAAAGCATTAATTAAGTATATATAAATTACTTAAGTGAGTTAATATACCATTTTCAATAATTAAAAACTTAATATTAATTCACAAACCGTTTTATTTATGTTTTCAGCATACAAAAGTATAAAATTTGTTCAGAGCAAAAAGACAATTAATGTTATAATTTTAACTTGTTAATTAACTAACAAACATATTGTCATTGTTAATGGCTCATTTTGTAGAGAATTAAATAAGCTACAACTTTCATCTAAAACGTTTTTTGAAAAACACTTGAAATAACTGAAAATTCAAAACACTATGCCTAAATTTCCTGGACGAGCAAACGTCCTGAAAATATGACACCTTTAAATCTTCATAACTCTGCATATGTTGGTCATACAAAAATAAAAAAAAAAAATACGCAGAATTTTATCAGCTAAAAATTTTTTTTTAACATTTAACGGAAAAATTATGGGAAATAGGTGAAAATGTGAAAAAACTGATTTTTCACCCTTTCAGAGGAGGTGGACAAAGTCCCAGCCTTAGGGATGTAGTTTTTTTAAAAATAAAAGTCATAATTCAAAATTTTCATCTGTGCTAAATTTTTTGCAAGGTTTTGCCATTTTTTGTCTTTAATAAGACTGGTCTATATTTAAAAACTTAAATTGAATATATTCAATTGAGCCCTGCCCTAAATTTCATTGTATGATTACAAGAACGTTTCACACACACACACACACACACACGCGCGCGCGCGCGCACGCGCACACGCGCACATGGTGACAAATAAATCAATATTTTTAATGTAAGGATATATTTTATTCACTTCAGATGATTTCATTAAATATGTTATGATGTTAACATGAACTATTGAAATACAGTGGCCTCTCTCTTATCCGACTTCGATGGGACAGGATAACGATCGGATAATGAAAAAGTTGGTTAACAGAACGGTAGCTCATTTATGACCATCGAGAACAAAGAATTGAATAGCCTATGTTTGAAGTACATGTACATACAACCCACTTTGCACTATATCTGTAAATGGAATACATACGATAAAATTGGATAAATGGTTTAATTACAATTGCTTTAGTTATCTGTGAGTACAGTAAATAGAACAGTAAATAAAATATATATGGTAGTGTACATGAATGACTTACCTTAATTATGAAAACAAGAAGAAATTACGGTCTGCTTTCTTTTGGCTCATGTCAGTTCTAATTTATAAGGGAACGAACATTTTGGGTGTTAAGCAAACTATGTAGGCAGAAAATTAAAGTTGTAACACGAAAACATGTTATGTACGTCTTACTGTACAATTAACCTACGTAAAAACACTTTATTGAACACTGTACACTTAAAAAGCTTAAAATCCTCGGATTTATGAGAAAAAGTCAGCCATTTTCTTTTGTTTTATGTTACTCTGATGTCTGTCAGCTGCATAATCTTTCCACTTTTTCAGATTCAGTACATCGACTGGTGTTGAAGTAGGCTGTTGTTCAACATATAGAAAGGGCTATTTCTAGAGTGTCTTTTCCAGCCACGTGAGAAATTTTTCTTTCTTGATCCTCGTCGGATTCATTCTCACTTCACGATCCTCATTATTATTCATTACTGCATCAATAGAAAGGGCTATTTCTAGAGTGTCTTTTCCAGCCACGTGAGAAATTTTTCTTTCTTGATCCTCGTCGGATTCATTCTCACTTTCACGATCCTCATTATTATTCATTACTGCATCAATAATTTCATAACTGTCCATTTCTTTCTCCACATTTTCATCTTCATTTAACCTTTCGACTATCTCTTGTTCTTCAGCAGCTTCGCATCCTGGTAATTTTCTCACTAATGGCAAGAGTTCATTTTCTGCATGGTTGAGCATAATATCATCTGAAACAAACGCTGGCAAAATTTTTTGGCAAGTTTTTTGCAGAGTAGTCACAGAAATTGTACTCCACACATCAGCTATCTTGTAAATAACGTCCTTAATATTAAGTTTTTTTAAAGCTTGTGTTATAACAATCCCATCATCCGTATTTTCCAAAATCCAAGTCAGTAACTGTTTTTTTCTACAGTTTTTTTTTTATTGCCACGATAACACCTTGATCCATCGGTTGTATAATCGATGTAACATTAGGTGGTAGGAACATGGCTTTAAATTCTTCTTGTTTGAGGAAATCACTTGACGGATGACTGGGAGCATTATCTAACACAAGAATAACTTTTCTGGAAGATTTTTTTATTTAAGAAATTTTTTCACTTTTGGAACAAATTCAGTATCAAACCAGTCTTGAAATAAAAAGGAATCCATCTAAGCAGATTTCTGACCGCGATAATAAACGGGTGATGATGGATTTATGTTTTTGAAAGATTTATGTTTTACAGATTTTCCTACAGCAAAAAGTGGTATTTTTTGTGATCTCGAAGCATTCCAGCAAACAGCAATAGTAATTCTGCCTTTAGACAACTTATGACCTGGCGCATTTAGTTCTGCTTGTCAAGCAAAAGTCTATTGCAGAAGCATTCTATATTTCAGCCCCCGTTTCATCAATGTTATAAATCTGATCAACCACCAGGTTTTCATCAGTTATGATGTTTATAAACCGAATTGAAAAATTAGTAGCAGCCGATGGATCAGCCGATAACTTTTCTCCGCAGATCGATAAAAACATGTATACCGTACCGTTTTTTCCATTTTGTTAACCACCCATCACTTGCCGAAAAATTCACATCACCATTAAGCGACCTATTTAAATGTAAAGCCTTTTCTTAATTACTGTGCTATTCAAAGGCGCACTTTGTGTCATTGAACAAACCACAGCCATAGAGTATTATATAGTGTTTCAAAATTCGGTTTCTTCAGTATAAAATGAGATGTTAAAGCAGTAGGTATTTTACTTGATACACTGGAGCAGTAAGATTTTATGTTCACTTTATTTTTCTTCCAGTCTTTTACAGTGGTTTTCCCGAACCCAAAGTCGAGCGCAATTTTTTTAACCGACTCCCCTTTTTCTAAACAGTCCAAATGCATTCAATTTTTTCTTTAATGAAATGGCAACATGGTTTCTTGTATCAGTCATGTTTATAACATGCAGTATATAAATTAAATTTAGCACAGTACACACAAATATAGTAGAGTACCCTCACAAATTTAAAGAACAAATTTAAAATTTTCTATTTAAACTGTAAATTGAACGTACGAAAACTGTATGATTTCTTCAAACACATTGATAACTTCATGGCGTCTAAAATAAAATTGATGTCATTAATCCTAATGGAAAGAGGACAAATGATTGGTCACTACCGGACGTGACTCATTTTCAAGACTCCAGCTGTTACCTAAATACCTTTGTTTACAATGTCAGTTCGTCAAAATACACACTGATTTGTGACACAGTAAAATATTTTAACAGTTGTAATTAAGCATAGTACAGTAATTCATCGTTAATAGAATATAATGTACGTACTGTACATAATATTTATTTAAAAAATGATTAATAACGTATTATTAGTGTACGTAGTATAGTTAATTTTTTCCTTCCTCACTAGTGAAACAGTCGGTTAATGGAATGGTTGGTTAAGAGATCATCGGTTAGGCGAGAGGCCACTGTACATATGTTATCACCATAGTGTATCCGTATTTTAAACAGGTTTATTTATTATTGAAATGTAAACAAGATTAAAGTGTGCATTATATAAGTGAGTAAATAAATAAAAGTGAAAGTAATAAATAGAAATGTAACCTGCGTGTACAAGAGATAACAATGGCTGTTAGAATTAAAAAAAAAAAAAACAATACAAATCTTTTCAACATCACAAATATGTATCATGTGAACAGTTTTTTTTTTTTACCTCTGCCTGCCTAATTTAGAGTACATACCTAGTGTGTGTGTTAGAATCACTGAAAATCACAGTATCACTTTGAATGATTGAAAAGACTATTATAATTAAAATTTTATGTAAGTGTTAATGGCATTTTGTGAAGCAAATGTACCTCTGAATTAATAAATTGGCAAGTAATCTAGGATTTGCTTTATAAAGATGTAAATGTATTGTATTAAATACAGTGACAGATAAATAGGTGGAGGACAGAAAGAATCACTCATGTTTTAATTTTTCATGTGTTCATATTTTGCTTTTTAATGGTGTACAGATTGGTTAGTTCATCTTATTGTTCAGGTATTTTTGTTGAGACGATTACGTTGACCAATATTTCTTGCATGCATTTTTGTCATTTTACATAGGAAAAAGAATTTTTATTTTTGTAAGTAGATGATGTTACTTGTAAATTTATATGTTGTTTTATAAAAATAGAACTGTGTTCGTTCATGGGTTTGCTGTAGATGAAGATGGAAAGAAAATGTCAAAGTCACTGGGTAATGTTACCAATCCTCAGGATGTTACTGTTGGAGGAGTGGCAAAAAAAAAGCAGCCTCCTTACGGAGTAGATGTTCTCAGGTTTGTAAGTATGCTGAATCATGAAGATTTGTGTTGTACTATCTGGAACAAACTGTTAGTATGTTAATTCAGAGATACTTTCAGAGGTGTGGACTTTTGAATTGTAAGTCAATATACCTTAACTTTTCCAGGCATTTACATCAATACTTTCTATAAAATCAGGTTAAATGGGAAAGAGAAATGCAAGATCATGCATTTGGCACGTGTGGCATTGTTTAAACTCAGATCTGTACTTTTTGATGCTTTAGAAAAAGAGCCATTAGTAATATAATAATTTTTATTAGTTTGTTCACTTTTATGTAGGCTTCACAAGATTTGTTTAGACACAGTAGAGTAAATCAAGGATACACAGTGCAGTTATAGTATGATTACTTCTCCTCCCTCGTGTTTAGTAGAATTTTTTCATCTCTATAGGCAGTGATTCAACATAGCTGATGATGAGAATACTGCATGATGCTTAAATATGTTTTAATTTAGGAAAAGACATCTTGACAGTTCATTTATACAAAATCCGTGTATTAATATATCAAAAAAAGGAACTGTACCAAGTTAAATATGTTGAGATGCAACAGATCAAGGCCTGTCCTCATAGAATGAATTGCAATGTACATTCACTGTCGCAGTTGCTACTTTTATTGACCCTACACATTTATACATAAAAATAATTGTCTTTGTATAAAAATTAATAAAAAATTATTTTTCTTCAAGTGAATTTGAAATTCAATAAGGCTGCTGTGTCTTTTGAGTGAAATTAAATAGACAGTTAACTAAACGGCATAAATTAAAAAGTAAGTTCCTTAAATGACTGCATATATAAATTAATTAAGTAAGTGATTGACTGGTCTTTACAAATTAATATAAATATTTACTGTTTTATATAATTTAATTATTATATTTACACTGGTGTAAAATTAGTCATTTTAAATCAAGTTGAATATAAGTTTTTATATGCTTTTCTGTATCCGATTTGGCATAGTAAGTTCATGTCTGGTATCCTATACTGTATGTTTCTCCATTAAAAAGCTTAATCAATTCCACTGATCCAAATCTGATTATCCTCCAGGAACATCTCTAGGTTCTTAGTGTGGTTACAGCAATGTACAAACACTCGGATCTGTCATAGGTCTTAAAGAATTTATTTGACAGATGCACACACTTGCTTCCTTGACAAGTTTGTCACCACACAACTCTTGTACACTGGTTCATTCACAATATCGATCCCATATGTGGAAGTCAGTTGATTTAATTTAAACTGTTATGGAACAGTAGTTCACCAATCTCACGGTGCATTAGAGGATTCTAAGAGGATGTCATAGGTTTGTCAAAAGACAAGGTCAATAAAATAAATAGCATACAAAGGAAACTGAACAACTGTTTTCTTTAACTTCAGGGATAGTAAAGTTTTACTCTCAATACATTATATACAAAAAATGAATTAAATTTTAATGTTTATAATGTAGTACATAAACCTATTTTTTGTATTCAAACTATTGTAATTAACCTTATTAAAATAGAAGTACAGTATTATAAAACATCACTGAAGTTTAATATTGCTACGTTATTGTTTTATTGCTCGCATTGTCTAAATATCATAATGTCATATGCATATTATATGCATTGTCATAATCTCTTTAATGTGGTTAAAATTCATTTTATTCATTGAATAATCCTTCTTGTGATATGTCTTCTACTAATTACATTGATTGTCGTTACTTTACAATAACAGGTAACGTTGATTTAAACTCTTCTCAGTGTTGGCAATATGGTCTTATAAACCGTATTAGTGAACAATTGTCTAAGTTAAATCCATTTAAAGTGAGTCCTTTTAACTGCATAACACGTACCGGTAACTAGAATGTCTATTACTACTATAACAATCTAGTAGTAGGAGAGTGATTACATCAAATAGATAAAATCTTAAACTAATATCATAAAGTTCAAAAGACGACTGGCGTCAAAATTTTTAGGTTAAACCTGGTTGCTAGGTTATACAAAATTAACCTTGATTTGTGAATAAAATATTTCTAACAATGAATACATTTATAATATTAATAATGTTTAGTGTTTCTTGTAGTGTTAATAATAGTTCATATTGTTCAGTTGGTTATACAAAATTATCGTATAGGTTGATAATTTTAGTAAGTATAAATAATTATCACTATACTTTCCTTAATTCACGTAATTGCAATTTATTATACACTATGCAATTGAATATACACTGTTAAACCTTTAATAACTTTCATTGCTTTATAAATCACAACGCTTGATAACACTTTGAGTAACTTCGAGTAATTAGGTTAGAACGCCCTGTGTTTACATTCGAAACTGCACTGCATTATGGGTTAACCGCGAATTACTTTAGCGCGGAGCCTGTCACCTGCATGGCTTTGCAACTGGTGAAGAACTGTCCAAAATATGCGCGTCGTTTCTCACTGTTCCCATCTACGCCCACCGCGGAAATCTCGATATAGGTGATTTGATTGGTCAGAATTGATAACATTCCTTTGTTGACACATCACCCCCGCGTTACCAAAATTATTTAATTCTGTTCAAAGCATATGTCTTTGGGTTTGAGAGTATAAAAGTGACGCCAAACTTTTTATCTAAAACTATTAAAATACTTTATATTTGATAACAATTCTTTATGCTACTTGTGAGCTCCAACCTAGCTTTACCATCATCTGGCATTTGTCCTGCTGAGCATTTAGACATCCCACAAGGCATAATTCTTTTCATGATTAATAAAGATAACAATTTTAACTTATATTCTATTACAATTCTTTTATACACTTATGTCCTATACTTATTTAATTAACAATTGCTTATTACTGATATTGGATATAATGCATTCCAAGTCCTTTTCTATAATTATTTGACATTGTTACCACTCAATTGTGAATAAAACACCAAGTCTGGTTCTAAGCTTCATTAGGCCTATAGCACTATGAGTTAGATTTACTTCTTACAGTTTAATGGTTGAATCTTAACAGTTTAAAACATTTTACGCTTACTTCTAAATAATCATATCAACTTTTGGTCAACATAGTTTTGATTAAGAGATGCCTTTTATATTGTATTTTATCATTAAAATCACATGGTTTTATGGTACAACTAGGCATCTTATTATTTATCCTTATTTTTATGTATTATATCTGTTATTATGTTAATAGCTTCTTCATAATTAACCATCTTAGTTACTACTAAGATTTACAGTATGCAGTGGCGGGTGGTGGTTGAAAATTTTGGGGGTTGCAGTTGTGGGTTGGATGGTATTAAATTGTTTAAATAGAAAATGCAAAAATATCACTAAGTTTATATGACTGAATGATAAAGTTAGTATTGTTTTATTTAATTCAAAATTATGACATATGGTAATATAACATTTTCTGTGTAACAGCATCCAAAAAATGTATTGAAATTATTTTGAAATTAGTTAACATAATAACAGGCCTATTTATTTTAGTATTATGTTATATTATATTTCAATACAAATAAATAAAATTATCTATCTTCCACCTACCTTATATTTTGCCCTCTCATCCCAGAATCCGTCACACGAACATCGAGATGCAAGAGTGATTTAAGGGTTATATGAATAACTGACGCAACTCGCCTTTTGTGAAGAGAAACAAACTAAATTTTATTTTTATTCTTTACATTTTTTCAACTTCAAATTATTCTTTATTCATTTCTGTATCTTTAAAAAACAGTCTATTACTTCTAGCCAAACTTTAAATTAAATACAACTTTCTTGAAATATTTGAAACATTATCTGGTACCACTAAACTTACTTAAAACATCTTACCTCATTATAAACAGCCCAGCCTGCTCGCACTCACATTCATTCCATTTAAATAAAAACCCCCTTTTAATTATTTAGGAACATTATTTGATACATTGTGCAATACCCTTGCCGGCAACGAGGGGTTCCTCCGAACTCGGCTTCTCACTTACGCATTTAGTTGTAGGTTCGAAAACAGTTATAATTTACTTTTCTTCTTCCTGCCGAAAACTATAGTCACTTTCACATTTTTGATAACTGAAACTCACTTATACTTGATATTCACAATTTTTTAATGAGCCCCGTGGGGCGGTTACCTGGCCAGGTAAGAGTCGGTGAGAGAACTGGGAAGAGCCTTCATCAAGTTCCCCCAATTACGTTCCTTTTTGGACAAGGCAGAAACCAATGCCTTGTGTACCAAAGTCATTGTTACTGTTCAGCCAACACATGTGATTTTCGTGTGTTGGACGTCGATGATATTTGTGTCCAGAGGTTTACATCACTGTAATGGGCGTGACTTAAACTTATATCCTCCAGCTCGGACCACGTGCGAACAAACGTGACATTCTACAGCGGATCAGCTGATTTTCTAGGCAAGGTGAATGACCTTACTATAAACACATTTCAAAATTATACAAATTACACATTTTATCAACACTTACCTCTAACACAATAAACTAATACATTTATAAGACCGAATAAACACAGTATAATAAACATCTAAACCCTATTTCTCATAGCAAGATACAACTATTTAATTACTTCAGGTGCGAGTCATCATCTTTAGGTTACAAAATTTTAATTCGTTGCTCCCCTGAGCAACCACCCTGCCACACACACTATTGCTTTTTTTTTGGTGGACTGTTGCGCCCATTTGCTTCCACAAGGACGGCATTGGTGGAGGAATTTATCATCTCCGTGTCCTTGCTTCAGCGTTACATTTAAAATTGATAGATATCATCATATCTATGTTACAAATTTATACGCCCTTAAAACGGGTCTACCACCTGGCCTTGCTGTTCCTACTCGAACAGAGTGGTAGCCGCTGTTCCATAGTTCCGGGGATTCCCCTAAATTCACCCCCCATCAATTTCAAATATAAACCAATTTCAAGCCAGCTATGGTCAAGGTTCTTAATTTATGGCCATAGCTGACCGCTAGCCAAAACCACGATTAGTGCTGGTAAGGCAGTAATCGCCCGAAAAGTCGGGGAAATCAACTCTAATTTCAAGCATGTTCTCTACATCATTATTATACACGGCACGGCAATCTATCAGTATATAATACAAAATTATATAAAAGGGTGTGCCGTGTATTTTACGCCATTTTGGCCTCCGATGGAGGTAACACTCTCTGTTACCCCCAACACTTACCGCTACCTACTACCACCTAATACTAAACTAACCCGTCTACCTTTGCAGTTTCTGCACTCCCTAAATAGCACTTCTATTAACACCACTCAACCCGCCAACATTACCCACATATCTTGTATAATATAATAAACAAATAGACATTAACCTTGATCATTAGAATTGTTACAATCACATTAAACAAATAATTCTCTTTTAAATACTTTATACAGAAAATTATAAACGTTATAATTTGAAATTTTTATTAACTCTTTTATATATCATCATTTAAATTATTTATCACTTACTGCAATTAGATTCCTCAAAATTTCCAAATTTATTATTAACATTTATTTTACATCACCTTTCAGTTATTATTACTTTTTAATTATAGTTTCTATTTAGTACAATTATCTCAAATTATTTTCATTATTGAGTTAAACTCTTTTCAACACCTGTAAACATTTTACTCTATATAACTTGTATTATAAAATTTATACTTACAGTACGTTGCTCATACCCTGTCATAACACACAAATATAAATATCAGTAACTCCCTGTACCTTCTGAAACATTTTAACAACAATGTTATTCCATACTAAACAATTTCACATTTATCTATTTATTAATTATCAAATTCACATCTCTTAAAATAATTTAAATTTATCATTATATAACATCTTAAATCAGTCAAAAATATTTAAACATCTTCAATTATTTTAATTAAATCAATTATTGAAAACACAACATTTTTAATTACTCTCACCAATTACAATAATTACAATTCATTTGTTATCCTCTTCAAAATTATGTTGTTATTTATTTAGACAGCAAAATATTATTATTATTATCACAACAATTTCTACTACATACACACATTGTTTACCTAACATTTTACAATACACACAATTAATTTCACTATAAATTATTTACAATTCTTCATCATTAATTATTCAATTTTATCACACTTCATTTCCAAAAGCAGCAAGGTCAGAACCATAAATCAAAATATTTAAAATGTCCATTTATTAAGTTTATGTTCAGCCTCCATCATCGAATAATAGTCTGAGTTTCACATAACATTTTTCAATTTTATTTACGTACCTCATATGGCTATCCTGTGTGTAATAACCATAAAATTTTAGTTTATTCATTTTACCACAATAATCATACATAGGGTTACTTCCCATTATAATTATTTTATCATAAACCAAGTCAACGCTATTTATTTCTGTCCAGTCTCCATCAGTAGTTATATTCAATATAAGGTCAGTTATTTTCTCATCATAAGTTAAATTATTATTATTTAAACAGGTATCATCAAAATAATTCTCACTCTCTATTTTAACAGGTAAGTATTTCTTATCATTTATCTTTACCACTCCTAACGTCTCTTTCAACTCATTATAATTTCTCTTTAACTTATATAATTCTATCTCTCTATCAATACACAACTCTCTATCTAACTCTCTCTCTCCATAACACCATATCACACTTTCAACACCATCCCACACAGAGGGTACTAACTCATACAAAAAGGGGGAACAACTCAACTCTTCCACTAACAAGGGACTCTTGCCCTTCAACAATAACATTTGTGAACATTTTGGTTCATCATAAATATGGGGAAAATTTACCCTCTGCCCTACATACTCATCTAATCTCTCTTGCCACTCTTTCTCTAATTCATCAACACTAACTACATTACAACCTATTACTCTCTCTCTCTCTCTCTCACTCACTATCTCTCCATCGCCTACCTGCTTTGCATCTAGACTACTGAAACCCCCCTTTATTTTCTAAGTTTTTTTTTGTAAATTTTTTTGAAATTTTTATTTTATTTTTATTAAGTTTTTTTTTTGTAAAGGGGAGAGACATCATATTTAGAACTAGGTGGAGAACCTAGAGGAAGCAAAAGTGTGCAAGGCCCAATTACAATTACAGACATGTCCCCCCAGGTGAATGACAGGACTTGCAAATGAAAAAGTCTTTTAACCAACAAGCGTATGCTTTATTAAGCCTGCAAAATGTTACATGAGATGACAAGTTATCGATTGTACAAGCACAAAATTAACGGCAGGATTATATATATATATATATATATATATATATATATATATATATATCAATTAATATTCCTAATGGCATAAAATGTAAGTGAATTGAATATTAACATAAATTGCAAAATTCCTGCCTGATTATGTATGAGTCAATGGTAGCAATAATCTCATTCATAAAAAGCAATTCACTAATCCATAAGTGTTGTATAGATTTCAAATAGACTAGCCTTTTTGTCTTAGTAAGCACATTTATGGTTTTTTTTTTCTTTTAAATTCATAACATATTCCCCCAGCAAAATATATTAAAATTACACACACAAGCACATACACAACATAATTAACACAACATCCCTCATTTCAGTACTAAATCCCTCATAAACCCATTTCAACTACCGTAAATGAATGCACAACAATATATACATATGTATAAATATAATTGACAGGGTAATCCGATAATCACAGCTCCTAAGCATAGATGTGCCTTGGTAATTAGCACCAGAGAATGCAAGTGACCGCCCAGAGACTCAACATACTAAACAACCCGGACTTTAATCATCAAGCGCCAAGTATATGTGAAAAGGGAAAATAGTTTCTCAACTGAAGCATCAGACAGCCCCCGTCACGTGATTAAAACTCTGCCATGACCGTATGACATGAAAGCACAAGAACTAACTCCCTAATGGTTTTAATTAGATGAAAAGGTAGAACCTACAGCAAACTGCGGATATGTGTGTGTGTGTGTAATTTTCTTACACATTATAAACAGTTATAATAGATTTCATTAGGTCTAATGCTGTAATGTTCACACATGCAGTAACATAACTGAACATGAGAGTTTGTGCCAAAGTATAACGGTTAAAACTTCATGAGTGAGCTTCTGGGAGCTTCCGTGCATTCACCATGTCGTTGAGATAGAAAATAGATAATTAGAATGTTCCCACCTGGATTGTCCGGTGTACTTAGTCAATATTGGCGCTGATCAGTAATGTCTCGGTCGTATCACAAGTCCTGGGGCAGCGTAGCGTTGGAAAAGGTGTCCGAACAGTTGTTCTCGACTGACGGCAATCGTGGCTAAAAGATCGTCTCTGCCAGGAGGGTGGACAGTTGTTCGTCACACCCGACACCCATCTCACCCTTGTTCGAGCACCTGCGACATGTAATAGGTTGTAGAGGGTGTCATAAGGAAAATCACGCCACATAGGCCGTCCGCATTAAGTTTCTAACACCGACTTTAAACATCAACAGCGCACACACACATCGCCATTAATTCATATTAATCAGTATTAAGCTCCCCAGCTGTGACTTATCTCACTCATCTACCAATTACTTTTAAGTATTTCGTTGAAAATGTTCAAATTAATTAACTGCGTATTTCATAATTATTAATGACACAAAACACAGCTGAGTGCAAGATGCATTAGCATTTTCTTTATTGAAGTCAATTTGACCCACAACATTTACATTCATATTAATTTAATTTTTAATTGCGTTAACGCCCAAATTGAAAACTGCTCTACACGCACACACACAAGTTTAGTTTATAATAGAAGCTGAAACACAAAATATATTTGGGGTTAGAATATTTTTAGAACCAGACAACTTGTACATACCTGGAGCGGAACTTTATTCAGTGAACCATAGAAAAGTCGACGAAATCCTGAACAGAAGAGTGCCGCCAGTCGAGAGCAGATGACCAGGTTCAGGGTTCGAATAGAAATGAGACAGATTCAATGTGTCTGTCCACCCAAGAAAGCTCTCGATGCAGGAATGCACAAAACAGCTGGACGCGCCAACTGAATTTCGTAGATACACCACAACTGTGTGCATAACCGGACGGCGACAAACTGCCGTGGCCGTGCGTGACGTCAACGCCGCTCGTTTTAAAAACGCTAATCATACGATGCCGAACCCAGTACGGCACACCCTCACCCCAAAAGGGCAACATGGTTGACCCAAAACAAACCAGTCCTCAAGCACGACGGCTGCGGGAAACCTGGAAAATCTCAGATTCTAAATCGCTCTTGGTGAGTTCAGTAACACAGGAAAACGAAAAGCAGAAGGAAGAGGTGTAAGTCAGTGAATGTGTGTCTGAAAGAGAAGATGTAAGTGTGAGTCCTGCATGCTCGCCGGGCCCTGGTCCGCATGCAGATATAAGGGACAGAAAAGAACAGGAGAAAGAGAAGAATCGCTGGCGCCAGCTCTGAGTACTGACCACCAAGGCCTCCCGAATCTAATGACTGAGATCCAGGAACCCAAATAGTATTCCCCCCTTTTATGGGACAAAACTGTCATCACTAACTCATGCCCTATGGCAAAACTTTAGCTTCGAAATATGAGTGGTTACTCTTTCAACATCCCCTCCGGGATCACCCAATTTCACTGTAACGGGCGACACAAACCGAAGAATGCGGTATGGTCCCGACCAACGATAACATAGTTTAGCGGCCCTCCTATCTATGGCTGAGCTGATCGGATGGCTCTGGCAGTAGACCAAGTCGCCAATCTTAAATGGGTTCGGAATTCGCCCCTGATTGTAGCGACTACGGACGCGTTCGTGCGCACGAAGCAAATTCCTCCGGACCTCCTGCCATCTGTCCACAGTCGTGACCTCCTGATCGTTAGGTAGAAGATCGTCAATGTGCCACAAATTGTCCAATGGCAAACTCGGCGAGAAACCAAACATGACTTCAAAGGGTACGGCCTTGTGACTCTCGTGTAGGGCCGTGTTAAATGCCAATTGCAACCACTTTAAATTTAGGTCCCAACAATCCTGTTGTTCAGCATGGTAGGCGATCAGAGCTGAACGGAGATTCTGGTTTAATCTCTCCGCGTGGGACGGTTGAGGGTAGTACGGGGAAATGGTCACATGTTTGATGCTGTTAGCGAAACACATTCGCCGGAAATCTTTCGAAATGAACTGTGGTCCATTGTCAGAGACAATGGTGGACGGAAAACCGAAATGCTGAAAGACATGGGTCTGTAGCATAAAGATAGTTGAGCGAGTGTTTGCCTGTCATAAGGGCAGTAGCCAGACAAACTTGGAAAAAGCATCCACGCAAACAAGTAGGTAAGCATTACCTGACTTGCTACGAGGGAAAGGTCCCACGTAGTCTATGAATAACTTCTCCATTGGTTTGCTCGCCACATCGGATGACAATAGACCCAATTTAGTGTTTTGAGCAGGCTTACTCAAGCCACAGAGATGACATGCTTTCACACGAGCCGCGATGTCCCTGTCCATGCCCTTCCAGATGAAATTTCTCCTAATACTGGAAATGGTCTTCGAAATTCCCTTATGGCCACCTATTGGGGAATCATGATAGTAGCTGAAGACCATTGGCACGAGCTTGCTAGGCAGCACAACCTTCGGGGCACGTCCTTTTCGTTCTCGGCAGCACAGGACTCCCTTGGACAGAAAATATGGTACCTGCACGTTACCCTCTTTTAGGTGTTGGATGATAGGACCCAACTCTTCATCATTTAACTGATGGGGTAACACATCAGTAAAGGCCAAAGGAAAATCCAGCAGAACGGAACAGGGTTGCTCAGAATTGGCTTCGCTGGGTTGGGAGAACATACATGACAAGGCGTCTGCAACAACATTTTGTGTTCCCCTGATGTGTTGCACTTTGAATTTAAAGGATGAGATCTTGACCACCCAACGTCCTATTTTACCCAGCTGCCGGGGATGAGCGAGAAGCCATGAGAGAGCCTGATTATCGGTCTCCAGCAGGAACTCAGCGTGTTCCAGGAAACGCCTGAACTTATCTAGAGCGTACACGACAGCAAGACACTCTAGTTCATACACTGAAGACTTCCTTTCTTGTTGGGTCAAGGTCCGGGATATAAATGCCACCGGCTGCCTAGCACCATCAACTTCCTGGGACAGAACCGCCCCGAGTGCAACAGAACTCGCGTCCGTTTGCAAAATGAATTTTTTTGAAAAGTCAGGCATCCTCAACACAGGGGGAGAGACGATCGCCTCCTTGAGGTTATCAAAGGCCCGCTGTTGCCTCTCTCCCCATACAAATTTGGTACCCTTTTTTCTGAGTTCGTTTAAAGGGACGACAATCTCCGCGGCATTAGGGATAAATCTACGATAAAAATTGACCATGCCAACAAATCTGGCAACACCTTTCGCATCCCTAGGGGGAGGAAAATCTCGGATGCCTTGTGTCCTCTCCGGGTCGACCGTCACACCCCCATATGAGACGAGATGCCCCAAAAACGAAATACTCTGTTGTGCAAATTTGACCTTGTCTGGATTGATAGTGAGGCCAGCACTCCTCAACCGGCACATCACCTCTCTCAGGTGACACAGATGCTCCTCGAACGTCTTGCTGTAGACTAAGAGGTCGTCAAGATAATTGAAGATGAACTTAAATTTCACGTCATGGAATACAGTGTCAAGTAGTCGCGTGAGGGTTTGGGCCCCCACAGCCAGACCCATGGGTACTCTAGTATACTGATAAAGATTCCATGGCACACAGAATGCCGTATAAGGGCGGCTTTCCTTAGACAGAGGAATCTGATGATAAGCGGCATTGAGGTCAAAGATGGTGAAGTATCTGGCCCCACTAAACCAATCGAAAGCAGAATGTAAATCGGGAAGAGGAACTGAATCCACCTCAATGTTAGCATTTAGTTTGCGATAGTCTATGACCATGCGCTGTTTAGCCCCAGGCTTGGGCACCAGAAATGCTGGACTTGCATAACTATAATTGGAAGGTTCAATGACCCCTTGTTTAAGCAACTCTTGAACCTTCTCTCTTAGAACATCCATCTTTGGAGGAGCGAACTTGTATGGGTGTGAACGTACTACAGCGGAGTCCGTTAACCGGATCTTATACTCCAAAAGATGTGTGAGCCCCAAGTTGGGAGTTAATACAGTGGGGAACTGCTCACACAAATGATCTAAGGCACGCTTCTGGGACGGAGTGAGATGGTCTCTTTCTGAATCGGGACACACAACCTCCTGGATACCTCCCTTAGCTCCCTGGTACCCAAGGAAAGGAATGACAACTTCCCGATTGAATTTAAAATAACAGTGGTGTGCTTGAATGTCTAAAACGAGACCACTCTTGGAGATGAAATCAGCACCCACAATACAGTCGACTCCCAGAGCCGGAGAAACCAAGAATCGCCACACCCATGAAAAACACTCGATTTTGATCTTTAGGGAAACCACCCGGGAGATGGGCAGAATTTCCCGCGATGCAGTCCAGCATACCACGGAAGACCGATCCGACCCTATTAGTAAGCCCTGTTTTTCAAGGTCCTCACATACTCTAGATGAAATTATGGATCGGGCTGATCCAGAGTCAACCAAGGCTCTGAGCTGACCCTTTTTCAACTCGACCAACAGGAAGGGGCATACTGAACTGTAGTTGGGGACAGTTCGCAGGACCTTGGAGCCGGATGATTCGGGATTTACTACCCGCCTGGGGTTAAGTGAAACTGGAACAGAATGACCTAACGGGGAAGACCACTCCCGACTTATCTTCCCCGAGAGCTTACGTTTTTTGAATAGTAACCTTTTCGGGAAGTCCCCTGACGCTGTCTAGCATCGGAACAATAGCGCGCAACGTGACCGGATCTATGACACCTGGAACAAAATAATTCTCGCACCTCACAGCTCTGAACCGGCGCAGACCGAGGACCCCAAGACCCGGGCTGCCCAACTCGTCGCTCTAAAATAGGGCGATCTGAACACCTCCTAGCCTCGTGGGCTCTAATATCGTCATTACCTCGTATAGTGGTTGACTCGGCGCACAGCCGGTCCAAATCGATAAAACTTTGGGGACGGACAGCAAATGTCAAATGTGACTGTTCCTCCGGCGTCACGCCCTCCAGAATAGTGTGAATAACATCCGATTCAGACAACCCCAGCCTCAGGATCCTGGCCGCGTCTTTAACACTAGAAATGAAATGAGCAAGGGACTCTCCGCTTGCTTGGACTCTATAAAAATGTTTATGTCGTAACCGGTCGTGCAACCTTCCCGGTATGAAAGCGTCCAGGACTTCCCGATGGAAATGGTCAATGCCACCACCATCCCTAAGGGTGCTTGTCAAGCGCTCAGCCATAGATCCCCGACAGTACGGGTAAATGAGCTCAAGCAAAGTCCGCTCCGACAGCCCAGGGAAATCTGCCAACTGAAAAAATATGCGCAAGAATTTCAAAAGCGCCTCAGGATCCAGACCATCGACAACTGGGAGACGCTGAATGACATCCGACAGTGGGTTAGGGAGCTTGTGATAGCTCGCTGTAGCCATATCCGAAAAGGCAGGAACATGCGCAGGGGGTTCCACCCTGGCTGCCGTCTCAACAGAAGAAGAAGAAGAACCGGAATTCGCATCCACGTGGCGACGCTGGCCGAGAGAGAACTCTCGCAAGGCCATCGCCACTTGCTCCCTAAGAGTGACAACATTTTTCTCTAATTCCGAGGTGGTAGCTTGTGATTCAGCATTCTGTAAACGACATAAAACATGTTGTAAACGTTGGCGTACCCTCTGTCTAGCCGTAGAGGCGGGTGCAGCCGACTGCAGGCCTTCGGCCAAATCTCGCAATTCAGAAAATTTTTCCGTTCACAGCTCCACCTCGGCTATGACATCCGTGAGCAATACTCTCCCACTCGGTGCCTCACCGGAGGCAAGAGCCTCACGGAGTTGCTTCCTTAATGAAACAACAGTCTCCTGCGGCTTCCGTCCCCGGAACCGGACCTCCCACTCGAGCTCATCTTTCACAAACAAGTCCACATTCACAGAAATGGACATGACCGCACAATCCACACACACACCACGTAAAAGCAATAATTAAAGAGAACGACAGGAAGAACTTGATCATACAAGTGGCTCCAGAATGCTCTAGCGATACGATGAGATGGGTGTCATAAAAGCAGAGAAACAGCCATGTAAAATGCCCAGAAGAGAACACGACACAAAACAACCAAAACTAACTCACTAAATACAATCCACAAAGTACACATAAAATTCAATGTAATCGAAAATATAAAACTATCACATCCATGCCCTTGGTCGGACCATGACCGCATTCAAAATACCCGATACCGCAACGCAACGCCCTCAATAAACAAGTACTATATAACGGGGATGCTATAAAACACGTTGTCTAATCCATGAGACAAGTCACAATCAAAATCAACAAGTACTGACGGCCCTCATCACGTCCAAAATCTGCTTGAGCTCCAGGGTATGTCCAAGTGAAATCAATCAGCACTCATTCATTAAAAAAAATCAATCACCTTCTTATAACCCCTTTTCAAAATTCATCTTACACTCAACATCACAAAATAATTACTTAAACACTAACACATATTAAATCATTTTAAACTTCATCAACCCCTTATTCATTTTATAAAATATGCTATTTTTCTGGTTATTCATTCTATTAATCCGTTACACTACCATTAAGTTTTCTTGCAACACTTGGATTCCAATTAAAAATAATTTGAAATAATTTGCAAGTCCCAACACCAGCTGACATGTCTGTAGCCACACCAAGTTTCATTTAAGAAAATAAATGCAAGTCCCCAGATTCTAAAACTTCCCAAGTTCAAAAGAAAAAAAATAAGGCAGAAATAATACCTACTACCTACCTAGAATCACAACCACGCTCCGATCTACCATTTGAAACCCCCCTTTATTTTCTAAGTTTTTTTTGTAAATTTTTTTGAAATTTTTATTTTATTTTTATTAAGTTTTTTTTTTTGTAAAGGGGAGAGACATCATATTTAGAACTAGGTGGAGAACCTAGAGGAAGCAAAAGTGTGCAAGGCCCAATTACAATTACAGACATGTCCCCCCAGGTGAATGACAGGACTTTCAAATGAAAAAGTCTTTTAACCAACAAGCGTATGCTTTATTAAGCCTGCAAAATGTTACATGAGATGACAAGTTATCGATTGTACAAGCACAAAATTAACGGCAGGATTATATATATATATATATATATATATATATATATCAATTAATATTCCTAATGGCATAAAATGTAAGTGAATTGAATATTAACATAAATTGCAAAATTCCTGCCTGATTATGTATGAGTCAATGGTAGCAATAATCTCATTCATAAAAAGCAATTCACTAATCCATAAGTGTTGTATAGATTTCAAATAGGCTAGTAAGCCTTTTTGTCTTAGTAAGCACATTTATGGTTTTTTTTTTCTTTTAAATTCATAACATATTCCCCCAGCAAAATATATTAAAATTACACACACAAGCACATACACAACATAATTAACACAACATCCCTCATTTCAGTACTAAATCCCTCATAAACCCATTTCAACTACCGTAAATGAATGCACAACAATATATACATATGTATAAATATAATTGACAGGGTAATCCGATAATCACAGCTCCTAAGCGTAGATGTGCCTTGGTAATTAGCACCAGAGAATGCAAGTGACCGCCCAGAGACTCAACATACTAAACAACCCGGACTTTAATCATCAAGCGCCAAGTATATGTGAAAAGGGAAAATAGTTTCTCAACTGAAGCATCAGACAGCCCCCGTCACGTGATTAAAACTCTGCCATGACCGTATGACATGAAAGCACAAGAACTAACTCCCTAATGGTTTTAATTAGATGAAAAGGTAGAACCTACAGCAAACTGCGGATATGTGTGTGTGTGTGTGTGTGTGTAATTTTCTTACACATTATAAACAGTTATAATAGATTTCATGAGGTCTAATGCTGTAATGTTCACACATGCAGTAACATAACTGAACATGAGAGTTTGTGCCAAAGTATAACGGTTAAAACTTCATGAGTGAGCTTCTGGGAGCTTCCGTGCATTCACCATGTCGTTGAGATAGAAAATAGATAATTAGAATGTTCCCACCTGGATTGTCCGGTGTACTTAGTCAATATTGGCGCTGATCAGTAATGTCTCGGTCGTATTACAAGTCCTGGGGCAGCGTAGCGTTGGAAAAGGTGTCCGAACAGTTGTTCTCGACTGACGGCAATCGTGGCTAAAAGATCGTCTCTGCCAGGAGGGTGGACAGTTGTTCGTCACACCCGACACCCATCTCACCCTTGTTCGAGCACCTGCGACATGTAATAGGTTGTAGAGGGTGTCATAAGGAAAATCACGCCACATAGGCCGTCCGCATTAAGTTTCTAACACCGACTTTAAACATCAACAGCGCACACACACATCGCCACTAATTCATATTAATCAGTATTAAGCTCCCCAGCTGTGATTTATCTCACTCATCTACCAATTACTTTTAAGTATTTCGTTGAAAATGTTCAAATTAATTAACTGCGTATTTCATAATTATTAATGACACAAAACACAGCTGAGTGCAAGATGCATTAGCATTTTCTTTATTGAAGTCAATTTGACCCACAACATTTACATTCATATTAATTTAATTTTTAATTGCGTTAACGCCCAAATTGAAAACTGCTCTACACGCACACACACAAGTATAGTTTATAATAGAAGCTGAAACACAAAATATATTTGGGGTTAGAATATTTTTAGAACCAGACAACTTGTACATACCTGGAGCAGAACTTTATTCAGCGAACCATAGAAAAGTCGACGAAATCCTGAACAGAAGAGTGCCGCCAGTCGAGAGCAGATGACCAGGTTCAGGGTTCGAATAGAAATGAGACAGATTCAATGTGTCTGTCCACCCAAGAAAGCTCTCGATGCAGGAATGCACAAAACAGCTGGACGCGCCAACTGAATTTCGTAGATACACCACAACTGTGTGCATAACCGGACGGCGACAAACTGCCGTGGCCGTGCGTGACGTCAACGCCGCTCGTTTTAAAAACGCTAATCATACGATGCCGAACCCAGTACGGCACACTACTACCACTGTTAATACATGTCTCTCCGTTATTTTCACTTATTTTGCTCTTATCTGTATTTATCACCCACACTCCCATTCTCTCAATATTCTGTTCTAATTTACTAACGTTACTGGTAAATATCTCCTTGGTTTTCTCGATATTTTTATTGATTTCGTTTATATGGTTTTTTAACTCATCAAATTTAATATTTTGTACTTCGAACTTACTCTTGACTTCGCTAACATCACTGCTCAATTTATCAAATTTAATATTTTGTTCATCAAATTTATTATTCAAACTGCACAGCGTGCTACATAGATATTTCATCATATTATTTTCAGGTTGATTACTTTCCTTAGTTAATTTTGGGGTCGTCTGAATCCCCGAATCATCTGTACTGTCTGTTTTATTCGTACTACTTATATTCATATTTTTTCCGTCTTGACCTACATTCGGAGTTGAATGTACTTCAAGGCTACTCATAACAGCTGATTCATTAAATTCAGCCATTTCACATACCGTACTTTCATTATTCTCTGACATTTTTGAATTATAAATTTATCACATTTATTTTATTATACTGTATTTTAACACTTCTTATTTTACATACCTTAGGTATTCATTAGGTCTTAGTTACATATAACCTAATTTTTCGTATTTTTTACGTATTCTTAACTCAACCCCAAATCATGCTTGCATCTGTTGTAGGTGTGGAATTTTAATACAATTCAATCAATAAAATTCGTCCCTGTTCGGGCGCCATTGTTATATTATATTTCAATACAAATAAATAAAATTATCTATCTTCCACCTACCTTATATTTTGCCCTCTCATCCTAGAATCCGTCACACGAACATCGAGATGCAAGAGTGATTTAAGGGTTATATGAATAACTGACGAAACTCGCCTTTTGTGAAGAGAAACAAACTAAATTTTATTTTTATTCTTTAAATTTTTTCAACTTCAAATTATTCTTTATTAATTTCTGTATCTTTAAAAAACAGTCTATTACTTCTAGCCAAACTTTAAATTAAATACAACTTTCTTGAAATATTTGAAACATTATCTGGTACCACTAAACTTACTTAAAACATCTTACCTCATTATAAACAGCCCAGCCTGCTCGCACTCACATTCATTCCATTTAAATAAAAACCCCCTTTTAATTATTTAGGAACATTATTTGATACATTGTGCAATACCCTTGCCGGCAACGAGGGGTTCCTCCGAACTCGGCTTCTCACTTACGCATTTAGTTGTAGGTTCGAAAACAGTTATAATTTACTTTTCTTCTTCCTGCCGAAAACTATAGTCACTTTCACATTTTTGATAACTGAAACTCACTTTTACTTGATATTCACAATTTTTTAATGAGCCCCGTGGGGCGGTTACCTGGCCAGGTAAGAGTCGGTGAGAGAACTGGAAGAGCCTTCATCAAGTTCCCCCAATTACATTCCTTTTTGGACAAGGCGGAAACCAATGCCTTGTGTACCAAAGTCATTGTTACTGTTCAGCCAACACATGTGATTTTCGTGTGTTGGACGTCGACGATATTTGTGTCCAGAGGTTTACGTCACTGTAGTGGGCGTGACTTAAACTTATATCCTCCAGCTCGGACCATGTGCGAACAAAACCTTCGTCTCCAAGCCATATTATTTTAAACTTCTTGGCGTCGTCTGCGCACCTGCTGGAGTTAGCGCGCTTGTGTGCGGGTGTCACACAGCATCAAAGTTCCAAGAATTGTATCACCGTCAACAACACGACATTCCATTGCATTGGCATCACCTCACAAGTCCTTTGTTCGAACTACGCTTTATTTAACACGTGGCTGTCCACACAGATGAAAAATGAATTTAAAATATTTTAATAAAATAAAACCCCTATTTAATAAAATAAAAAGCCCCTCCTTTTGCCCCGTTACAATTAATTCACTTTAGATAAACTATTTTACTGTGTATACATAATTAATATTGAAAAATATAGTTATACTTGGGAATAATTTTGTCACTTACCCTTATTTGAAAAGAAAATCCATCCGCCTTTCTTTCAGACTGGCAAATTTTTCACTCACCTTCTGATTGAAATCAGGAATTTCCATGATCAGGTCCCTTACTATTGAGAGCATGGCCAATGCAGACAACCTCTCTTGTGACATGGTGCTCCTTAGAAATGTCTTTATTCATTTAAGCGTCGAAAAACATCTTTCTGCTTCAGAAGAGGTCATTGGTATTGTAATCAAAATTTCTAAGAGTTTTACAGCTTCACTAAAAATTTCTTCTAACTTATTGTCTTTGAAAAAAGAGTACAAACTAACAGCCCCTGACAGTCTTCTAAAATCCGTTGCACTATAGATTGTTGCAAGTTCCGTACATAGTTTTTTAAAATTGAGAAAATTGTAAGCGTTGCATACAGTTTTTACAGTGTCTTCTGGAAATTTAGAATCATAATCTGGAAACTTTTCTGACATGAACAAAGATGCTCCTACGAGATGGCTCGTGAATCTAAAACCGTTCCTTTATTTGGCATATAATCACATCACATACTTCCTTCGCTGTCTCTTCCACTCAGTTTTGTCAATCTTCCTTTTCTTTGGAGGTGAACTTTGTGATGACTGTTGTGGCTCTCCAGTTTCCGTGTCAATATTATTTCTGATTTTCAACACATTTTCTTCAAAACTTGTAAGAGACAGTTTTATAACAGTGAGATCAATATCTATTTTCTGGAGCTGATTAAAGAGTATGTCAGTAAGTGGCATAATTTTTCTAAAAAATGAGAGCCAAAAAATAAAGTTTTGACTTAGTAAAACTTTTAAATGGCCAGAAGCCTGTGAAAGAGTACTGTCATTTTTTATGTGATCAGAATCTAATATTGTTTTCATGCACTGTATTAGGTCCTGCCTGTGATCATAAATTGTTGTGACACTTCTCGATTGAAAGTTCCATCTGGTAGGTACAGATCTGGGTAACCGCTTTTTTACTACTGCATCTAGTATTTATGTTCTTTGCGGACTAACTGAGAAAAAAGCGCAAAGACCTTGAACATTGGCAAAGAAAACTCGAACTTCCCTGTTTATTGATGCAGCTTTCATCACAACTAAATTCAGCTGATGTGCGTGACAATGAAGATATTGGGCATCGGCATAACAATTTTTTACAATTGCATGTACACCACTAGAAGTTCCAGCCATTACAGATGCTCCATCATATGTCTGTGCAATGAGCTTTTGGGGAGTTTCATTTATTTTGTGGTGTTTTAACTCATCAAGAATACATGATGCTAAGGCCCTGGCATCATGACGAGAAGGGTTAAGAAAAGTCCAGAATCTTTCTACAGGTCTGTTTTTTGCTATGTACCTATAGATAACAGCTACTTGGTATAAATTAGACACATTGCTGGTTTCATCAGCAATAACAGCTAAAAAATTTGCTTGTTTAATTTCATCTGAAATTCTTTCGTGACAGACTTCTAGCATTATTTGTAGTAATTCATTTTGAATGGTTTTAGAAGTACCCCTAAATACTGTTGAAGTTTCAGGATGGTTTTTTAAAACTGTATCTAGCTCTGCACTAAAATCTATTAACCCTCTAAAAATTCCTGGATTATTTGATTCTTTAGACTCATCGTGGCCTCTTAAAGCTATTTCAAACACACCACAGAAACGAATACAGTTGATAATAATACTTAGCATATATCTATTCTGCTTAACTTGTTCATTGTGAGCTACAATATTTCTCCTATAAGCTGTATCTAGTTGTTCTGCTATGTTAGTTGTTCCTAACAATGCTAACTGTAAACTATTTTTTATGTGGGTACCTGAAGCCGCATGTTTTTTAGTTCTGTCATTAAAATGGTTTAAGTCTTTAAAACCAGTCTTAGTCCAAGTCTCCTCCCCTCCAAACAATATACAAGGAAAGCAAAATAATGCAATTTTAGTGTCACACCCACATAACCAGGAATATTTATTGTATAAGTCTGTTTTAAATTTATGATTAAAAATTCTATTACCTGCTTTACAGTTTGATTAAAACTTGAAAGATCTGGTGTAGGTCTACCTACTCTCTTAATTTCAGTTTTTTCCTCAATTGGACGTAAACTGTATTCGTTAAGTTTTCGACAGAATTCATTGCGTCTACGAGTTATATATAACGAATATCTTACACTATGACGCCTTAATCCTTTAATATGCACTATTATTTATATTTAACAATGAATTGTACTAACACTTAACTAACACTAACAATAAACTTCACAAAAAATTCGACCGACACTAATGAACTGAACTAATAAAACAACATAACCATACAAATTCCAACTGTCGCACCACGTGTTATTTACCAACAAACTGGTGGCGCCGTGACTGACAAGCAGAGTTTGCAGTCCCTAATCACACCAGGCGAAGCTATAGCGATGTAATAGGTACACCCTAGTGTAGCCGCCCAGAACACAACTACATTGTGTTTCTCCATATACCAAGCGCGTCACAGCTGGTGTACACACCCGTAGTACACCGCGGCGAGAGGGTGTACGGTTTTTATTAAGTGCTCTGCACTTTTCAATCAACTAATGATTAATTACGATTATTTAGCTTGAAAACACTTATTAATTATTGTTTTTTTCATAATTTTGTAATTTAAAATACAGTTTATGGGGGATTTACAGGATTAAAAATCTATATATTAATACATGAAGAGAAAACTTTGTACCCCTTTTAAGCATATTGTGCGCACGGAGGAGTGTGAGATTTGGCATAGTTAAAGTTTATATGGAGAAGGAGTGCAGAAAGCTAAAATTTATGTATAATATGTGTTACAAATACATTAAATAAAATAAAATAAAACATTCATTTGCACTTGAAAATTCATTTAAACTTTTTCAAACAATGGTAATTGTTAAAAATAAATTAATTTTGTTGCCAGGCAATAAAATTATAATTTTTTCATTTTTGTGTACGTTCATACTGCCAATGTCAAACACATAATAGTCTGTGTTCAAACAGTCGCACAGAGTAGAGATTGTCGCCAAAGAATTTTAAAATGTTGCCAACAAATAATTACTGACAGATTGACTGAATGAGCTGTGAATTTTGTGTGATTTCAAATGTTCCTTTTTCAATAGTCTGTGGAGTGTATGTCAAGGCAAAAAAGCGTTTATTTTATATTTTGTATATTAGATATCTGTGTTTTATATATTAATGTGCAGTTGAAAGTAAAATACAGCTTGCTTAATATACACCTGTTGCAAAAGGAAAATTTTGTAGAAGCAATTTGAATTGACTTACTCTCACCTAATTATTATTGGTGGTTTCAAAAAAGTGAGTACATTTTATTATTTTTAAATTAAACCCTGTCTAATCTTAGTTTCAGTAATTTCATTACGTTTTTTTTTTATATTCAGATATTCGCAGCTACTTCCATTATGCCTCGACATAGAACATTGACGGGTCGGAGTGAGAGATAAAGAAGAAGGAATATATATTCGCGTGAAAGTCAAAATGATAATAGACCAAATGCAAATTTAAATAGTGTAAATAGTATAACATTGACGGGTCGGAGTGAGAGACAAAGAAGAAGGAATATATATTCGCGTGAAAGTCAAAATGATAATAGACCAAATGCAAATTTAAATAGTGTAAATAGTATACAAAATGATGAAATTATTTTGAGGGATACATTTAAATGCGCACTGAATGTCATTCCAAGAAATTTTAATACTTTTGATTGTGAATTAATGCATATACAATGCAGGTTTTGCAATGCAAAACATTTCGAATCTGAGGTCACTTTAGGTGAAAGGACTGCATTCACTTCATGTTGTCATAAGGGTAAAGCAATATTACCGGCCTTAAGTAAAAATGAATACTTTAAATCATTGTATGATGGACTTACTTCAAATGAACCTTCAATAAAAAGAAAGTCAAAAAATTATTTTGAAAACATTCGTAAATACAATTCATCATTTGCTATGGTTAGCTCAGAAGGTAAAATTTCGGATACAGTTACGCGTGGAGTGTATCATTTTAAAATACATGATGTTTTTATCACAGATCAGGTCCAATGACTGCTGGATATGGTCGCTCACCATGTTATGCGCAATTATATTTTTATGATGTTGACACTGCTGTCAATTATAGATTACGTGAACACTATAATCAAACATGCAATAACAATATAATGCGCGAAATCTCTCTTGAATTGGACCTCCTTTCGTTCGGTCATTCATTGCAATGAAAGATCATTGTCAGAGAGTTGAAAATCAAAATAAAGAAATTTGTATGCTCATTAAAGTAAATCGTGATTTAGATCTACGCCGTTATAATGATGCAGTTCAAACTGATGTAGCAGTAATATTTAGTACAGTTGATGGTGAGCCACCCTTTGAACGAAATATGGTTTCGTTTTCAAAAGTTAATGGTACCATTAAAAATATCTCTGTTTTGGATTCATCATTGGACCCTTTAGCGTATCCATTACTTTTTCCAACTGGTGATACTGGGTGGCATATCAATATTTCTCATAATGTACCAACTACATCTAATTCAAGAGCGCCCAGAAATAAATTAACCATGCTTCAGTATGCAGCCTATCGACTTGCAATTAGAGAAGATTTTAGCATGTTGCACCATTCACAAAAATTATTTCTGCAGTGGATAGTTGATATGTATGTGAGAATAGAGGGCACAAGGTTACATTTCATTCGACAAAATCAAACAAGTCTTAGGTCTGAAGTTTACAACCATTTAACAGATTATTTAGAATTGAACCCCAATGCCAATAATGTTGGCCGTAGAGTAATTTTACCATCTTCATTCAATGGATATCCAAGAAATATGTATCAGAATTATTTAGATGCAATGTCAATTCTACAACATTTCAGAAAGCCTTCTTTGTTTATTACAATGACTTGCAATCCAAGTTGGCCTGAAATAGTTAGCAATATTGGTGTAGGTGAGTCAGCTAATTTTCGACCTGATATTGTTGCACGTGTATTCAAGTCCAAACTGAAAGCATTAATTGAGGGCCTTACACTAAAAAAAATCTTCGGTAAAGTTGAAGCACTCATTTATACAATTGAGTTTCAAAAGAGAGGATTGCCTCATGCTCACATTTTACTCTCTTTAAATGAGCAAGATAAAATTGTTAACGCTACCGATATTGATAAAGTTGTATCTGCGGAGATTCCTAACATTCAAACACATCCTACATTACATGAATATGTTGTAAAACACATGATGCATGGTCCATGCGGTGTACTTAATCCAAATTCTGTATGTATGAGAGATGGAAAATGCACAAAAGATTATCCAAAACGATTTAATGAATTTACATGTGAATCATTAAATGGATATCCATTATACAGAAGGCAGAATGGTATTAATGCTGAAGTTCGCGGTAGTTGCAACGACAATCGTTATGTTGTACCATACAATCCGTATTTACTTGCCAAATTTAATTGCCATATAAATGTTGAAGTATGCACTACAGTTAAAAGTGTTAAATACATTTATAAATACGTGTATAAAGGCTATGACAGTGCATCTGTTGAATTAGGTTCAGAGAGAAATGAACCAGGTTAAGAAATACAAATTGATGAAGTTAAAAATATTTTAAATGGCCGTTATGTCGGATCAACTGAAGCTGTATGGCGCATCTATGAATTACCAATGCATTTTCAATCACATGTCATCGTTAGACTTGACATTCATTTACCGCATAGACAGAATGTTTACTTTTGAGAAGGACAAGAACATCAAGCAATTGAAAATGCAAGACAAACAAAATTATTAGCATTTTTTGAATTGAATCGATCAGATCCATCAGTGCATGAATATAAGTATATTGAAATTCCTTTGCATTATGTGTGGGAAGATTCCCGAAAAAAATGGAAGAAGAGAAGGTGTGGAGGTGATAAAATCATTACACGCATATATATAGTATCACCAAAAGACATCGAACTTGTCCATTTACGATTGCTTTTATTACATGTCTGTGGTCCAAAATCATTTGAGGATGTTAGAACATACAATGGAATTATACACACTTCTTTTGTTGAAGCGTGCCATGCTCGCGGCTTTGCTTCAAATGATAATGAATGGCGCGAATGTTTAAATGAAGCAAAAGCATTACATTCACCAAAACAAATGCGAAATTTATTTGGTTACATTTGTGCATTAAATGTGCCAGCCAATGCATTGGCATTATGGAATGAATTTAAAGTATATCTTAGTGAAGATTTTTGAGAGATTACAACGAAGAAGTATCCTTTAACACAGCTCTATTAGAAATTGAAGATATTTTGAATGTTCATAATTTGTCATGTCAAGAACTTGGTTTACCAGTTCCCACGTATTCGCAGAGAACAGACGAAGCAAATGCTATTGATCCAATAGAACAAGAGTTTCTCTTTTGTGAGCATTATGAAACTGCAAATATTGAACAGCGTAATCTAATTGATCGTGTGATTCGTGAAGTTTTGCACCATGATACTGGATCTAATGTTTTTTGTTTAACCGCTCATGCAGGTTGTGGAAAAACATTCACACAAACAGCAATCATTCACAAATTAAATTCGCTTAATCTTAGTTGCATTGCAACAGCGTTCAGTGGCATAGCTTCAACTCTATTACTTGGAGGTAGAACTTTACACAATGTGTTTAAATTGCCTATACCCATTTTGGAAAATTCTGTAGCGATTATTACCGCAAATAGTAGCTACGGACGTTACATAAATTCATCATCATTGATAATTATTGATGAAATTTCTATGTGCCCACTGGAAGTTAAAGCAGGTCAAATGATTTAGTATTTAAAATATTTAAAATTCGTCCCTGTTTCGGGCGTTGACTAAAGCAGCAGAGTTTCAAAGTGTTGAAAATCATAGATAGATTATTGCAGGATCTATGCGATGAAAATGATAAACATAAACCATTTGGAGTGAAAACGATACTTCTGTGCGGTGATTTTCGGCAAATCTTACCAGTTGTCCCATATGGATCACGTGCAACTTTAATTGAAAATTGTGTCACGAGTTGGCATAAATTTGTTTATTTTCATAAAGTAACGTTTACTCAAAATATGAGAGCCTTACCAAGTGAAATAGAATTTGTCGAATTCTTGAAAAAAATTGGTACTGATGAAGCCCCACAATTCCCTCAGTTTGGTGAAAATATTATTGAAATACCTCAGCAATTAATAGGAGATGAAAATAATATTATTAATGAGGTGTATGGAAATATTTCCGAAAACATACTCTCAGATAACATATTGAAGTCAGTTATTTTAGCACCTAAAAATGATGATTGTACTTTTATTAATACTGATATACTTAATCGAATACCAGGTGAACAGAAAACATATCATAGCTACGATAAAATAATTTGTGATGATGACAATGAAATCAATAACTATCCAGTAGAGTTTTTGAATTCTTTGACTATTAGTGGTTTGCCACCACATAAGTTAGTATTGAAAGTTAATTGCATCGTTTTACTGATCAGAAACTTAAATACAAAGGAAGCATTAGTCAATGGAACAAGAATGCGCATCAAGTGTATGCATCGTAATGCTATTGATTGCGAAGTTTTAACTGGAACCGCACGCAATAAGAGAATTTTGATTCCACGTATAAATTTAACATATTCTGGTACTGTTTTACCATTTAACTTTCAAAGAACTCAATTTCCAATTATACCTGCATTTGCGATAACAATAAATAAGTCTCAAGGAGACAAACATTCGAAAAAATTGGAATTTTATTGAGGCAGCCAGTTTTTACACATGGTCAATTGTACATCGCAGCAAGTAGAGTTCGATCATTTGATGGTTTGAGATTTTATATTTCCAAATATAATGGCCAAGGGCATTTAGCAAATGATGAAAGAGTTTTTATAAAAAACATCGTTTACACAGAAGTTCTGAATCATTAAATTCACTTTCAAACTATTTTAAGTTCAATGGACAACATTTATTTTTTTAACCGCCCGGTTTTTTTGATTTAATGAAAAATATATGAAAAAATACGAGGCACATATTTTTTATTTTTTATTAATTTTTTATTTAAATTTTGTATAATTCGAAAAAGATAGGCAAAATAACTGGTGTAGCCTTGGCGAAACCTGGTCAGTATGGCAATAAAAAAAACCCAAGGAAATGTCAAAAAACGCGTTATTGCTTTTTAAATATGGCTTAGCCAAGCTAAACCTCATTTTTCCTATCTTTCATATTTTTCAAATAACTCGAAAATTAACGCATAGAAAAAAAATTAAAAAATGATATAAGCTTTGTAGGAGATAATCTTCAAACTGTTTTCGAATTTTGTACCTTACCAAAAATGAAATGTAATCCACTGGAATTGAAAACAATGTATCTTATACTTCTATGAATGTCAAGTCTCATTTTTATTAGCGTTTATTTGATTCAATAATAACATGAAAAACATAAAACTGACAATGAATTATATCAAAAAATAAATACGAATACAAGCTGTAATTGTGTTTTTTTTTTCAACTGTTACTAACATTCAGTTTTAAATTTCATAGGTATTGCAGGGAATTAAGACAAACAACACACGCTAATGACGTATTTGTACACGCTCGCAGCTGACGTAATAGAACAAAATTCAAAAAAATTATATGCAATGATTATAGAGGTATACTCTTTGACAAAAGAACCTCAATAACGTTCAAACTTAAAAATTTAATAAATTACGGTCGAATTTCGACCACTGGGCGACCACTAGTACAATTAAATTTAAAGGATTTAATGGGGGTTGTGCAACCTAAGCACGGGGCCGCCACTGACAATATGTTTTGTCATCTTGACATTCGTATTTTTGTTGTTCTTTTAACTAATGATCCTTGCATCTTGTTGCAATAGGTCATGTGCATGTATATGTATATTAATTGAATGGTTAATTTAGTGACAATTATTAATTATTTACATATCAGTAGTTAGTTTACATATCACTGGTTATATTGATAGTATTTACTCTCTCTTTTTATTAGTATTTCTATGGGTTTTTAGTGTACAATGTGAGTCTTTTATACTCTTGTCATTTTCATTCTGTTAATTTACATTAATCTCAATAATTATAACATCTTAGGGATCTAATCTCCATCTTATAATTGTCTTTATATCATCTAGTTTCATCTAAGTATAATCTCTCATAGTTTTACATCATTTTTGATACCTATTTTTGTATTTACCAGTGCAATTTTACAACTGTTAGGTTAGGTTGACCCCTTTCCCTTTCATTGACTACATTTACTTCACCCGCTTGGTTCTCATTAGTTATATTACTCACGTATTGTTATTTATGAATAGTATTCTTTATTATTTATTGTTCTGATCGCCATTGTTTAGTTTATCTTATATTCTATATACATTTTTACTTATTAATCAGTTCTTTCTGATATACATTTGGTTACATTAATCATATTTTAAAAAAATAATATACAATCTTATTATTTTCTATTATACATTATCATATATTTCATAATCACGTTATTATCTCACTCTCCTGATCTTGTTGGGTATCTTTTTATTTTAAGTCTCAGTTATTGTTATGTCATTTAGTAGGTTTTGTCTGTTATTTTAAATAATTATTTTTCTTCAATTTGGAGTTCTATTTTCCTATCCTCTTTATCTTATAGATACTCTCTTCTTTATTTATAGCGGTTGAGTCATGTTATTTCTCCCTTTACAAGGTATTTTTGGATTGTTCTTATTTTGCTCTCTGCATAGTTTCTTAATTAGTCTACTCACAATCCTAATCTACTGGGTAATTGTATAGTCACATTTGGTTTAGTCTTTAAGTCAGTTTGTCTTTATTATTATAACCTTTCTGCTCATTGACCATTAAATTATATTTTATTTCTTTTAATCATCTTAATAATAAATCTTTTCTACTTCAAAGGGTTATACCTTATTGTTTCTTATGGTAATTGACTTTTTTTATCTGTGTTTTGTGATATTGTGACGTTTTGTAACGTTACAATATGTGTGGATATTACCTAATACCAGTTTGTGTGTGTGTGTGTGTGTGTGTGTGTGTGTGACACACACACACACACAGTGAAAGGTAGGGGGTGTGGACTTATATAACCATAAAAAGAGTGGCATAGATCTTAAGAGGCTGAGATATTCTGTTATAGAACATATAGAAATAATTTACTTACATCTTTTGTAATAATATAAAATATCGGTATGGACTTCCATGTTCTAAGATTTATATTTAAAATCATTTACGAAATGAAATTTTCCATAGAAACTACTTCTTTCCACTTATTGCTTCAGCCTTAACCACAGTACTGTGGTCACTAACGTATACCACCACACGTTATCGCACTCGATTTCACTGATGATGGCAGTCGGACGGCACTGCCTAAACGTCTGGTTTTGCAGAAAACATTGGACCATGGCCAAACAGCCTAGGAAGGAATTTTAACAACAAACTACTACTTTGTTGCCGATAAAGTTATAAAAATTATCCCCTCCCCTTTCAACTATAATTTTCATTTATAGAAAATTACCCCCAGCCCGTTCAACTAGCCTCTTCATTTACAGATATTTCATCTACGTTTCTACAGTGGATTATTAAGATCTTATCAGGATACTTTATTTATCAAAATTAAGTACTTTAGTCTTGTTACAACAAAAAATGTTTCAGGTAAACTGCCCTTTCCCCATAACTGATCTTCACCAAAATCAATAGGCCTTGAGTATTCTACAACTCAGGCACATATATAAAAAATTATTTGATTCTGTTTGAATTTACAGCAGTTATCGTTCGTCATGAAAAAATTTCTCTTGTTACAACATAAAATGTTGCAGGTAAACTACCCCTTTCCCGTAACCGATCTTCACCAAAATCAACAGGTCTTGAGTACTCTACAATTTAGGGATGTATGCAGAAACTTATTTGATTATGTTTGAATTTACGGCAGTTATCGTTTGTCATAGAAAAAATTACCCTTTAAAACATAAAACGTTGCAGGTAAACTACACCTTTCTCTTAACTGATCTTCACCAAAATCAATAGGTCTTGAGTCCTCTACAATTCAGGGATGCATGCAAAACATTATTTGATTCTGTTTGAATGTGCGGCAGTTATCGTTCGTCATAGAAACAATTACTCTTGTTAAAACATTAAAAGTGGCTGGTAAACTACCCCTTTCCCTTAACCGATCTTCACCAAAGTCAATAAGCCATGAGTCCTCTACAACTCAGGCACATATGTAAAAAATTATTTGATTCTGTTTGAATTTACGGCAGTTATCGTTCTTCATGGAAAACGTTCTCTTGTTACAACATAAAATGTTGCTGGTAAACTACCCCTTTCCCTTAACCGATCTTCACCAAAATCAGCAGGCCTTCAGTCTTTTACAGTTGATGAACGTATGCAAAAAAATATTTGATCTGTTTGAATATGCGGCAGTTATCGTTCGTCATAGAAAAAATTACTGTTGTTAAAACATAAAATGTTGCAGGTAAACTACCCCTTTCCCTTAACCGATCTTCACCAAAATCAACAGACATTGAGTTCTCTATAGCTCAGGAAGATATGCAAAACATTTGATTCTGATTGAATTTGTGGCAGTTATCATTCGTCATAGAAAAAATTACCCATGTTAAAACATAAAACGTTGCAGGTACACTACCCCTTTCTCTAAACCGATCTTCAACAAAAACAATAGGTCTTGAGAACTCTACAGTTTAGGGCTGTATGCAAAACATTATTTGATTCTGTTCGAATTTGCGGCTGTTATCGTTTGCCATAGAAAAAAATTACCCTTGATTAAAAAAAAAGTTGCAGGTAAACTACCACTTTCCCTTAACCGATCTTCACCAAAAACAATAGGTCTCGAGTACTCTACAGATCAGGACTGTATGCAAAAAATTATTTTATTCTGTGTGAATTTGCGGCTGTTATCGTTTGCCATAGACAAAAAAATCTATAGACAGACAGACACACACAGACAATTTTCGAAAAATGACTTTTACTTCCATGGTCCTTAAGGAAATGGAAGTATGGCAAAAGAAATCGTGTTCGAGATTATTGCAGATTCTGATTGTACCACACTCAAAACATGAAAAAAGTCATTTTTCGAAAAGTGTGTGTGTGTGTGTGTGTGTGTGTGTAGATTTTTTTCTATGGCAAACGATAACGGTCGCAAATTCAAACAGAATCAAATAATTTGTTGCATACAGCCCTTATTTGTAGAGTACTCAAGACCTATTGTTTTTGGTGAAGATCGGTTAAGGGAAAGGGGTAGTTTACCTGCAACGTTTTTTTATTATATGTATACTACGTTATCGGCAACAAAGTAGTAGTTTGTTGTTAAAATTCCTTCCCGGGCTGTTTGGCCGTAGTCCAATGTTTTCTGCAAAACCAGACGTTTCTGCAGTGCCGTTGACTACCATCATCAGTGAAAATCGAGTGCGGTAACGTGTGGTGGTATATGTTAGTGACCACAGTACTGTGGTTAAGGCTGAAGCAATAAGTGGAAAGAAGTAGTTTCTATGGAAACATTTCATTTTGTAAATGATTTTAAATATAAATCTTAGAACATGGAAGTCATGTATGGTTCTCCATACCAATATTTTTTCATGTTTTGAGTGTAGTACAATCAGAATCTGCAATAATCTCGAATACGATTTGTTTTTCCATCACCATACTTCCATTTCCTTATGGAACATGGAAGTAAAAATCAGGATTCACTAAAACCTGTTTCCAGTTCAGGCAAATTGTTCTTTATCAGGTGTTTTTCAGGAGATACATTTCCTAAACATGTCCAAGCTTCAAAGTAGGACTAAATATTACTTGTTGTCACTGTGAATATTATTTTGCAGTCTTTTCAATATATTTTAAATAATATGGTTTCACATATCTCAACAGTGTATCTTTAAAATACATACATTATGTGTACTGAATGTACACTGCACAGGACACTATTTGACAGTTGTGGTACTCACATTGAGTATCATAATTATCTCAGTTCTATACTTAATATACTGAGAAAGTTTTTATTCTGTTTTGGTTGGAGTTTAAGTATGGTCTTAAATAGTTTTGACATCTTTCATATTTCTATTACTTCAAAATAATTTTAATACTTGTGATTCAAATTGTGATATGTAAATAGTTGTAGTTAATATTTTCAAAATTATTTCTAAATACTGAGCTGTTAGCCCGAGGTCAGTTGCTATTGTTACGACGGTCTCACTGATCGTCGTATGGTACAAACCTGATCTCCTTCTTGAAAACCCATGCTCTTGCTGCGAATGTCATACCGAGTTTTCATTTTATCAGGGGCCATCTTCAGCCGTCCTCTTATCAAGCAGTTCATTTCTTGCAGTTGGTTTTCTAGTTGCGAGGAATAGTTCTGTGGCTCGTGGGACTGAGTCTCAGATGATCTGAACATCAAGTCCCTAGGAAGACGAATCTCCCGCCCAAACACCAATTTTTCTGGAGTCATACCGGTTGTGTCATGTACTGATGACCTAACACGCCATGAGGAATACTGGTATGCATTGATCTTAGTCTGTTTGCTTCTCGTCAACAACCTTTGAAAGATGCTGCTCAAGTGTCCTATTAAATCTCTCAACTATTCCGACCGACTGAGAATGGAGAGGAATTGTCCTGGTCTTTCAAATTCCGAGTAGATGGCATAATTATTCTTTAAACACTTCTGACTCAAAATTCCTTCCTTGATCATATGGATTTCCATAGGGGCTTCATAATGGCAACAGAAGTTGTGAACTAACACCATCGTGGTAACCTCCTGATTTGGACTTGCGTAAGCTTCCACCCACTTAGTAAAATAGTCGCTTATAAACATGATGTACCGGTTTCCATTGTCAGTAACTGGGAAAGGTCCAGCAATATCTATGGCACTTCTCTCGAATGGCAATCCAACATTATACTGTCTTATTTTCCCACTGCTTCTGGTTTGTAGGCACTTGCTTGCAGCACATATTTCACATGTCCAACACCATTCCTCTATGTCTTGGTGGAGATGAAGCTAATAGAATCACTTCCATATTTTGTCAAGGATTTTGTTAACATCAAGATTACCTCTAGACATTCCATTGTGTATCTCCTTCAAAACAGACTGCACTTTACTTTGGGAAACTATCAACTGCATGACCAGGTCTCATCCATCTGCACTTTCCCAACACCTTTTCAGCAATTCGTTCTCAAGGGTAAGAGATTCACATTGTGCTCAGTACTTCGGAACCATGCCAGACATCTTGCCAATCCGGGCGGGGGCAACCTTCCACTTTTGCTGTCAAGATCAGTCCAATGTCTTCATTAGTCATCTGTTCTTGTCGAAAATCTTGTGTTGTACAGCTGTCTGCCAGGAAATTTACTGTGATGGCTTGAACATGTTCGCTTGCGTTCTCTTATTCCTTGTTGCGGCAATGCCGGCTGTCTTCCGAGCACGGTCTTTGAGATAAACCATCTGCATTACCATGCAGGTGCCCCCGCCTATATTGTACCTTGAAGCTGTACTGTTGGAGAGTTCGAGCCACCTTACCAACTGTCCTTCTGCATTTTTAAATCTCAAGAGCCATGCAAGCATGGCATGGTACGTGTGTTGTGTGTAGTGCTCTCTCCTGTAGATGTATTTATGGAAGTGCTCTAAAACTCGGATGATTACCAGCAACTCTCCCCTTGTAACACAATAATTTCTTTCTGGTTTAGAAAGCCTCTTGGTGTAATACGTTACTTGGGACAAAACTGCTCCTCGAGCAGTATTGCTTGTATCTGTGTCTATGATGTACTTCCCTTTGGAAGCTGGGAAAGCAAGAATTGGCTCCAAACATAATGCAGTTTTCAGAGTCCTGAATGCTTGATCACACTCTCTCGACCACTGGAAGTTTCCTTGTCTTCTTGATGAAGCCCCACTTACCAATATCCACTCTTCAGGTCCAATGTGGAAAACCACTGTGCTCCAGACAGTGTGTCGAGTGTATTTTCAGTGGATAGCAATCTTTCTTTGTCAGTCGTTCAGCCTCGGGTAGTCTATGCAGAAACATAATTGACCGTCCTTCTTCGCTACCAGCACTACTGGAGAAGACCAAGCACTTGACGATGGCTCAATTATTCCTTCTGTCAACACGTCCTGTACTAACCGAGACATTTCCTTTGCTTAGCTAATGGAGGCCTACAAGGAGGTTGGCATATCGATGTTGTATCCCTGATATTGATGCGATGTTGTACAAGAGAGTTTCTTCCCAATTACTGGCCCTGAACTGCAAAAGACTCTGTAAATTCATGTAAAAACTGTCTTGAGTTCCTTTACTTCACCGCTTGAGATGATCTGTTCAACAATTCCTGAAGTTCCTCTGGTAATTTGGAAGAGTCCTTAGTACTGGATCTTCATTGCATCATTCCGGCTACCCAGGCCACAGGAGACATTTTTCCTAGGAGCATGTTGCTTTGTAAAGTAACTCTTTGATCCAAAATATTCACTACTGTAATAGGTACATTTCCAGTTTTGTCAGGTTTTACTAAACTTCTGGCAATTAGTATGCTGACTACCTGGAGTTTCGAATATAGAGCACTGGTTGGCCTTAGTATATACCTCAGTTCTAACCATGATGATCTTTTCAGAACAGTTATGGCCACTTGATTTATCACATCCATTGATTTTTCTGATGTATTTATTGTGGAGAGCATTACCTCTTCTTTTCCGATTCTCAAGACATTGTTTTTGAAGTCGACTGTAAAACCATATGCGTTCATAATGTCCACTCAAAGAATTGCTTCATCCCCAATGTCTGCAACAAGTACTTGATGATCAAACTCAAGTCGACTGAGGTGTAGGTATATCTCCACTTTTCCAAACACTTTCACAGGCCGTCCAGCAGCCATTTGCAAGTTGCAAGAGCACCAGATTGGCTTGAAATTTTTCACCTTATTGGGGCGCACAATGGAAACTGTTGTGCCTGTGTCAACTGTAATCAAGGTTGGCCTTTCTTGAACGAATCCAGTAACCCCCAAGCTCCTAATATTTTCCTGGAGTGTAGAAATTGCGTATTGTCTAGGGGTTTCGTTCCTTCTGTTAGTCAGCACACGCCCTGTTATACTGACTGTTGCTCATTTCCCTGCTGCTGAACTCTAAACCCAACAATCGCGTTGTAGATATCCATGTTTCACATCAATAACACTTCGGTCTTCCATCCTTTCTTACTTTACTCTGTGGTGCCACTTGTTGGGTCTCTGTTTCTTGCTCTTCTTCTTCATCGTCTGTGTTGTCGTGATCTTTTAGTGTGTGCACTTTATGACTTGCCCAACCAGACGCTGACTTTACAGCTTCAAATTACAAAGCATGTATCAGGGTGTCCGCACTATTCTGGTGTCTTGCCATTCGTAACACTTGCTGTAGTTCATTATCTTAGACGCCATCAGTAAATGTCTGCATCGCAAACCTCGTTCGAAAATCAGGATTAATGATGCAGGATTGGCCATTCTAATTAGTATGTTAATACTTGCTTCAATCTCTTGAAGATTCTCCCCGGAATGCTGTCGCCTTGCTTTCAACTGAGTGCATTACACATCTCACAAATGTTTATCACCATACCGTAATTCTAAATAACTATCTAAATAATGTATGCAACAGTACATATACTTGCATATTTACCCAGGGCAGTATTTTTGTAAATAATTAATATAGAGAAGTTGTTAGAAATAGTTTTAAGTAGTACGTATATGTACAAGCAGATTATAGTCTGTACAAGTCTGTAGTCTGTCAAAAATAATGAACACCTGTTGTTTTAAGCTCTGTGTGTGTGTGTGTGTGTGTGTGTGTGTGTGTGTGTGTGTGTGTGTGTGTGTGTGTGTGTGTGTGTGTGTGTTCTACGGGCAGAAACAGGATTTGTGCTATGAATAGGAGACTTTCGTGTATGGATGTATTTAACTTGTGTTAGTGAACTCTAGTACAGATATGAATTAATAACAATAATTAAAGATGGTTATTTAATTAAATTTGCAATTTATAGAATACAACTCAAAAGACAATCTTTGCAACTCTGAAGACAATTCAATCGAAAGAACTGTATTTAGATGTGTGTTTATATAAGATTATTGCAAAAAGTGCAATAATAATAGAATTCAGTACACTAAAGTTAAATAAGACTATAATTAACTAATAATAAACAAGTGAGTTATATGCAATTAACATGTGGAAAATTGTGCATTTAATGCCACCACTAGATTACACATCAATTCTACTGTTATTGAACAAACAAACAAAATAAACTTTTTTATAGGGAAGTGAGGCATTGATGTCATGAAATAACTAATTAAAATATTGAAAAGAATAAATAATAGATTTATTAATTGTATTATGTTAAAGATAGGTTATATGTTATGTAACACATATATTATGTATTATATATATAAATATATATATATATATATATAACATTACAGTATGCAGTAACATTATGCATTTAACATTATATTATGTTAAAAACATCAAAAGTTAAAAATGTGAATTCAGAATATTTCCTTTTATAAGAATATACAATGACTTAGATCAGTGGTTCCCAAAGTGGGGACCGTGACAATGTTTCAGGGGGTCCGTGGACACTTTTAAGAAAAAATAGAATACAGTGGAACCTTGGATTGCGAGCATAATTCGTTCCGGGAACGTGCTTGTAATCCAAAGCGCTCATATATCAAAGCAAATTTTCCCATAAGAAACAATTGAAACGCGGATGATTCGTTCCACAACACAAAAATATTTATTCGCATAACATTTCTAATACAAAATACAGTATAACGTAAAACAAATTAAACTGCACTTTACCTTACAATAGAGTCATTGTTGGTGTGAGGGAGACGAGAGAGATGACATGAGAAGGGTTATTGTGTAGCACGAATTTCACTAACGCAATCACTGCTATCTGTTGGCTCACTAGAATTGTTTTCTTTTCGTGCAACTTTAACAAGGAACCTGTCCAATGACTGTTGCTTTTGCCTCTTTTTGAGGATTTCACGAAAATGTGACATTGCATTATCATTGAACAGATTCATCGCTCGCATTGCTACAGCCTTATTCGGGTGGTGTTTTTCTATAAAATTTTGCACCATTTCCCACATTTTGCACTTGTCCCGAATCTCATTTGAAGTGAGAGATTCCTCTGACTTTTCTTCCTCCTCTTCACCAGACGAGATCTCCTCCATAACCTCCTCCTGTTGTTCGCTTTGCAGGTCCATCAGTTTGTTGATGGTCAGTTCCTGGCTATGTTCTTCCACCAGCTCTTGAATGTCGGCGTCATTCACCTCCAGCCCCATGGTCTTCCCTAAGGACACAATTTCATCGACAATCGGCGGCTCATTTTCACCAGCAATCCCCTCAAAGTCACGTCCAAGAACGCAGTTAGGCCACAGTTTTCCCCAAGCAGAAGTGAGAGTTCTCTTGGTGACCCCATACCATGCTTTATCGATGATCTTCAGGCAGTTCACGATGTGGAAATGATTTCTCCAAAACTCTCGGAGGGTAAGGTCTGTTCCTTCGGTCACTTCGAAGCATCGCTGAAATAGTGCTTTGGTGTATAGCTTCTTGAAGTTCGAAATGACTTGCTGATCCATAGGCTGGAGTAGTGGAGTAGTGTTGGGAGGAAGGAACTTAACCTTAATGAACTTGAATTCCTCCAGTAAGTCGTCCTCAAGGCCTGGAGGATGAGCAGGAGCATTGTCCATAACCAGCAAGACTTTGAGCGGCAGATTATTATGTAAAACGTATTTCTTCACTACAGGACCAAAGACCTCGTTCATCCATTCAACAAAGAACATACAAGTGACCCAAGCCTTAGTGTTGGACCTCCACATAACATTTAACTGGCTCTTCTGCACCTTGCATTTCTTGAAGGCTCATGGATTCTCGGAATGATACACAAGCAGGGGCTTTACTTTTAAATCCCCGCTGGCATTAGCACACAATAACAGGGTTAAACGGTCTTTCATGGGCTTGTGACCGGGCATTGCATTCTCTTCTGCTGTAATGTAGGTCCTCTTCGGCATCTTTTTCCAAAAAAAAATTCAAGTACCGTCTGCCTAGTGGCAAAAGCTAAAGAGCATGATAATGTCTTTCGGCCGCCAGCTAAACGCAACATTTGCAGAAAGGAAACAATCAGTCAGTCAGTAACCATAATAATGTTGCGTTTAGCTGGCGGCCGAAAGACATTATCATGCTCTTTAGCTTTTGCCACTAGGCAGACGGTACTTGATTTTGCCATCATAAACGGAGTAACGTTGTTCGTCTTGTAGATGCGTGGCTCACCCAAGTAGATGCTTGGAAACGACAGTTCCTCGGCATTCTCATCGTAGATTATATTCTGTGGCTTCGAGTTCATGCCTGGTGCTATGGCCAAGTACATTTCCTCATCCCACATCATCGTCTTTTGTTGTGCGAGCAACAATTCATTCGCATTCTCTGGCTGTTCTGCGATGCTTTCTATCAACGGCTCCTCGTCCGTCGGCTCTGTCTCTGTGATTTTCGCCGTCGTGTCACTACTGCTACTGTTGAAGAATGCATCATCTACCCATATATTATTCATTTTGTATAGCGGTTTCGTTAACAAGTATTGCAGCCATTTCTTTACGGTACCCTTATTGACGTAGCCTTGCAAGTACGTCGACTTATGTATGAGATGTCGTTTAATGTTTACGTTGAATGCTCTATCGTCGTCCAAGCTACGAGGCAACGCTTGAACCATCGTGTTTATATCGACCGGCACGTTTATTACTTGCCCTATAATACTTTGACTGCCGTGGACGAACCGCAGGCGTCGTATCTGCATGAATGGTAGACGCGGCGAGACCAGACGTTCAGTTATACAGTCGATTGGTGGCAAATGATCGGGATACTCAGGGTACACGAAGCCATTGGATCGCGAAAAGTTGGGTACCTTCTCGAGTGCTAGGGAAGTGTAACATGTTCCGCATACTTTGTAGCTAGTTACATCTTCGTTGGGGAACTCAGCGGCCAGTATGTGTTGACTCTTTTGCGGCGGTGCTCGCAAATCTCTCTGAAACCATAAGCGATCGCAGACGGAGCAGGCGTAACCGAACTCGTTGTCGTCGAATCGTTTCGTAAATTCCGCATCTGCTGCTATCTCTTCAGTTTTTAAGCGTTTTGGCGATACCGCAGCGATTGCCTGTTCGAATTCAGCTGCTTCGTTCGCTCGTTTCGTTGCCATCTCAGTTTTCTTATTCAATCTACAACGTTTTACTCGTTCGTTGGCCTTCCTTCGCTTGTCTGCCAGTTTTATGTTGTAGAATGAATCGATTTTCTCCTGCTCAGTCATCGTCGACGCGAACGGTGTATTTATTAAGTACTCGTTCAATTCTTCGTGCATCAAGTCATCTTGTTTCTTATTCAATCTACAACGTTTTACACGTTCGTTGGTTTTCCTTCGCTTCTCTGATAGTTTCATGTTGTAAAATGCATCGATTTTCTCCTGCTCAGTCATCATCGACGCGAACGGTGTATTTATTAAGTACTCGTTCAATTCTTCGCTCAACAAGTCATCTTGTTTTCGTTTTTGTTGCGATGGGGCCGCTGGTATTGAAGCTTCACCGCCGACAGCAACCGCTCGTTGCTGTTCCTTCTCGAGCTTCTTTCGTTCCCGATACTTTCTTGCTCGCTCGGCATTTTGTCGTTTCTTGATCTGAGCCTTCTCGTCGCTGCTATCCATTGTCGAACGCTGTTTTAATCAGTCGCCACGTTATGGTTACTATATACCAGCAGCAGTGTATTTCACCACAACACAAAACAAACCTTTATTTACAACAATCCCAATGACATTATGTATCTGTGTTATACTTCACATTTCTGCGGTGAGTAATTAAATATAAAGAACAGTAGATTTGCATTTACGATGACAAATATTTTAATGAATAGATCGTTAGCTGAATCACATACGAAGACAACCATTAACTAGAGACAATAACCCCAATAACCTATCTACAGCTATGCAGTGTTGTTTGCTTGTTAGGTCTTTAATCTGCGACGACGTTAGCATGTTAGCGGTCGCGGTTTTAGTTAACGATTCCCGGCTGGTAAATTGTGCTAACACTTGATTTTAAACTTTCAGGACGCTTTATAAATCTGGTTTAATTGTTTGCAGTGATATTATTTTTAACACATTATACATATTGCGACGTATCAAAACAAACGTTTATTTACAACAATCCCAATGACGTCACGCAAGAATGACGTCATGCAGCGTGATGCGTTACAGTTTACAGCGTTACAGAAATTTTCAAATGATGGCCAGCCAAAAGACATTATCATGTAAAAAGTCCTGTTTCATCGCAGTTAAAAACTTGCTGCGGCAGGTAACACTCGGTAACAATGAGCTTCTGGAACTCAGCAGTGAATGCCTCAGCTGCCTTAGCATCCGAACTTGCAGCCTCCCCATGCCTCGCAACACTATGGATGCCACTTCTCCTCTTAAAGTTATCAAACCATCCCTTGCTGGCCTTGAAGCTTTCTTTGATTTCTGTTGACGTACGTGTACTACATGGCAGTTTACTTACGAGGTTGGCGTACAACGTCTTTGCCTTCTCGCAGATTAAATTCTCGGTCACAGTATCACCTGCTAGTTGCTTATCATTTATCCAAACGAGAAGCAACTTTTCTACATATTCCAGAACACGTGGCCGTTGCTTTGGTACTCTTGTGACTCCTTTTGCTGCATCTAGCCCTTTTATTTCTTCTTTTTTCTTTAATATTGTGCAAATCGTTGACGTAGACTTGTTATAAAATCTCGCGATATCAGCCACTCGCATACCTCGTTCATGCTTTTCGATCATTTCCTTTTTAACTTCCATCGTAATCATCTCCTTCTTCCGACCAAATTCCTTTTCAGCCTTCTTTTCCTTCACTGGGCCCATTGTTGCAGTACAGTTATAACACTAATTATAACACTAATAACACTAAGGAAAGAAACAAAACATGTATACGCTCGTACGGTGTTGACTATGCGAGCGAGGCACGCCAACTGAAGTCCAGCGCGGGAGAATATTACACACAATCGCCCAGGAAAGAGAGGCAGAGGGGAGGGGAAAACGTAGGCACACGTGACGCTCGTATTGCGGAACCTCGCTCGCTTATCAAGTTACAATTTATTTAAAATTTTTGCTCGTCTTGCAAAACACTCGTAGACCACGTTACTCGCATTCCGAGGTTTCACTGTATACCGTAATTTTCTTCCGACTTTTTTGTAGTGTAACATCTAAATTTTTGAATCTTAAAACAATTAGTAGAAATTCGAGTATTTTTGTTTGGTTCAAACTAATTGTAATTATAAAAGTAATTTCAAACTAATGTCTTTAAATCATGTTGCGTAGCAGATCTGTTTGCCAGCCGAACTGACCACGCTGTTTTAGTCCACATATAAGCACTGTATCTAAACATAACGTTTTTCTGTGTACCTGCCTAAGTAGCTGGATTTTGACACATGTAGCTGGAAAGATAGAGCCGAGGTTGGCAAAGTTAAGAAATAAAATTGATGTCGAGAGTGACTTAATATTGACATTATCAGACATTAAACGTAATATTGCAGAGCTAATCGTTCAAAAGCAGCTTCATTGTTCACATTAAACTATGTTTAATATCATTAATATTATAATCTTACAAGTTAAAAAATTTTGATTTTAATTAAAAATAAGAGTTTGTATCATATTTACTGTTAATTTGTTTCATAACTCAGATGGGGGTCCATGAAATTTTTAATTTTTTTGAGTTGGTCCGCGGACTGAAAAGTTTGGGAACCATTGACTTAGATTATATCTCTTATATATAACTCATAAGAATAGTATATAAACATCAAAACATAAAAAGGCATATGAAAAACAAATTATAAAATTGTTTAAATTGCTAGAAAATCATTTACGAAAATAGTATTATTTTTATTCAATTGAACTTACTAATATTTTTAAGTTTACTAAGAATAGGTGTATTTTTGTAAAATAATCTTTACTTAAAAAAAAGAATTATTAGTTACAATTGAGCACCCATTTTCAATTAACTAGAAAATCTGTTTTTTTTAATAAAATTAAAAATTATTATTTATTTTACTTTAAAAATGTACACTATTTACAGTTATGTATTGATTTTGCTTCGTTAGTTCATACTGCAGTTCTTACTGTTCTTTCTTTGTTAAAAAAAATTTGTTCATTCGTCACCTGTGTATTTGTTGAGTTCCTGTTGTGAAGCTGTTATTTTGTGTGTGTGTGGGGGGGGTGCGTGCGTGCAGCCCCTGGATGTGGGCGATTGCAATGATGATGAGTCCTGATTCCCTTCTAGATTGTTATTTGTTTTGTGTTACTATTGCTTCATAATGATGATGCCCCTTCTCAGTCATAGTTTGTTCTGTTTATTGCTTGATGATGATGATGATGTTGATGCGGTTTTTCTGTCGCTAATCAAACATACAGTGTCCCTGTGAGAAAGTTATTAGCATCTGTTCAAAATTGTCAGAGATATTTATAGTCTGCAGTAATTCTGACATGTCAGATATTGAAATATGCTGTTTCTAACATGTTCAATTTGGTCTGTTCATGCATAGCACCACCTTTTCAACCCATCACTTTTTGTTGGTTTTTTCAATAACGTAGAGTTGATGTGTAACCTAGTGGTGGCATTAAATGCACAATTTTCCACATGTTAATTGCATATAACTCACTTGTTTATTATTAGTTAATTATAGTCTTAATTAACTTTAGTGTATTCAATTCTATTATTATTGCACTTTTTGCAATAATCTTACATAAACACACTGTAATGATCGAAATTTAAAAAATTTTTAATTCCTCGATCAAGTGACACGTTCCCACACTCAAGTCGACGGACACAAGCCCAGGTCGTAAATAATGACGAATCGAGGGCACGTCAAACCCGACGACAGAGCGAAGACAAAGAAAAAATGTCTGAGCACTGCACACAATGAGTATTTCAAGGCGTCACTGACAGCTAGCCGTTTGTCACAATTTACAGCACCCAACAATCTGAAACAAAGACTTCGTCCAGCTGCCGAGTTACACGGAATCGAGATGGAACGCCTGCTGTGGAGGCGAGGCGTAACTGCGCAATTATGAAAGGCTTTACTATGTTACAAAAGGAGTACAGAGCAATTTTAACGGAGAGATAGACAATAGACGTAACTCAGTGAATACTGCCAGTGCATCCTGCACAGCGTGAAAACAAACCCTTGACAGTTTACTGAGATTTACGACTGGAAAGTAGAGTTTCACCGAAATGACGACAACGAAGGGTTGATAATCGGCGGAACGAACGTCGTGGAACTTAGACAATTAACCAAGACTTTGGAGTCTGTTAACAAAAGCTCAGTCAGAACCTTAGGGAAAGTCTAAACAAAGGATAACAGAAGGCCATGAAATTGCCCTAATTTCTTAGAATCTGTGTTACGCTCGTCACATGAAACACTCCGGGGATGACGACGACCAACCAGCATCAAGCATCTTCTAAGAGAGCTCGTGGAGAGAGTAGGAAGGGTTCGGCCGACGAATCGTGAAACAGAGGATGAGATATACAGAAGGGTAGGAATTTGTACGACCAATCAGGAGTACGAGGAGGCGTAGAAATCCAAAACTTAGACTTATGGGTAAGATGTTCCAATAAAACTGTTTGGTGAAGACGCGGAGCGGGCAGTCAGTCATTCAATCGGATAGTCAAGTATCCAATCGAGTAGTCAAGTATTCAATTGAGTAGTCACTTAGTCAATCGGGCAGTCAAGTATTCAATCGGGAGTCAAGTATTGAATCGGACAGTCAGTCGGTAGTCAAGAGTATGTAGTTAATAGTAGCAGTTGATAGTCGCAATTAATAGTCAGAAGTTAGTGCGTACGATAGACAGACGATTGATTATGTCGGAACAGTAATACGGTTCGTGATAGAAACAGTTTGTGCGACCGACCGGATTCACTAATTTGTAAATTCACAAGTGAACAATGACATCGGTATAGTCACACTTATACACAATTCTGTGCGGAAACATAAACTATAAGTGCGCACGGGACTTGAAACCTTAACTGACGCGCACATAGTAACATACTAATTAACACTTAAAGTAGAACAGTGAGTGACACTTCAAACATTCTCACATCACAATGTATCACCTTGTTGAACAATTAGTTGAATAAACTATACCAAACAATTAAGCACGCAGTACGCGATACACCCAGATAGACGGCACAGTTAACCATGTACACAAATATGGCAAACTTTCAGAACAATTCAGTGTAATGACAACATTAACACCTCACTATTTGAACTCCGGACACTCGACATCAGCGGGTTACCACAATACCATACACATGACGGGAGTGGAGATTTAGTGGAGTGAAGTGAAATTATCAGTGCTCTGCGTAACAGTGATTATGATCTACGACGAATCATCTAGAAAGTGTCTCCTCACGACGGCGGAATTGGATATACACTCTCAAAGATAAGCTTTATGTCTACTTAATCTTAGTAGTATATACTACTGTTCTGTTGCCTCTTTTCAAAGAACTAACCCCAAGAGAATAATTACATATGAGTCATATGAATCATAAAATCTATAAAATAACACTAACGTAATTCGTTATCTGAGAAATAATGAACGCATTTTAGGTAGGAATAAGTATAATTGTTGATTGTTTATTATTCGTGTATGTTTTATATATGTGCATTATTTACTGCATTTGAATGTACCATGTGTTTATGTTTCAGGAAACATCGTATAAATTGAATAATTGTAGTTATATCATGTGTTTTAATATGTATGTAATTTGCAGGATATAGTTACTACTTCAGTAACATGTGTAATAAATAAGTAGTTAATTGACAGTATTCATGCGTTCATTATTGAAATTTCACCTTTGTTATTGATGTATTTTCATTCTAAGTGTTACACTAAAATCTCACCACTTATGCTAAACATCAATGGATACAATAAACTCGACCATTGAAACGTCTGATTAATAGACTCATAAAATCGTATTTAATTAGTCACTGTATTGAGTCAAATCTGACGAATAGAAATAATTTTAGATATATCAATTTTAACGTATTACATAAATCTTTAATTAATATGATTCATAATTGTTGAGTAATTAATCCGCGCAGATAATTAGCACAGATTAATATTCACTAGATGTAAATGGTTTACACAAGTAATTACCGCAGATGTAAATTACATTTACACCATTAAATGTAAATGGCTGCACAACGCGTGGCATTAAATGTAAATGGCGTCCAGCTTTAGGGCGAGATACATATGAGAAAGTAATAAACTCACATAAAATACCACTAATCCCATTTACTAAATGTAAATCATTTATATCGCTAAATATAAATGGCGCCCAACGTGGGGCAAAAGAGAGCAGACAGTAGTATTTAGACTAATTACAATAATATAGTACGTAAGATATTATTAAATAAGTGTAAGGTTAGCTTGACTGGTAAATGATAACGCGAAGCAAGGCAAAAATTGCTAGCGGTAATTCCGATAACATGGACTTTGACGTTAACAACCAGTTAGGCGCACCCGACACCAACGAAGAAAACTCATCAGTCGCCGAACCAAACATGACTGAGGAGACGTCAGAGGTCAGAGCGCGGGGACAGGAGTCACAGCAACCACAGAACTCCCAACAACAGGAAGAAGTGACATTGCGCACGCTAATGGACTTCATGCGGACGCAAAATGAAAGTCTCAATCAGAAATTCGATCAACAGAAAGAAGAAATTAAAGAAGAAATCAATCAGAAATTCAATCAACAGAAAGAAGAAATTAAAGAAGAAATCAATCGGAAATTCGATCAAATTAATGAAACTTTTAATAATCATAAGGAGGACGTCAAGCGACAAATGGACGAACAGCTCACGCTTATACGATCAGAAATGCGTGACCATAAGACCAGTTGCGACGATAAGATAAGCGAAGTCTTAAAGAAACAAGAGGACGCTACAAGAGGAATAAAAGATGACACCAATAAGAAGTTTGAAGAAGTGTGGGAAGCTCGAGAGTCGGACCACCAAGAACTTAAAAGCCTGGCACAGACCACACAATCTAGTATCAAGAAAGTCCATAACAAGCTAGATCTACACATCAATGGTAATCAGAAGAAGCAGGAAGAACTGAAAACCGAATTATACCACACGCTTCGACAGCAGCAGCAAGAGATAGGTGAAGCCAACCACACATTGCAACAGAAAATCGAGGAAGTAGACGGCCGACAAAGGACGACCGAACAGAAGCTCGACGAGAACGTCAAAGAGAAAACAACCCACATCCAGGAACTCAGGTGTCAAGTAGAGAGACTGCGGCGACAGATCACCGATGGGGAGTCTGGGCCTCACAGAACAGTAAACGGTCAAATACAGGTTGAATTGAAGTATGACGGAACCGACAGATTCCCGATGGAGTTCCTAAAGGAGTTGTCGGAGTTTCAAGAATCCTATTACCCGAGCAGCGACATCAGGTGGATCGGCAAACACCTAGAGAAGGACGCAAGCATATGGTGGCGTGTGATCCGGGACCAGATAAGTACCTTCGAAGAATTCAAGGAGGCGTTCACACTGAAGTACTGGGGGTTGGAACGACAGGACATTATCCGCGACAACCTTGAGTACGGCAGGTTTGAATGGCAGGGACCCGTCACAGCTATACAGTACGTCGAGAGGATTCTTTTGGAAAGTCGTCAGTTAACCCCGGCGTTGACCGACCGCCAACTGATAAGGAAAATTTCGAGGCACTTTGGAAGGGACTTGCAGATCGCCGTTATAACACGCGGAATCGTCACCATACCCAATTTCGAGGCCTTGATCACTGAATACACTAGCATTCAATCAAGCCACGCAGGAAATAGACGTGCGCAATATAAGATAACAAACGAAAGGGAAGCCGGAACTGTCGATCGTCCCAGTGGTAACTTTGTCAACAAGAACGAGAGTGAAAGGAAACCAGTTTGGCAAGGACGGGCGCACGGCGGTAACCGTTACGAGGGTAAATCACACGGAGTAGTAAACACCGTTGAATACCTGAACTCCAAACCGAGTACAAGCCAGGCAAGCGACGACAGTAATTCAAGGTCGAACAACGACCAAAGCAACAAAAAAAAAACACCCCTACACAGCGAACGACATAGTTTTTGACGACAACAAAAACAACCCCACTAATACTGTCAATATCCTGGTACCTGACTTAAGAGATGACCTACTGAATGAATACGACGAGGACGTCACGAAACAAATATTAAAATGTCCTGAAATAATCATACAATTTAATAATAACATTAAAGTTTTAGCACTTGTCGACACCGGCTCAGTTATTAATGGGTTGTCAGAAGAATGGTTCAACGCAAACAAAAGGGACATTGAACCATATGAGATTTTACCGATGACAAACTCTCTAATCATTAGTGCTGTTGGGAACAAATCCAAGTTGATTAGAAAACAAATACTGTGCAACATAGAAATTGACGGGATCAAAAATGAGTATGTCTTTCTAATAATACCTGACCTTATTAAACAATGTATATTAGGGATAAATTTTTTACAGGAGGTAGGATGTCGTATCGACATTGGCAGTAAGAAAATAGAAATAGTGAATGCGGCTGATGAAGAGGTGCACGCCGTGCCCATCATGAACATGGAACTAATTGATAATGGAGAAGAAGAGGAAGAAATCTTGAGGAGCATCGACGAGAAGATATCAAACATGGACTGTCAAGACGAGGAGATATTGGGAAATTTGAAGGAAATACTTGTTAAGAATAGAAGAGTGTTTAGGGAATGCCCGGGGAGAATAGACGGATACGAGCATGAGTTTCAAGTTACGGACAGTACGCCCTACTTTCAACGGGGTTGGCCTGTACCACTTGCTTATCAGAAGAAAGTAAAGGACGAGATAGATAGAATGCTGCGATACGGTGTGATTGAACGTTGTACAAGCCCGTTCATAAATCCACTCGTAACAGTCATAAAAAGAGATGGAAGGGTCCGTCTATGCCTGGATGCAAGAAAGATAAACGGCGTTACTATTCCCGACTATGAAGGCGTTTCTCCAATAAACGAAATCTTGGCAAGATGCAGCGAGATGCGATATCTGTCTACTGTCGATTTGTCGAGCAGCTTTTGACAAGTACCTTTGAAGAAAGAGTGCAGGAAGTATACCGCGTTCATGTATGAGGGAAGGTGCTACCAATTCACCGTTACACCATTCGGCCTTAGTACCAGTTCAGCGGCACTAACACGCGGATTGGATACGGTCTTAAATGAAGATGTTAAGAAAAACACATTAATATACGTAGACGATTGTCTATGCTATTCTGATGATGTTAAAACACACTTAGAGCATTTAGAGGCATTATTAAATAATCTGAACGAAAATAACTTAACCGTCAACCTAAATAAATCACAGTTTTTCAGGAAAGAAATATCGTATCTTGGATACCAACTAACAACACGCGGCATCCAAGCTACGGAAGAGAAAGTGAAAGCCATTATGGACTTCCCTAAACCCAAGAACCAGAAACAGTTAAAGGGTTTCCTAGGCCTCACTAACTTTTATAACCGTTTTACTAGCAAATATGCGGAGACAACACAACCCCTCCATGAATTATTGAAGAAGAATCACAAATTTGTATGGACGAATGAATTAAGCGACTGCTTTGACAGAGTCAAAAATCTATTTATTGACGCTGTAGTTTTAAGATTTCCGCGCCCAGACCAGAGGTATTATATACAGTGTGATGCAAGTGATTACGCATACGGAGGACAACTTTACCAGCTCGATGAAGACGGGGAAATCGGCGTAATCGCCTTCACTAGTAAGACATTCAAGGGTGCTGAGCGGAACTATTATACTACGGAAAAAGAGCTTTTAAGTATTGTCCGATGCTTAGAAAAATTCCGAATATACGTTCTCGGACAACCATTAACGATCATCACCGACAACAAGGCGTTGACATTCTTAAACAAATGCCATCTAAATAATTCTCGGATTACACGATGGATTCTTGCGGTGCAGGAGTATAAATTCGACATAATTCATTGCAAGGGTAAGGAAAACATCGTAGCCGACATCTTAAGTAGATATCCACACAATACAAAATTAGAAGAGATTCATGACAACACCCATGAATATTTAGTTAACCACATAACCGTAAAAATGAGACTTGAGGTGCGGAAGTTAATCCAAAATATTGGAAAGCACCAGATGGAAGACGATAAGCTAAAAGCGATCATCACTAGATTTAAGGAGGGAAATATAGACCCTAAATTAACTAAATTTTATAAATATGTTAACGATAAGTTGTATAGACGACAGCGGAATGAATGGAAGCTGTATGTTCCTAGCAACATATCTGGGGACATAATTGCTGAAATCCATCATATGTTCGGGCATTTAGGAACAAAAAAGTGTGTTAAAATGATCCAGGAACATTTCACATTCGACCGGATGTCAAAGAAAATAAAAACATATATAAAAACCTGTGACCTATGCCAGAAGTGCAAAGACACCAACAACAGAGAGCTATTTGGTGGCACACGCGCTGTGATACCTACGGCCAAAGGAGATCTGGTAAGCGCAGATTATTATGGGCCCCTACCGACAGGAACGGGTGGAGTCAAATATTTATTGGTCATAGTGGATAATTTCACGAAATATGTCAAGTTATTCACCCTCCGGAGAGCAACAACCACTACGACGTTGCGGAGAATAAAAACGTATTGCGAACTATTTGGACGTCCGCGGACCATTTTGACGGACAACGGAACACAGTTCACATCCAAGAGATGGGTCAACGGTCTAAAGGAGTTGGACATACAACCAAAGTTTACTGCAATACGTAATCCATGTACCAACCTTGCCGAGCGGATTAACCGGCAACTGGGAAACTTATTTCGCATTTTCATAAGTGACCAACACACTAAATGGTCCCAATACGTGAAAACGATTGAAGCGTGTCTAAACGAGGTGTATCACGAGACGATCGAAATAACCCCTCACGAAGCACACCTCGGCACGAGACCTACACGAGCATGGGAGCAATGCTTGGACAAAGGAGTCATTAGCAGCGAAGGATAACGCGAAAACAATATATTTGTAAAGATAAAGGAGAAGCGAGAGAAACACGCGAAACGCTGCAATGAGAAGAAGAAAATCACAAAATTTGCGATTGGCGACAAGGTTCTGGTAAGAGCATTCCACCAATCCGACGCTGCATCAAAGAGAATTGACAAGTTCTTCGAACTTTTCGCAGGACCATATAAAATCAATCGCATCATCGGCGAGGCCACATATGAGCTCGTGGAGTGCGATAGCGGGAAGACGAGAGGAAAATTTAATATACGGCAAATTAAGGCGTATCATGAGCCAGCGAACGGAAGTATAGATAACACGAGTGGTAGCGAAGACTCTCGGCGACCAGCAGAAGACATAGTTTAGGTAATTTGCTCGCACGGCCAGTCCAGCTAACCAAATAATGATATGCATTTTACTTGTTGTGTTTAGTCTGTATTTCAATGCTAACTGTGTTTGTGATCAGCACATAATTGTCATTCGTTATGTTAATTAGACATGTAAATATCAACATATACAGAAAGTGATTTGTGAAATGTACCATGTGTCAGAAGGACAGTGTAATACTATGACACAGGACACCAAAGACGTTAATAATTATGAATAATAACTTGTTAAAATGTAGAGACTCGAATAACTTGTTTATGTAATTAATAATTCAAAATGGACGAGTGTTGTATAACTTTAAGAGTAGGCATCACGAAGTATGCTGATTCCTTAACTATTTAATTAATATGTATGTTTCTTTTACCAATGTAATCATTTATAATATGTTACGAATTGATCATATGTATATATTTGTTAGTATCAACTGTATTCTTGAGACAGTAATAACATTGCTATATAGGTCATCGACATAAGATCGATTAATATAATGGGTAGCTAATCTACAGCTTATCTAGTACATTGTATATAAACAGTAACGAGACAAACTGTCAAATGGACAAACGTCCATGTCTTAAATTCAATTATTTATTCGAAATCGTATTGTACAGTCCACATATGGACAGACAAAGTGTAAAAAATGCGTTCATTCACTCAGATGGGCGGCAATAAATTCATATGACCATATAAAACATTAAGATGGGGAATAACAATTAATTGCTTCCTATGAGAGATAGATGTCAGTCAACCATGTCCATTCCGAAGCAGACATCCACGACTGGGACAGAGCGTAGAAATTGGATCAGATGTCTCCCGAAGTCCAACATCCAATCCAATTTGGGGACAATGTAATGATCGAAATTTAAAAAATTTGTAATTCCTCGATCAAGTGACACGTTCCCACACTCAAGTCGACGGACACAAGCCCAGGTCGTAAATAATGACGAATCGAGGGCACGTCAAACCCGACGACAGAGCGAAGACAAAGAAAAAATGTCTGAGCACTGCACACAATGAGTATTTCAAGGCGTCACTGACAGCTAGCCGTTTGTCACAATTTACAGCACCCAACAATCTGAAACAAAGACTTCGTCCAGCTGCCGAGTTACACGGAATCGAGATGGAACGCCTGCTGTGGAGGCGAGGCGTAACTGCGCAATTATGAAAGGCTTTACTATGTTACAAAAGGAGTACAGAGCAATTTTAACGGAGAGATAGACAATAGACGTAACTCAGTGAATACTGCCAGTGCATCCTGCACAGCGTGAAAACAAACCCTTGACAGTTTACTGAGATTTACGACTGGAAAGTAGAGTTTCACCGAAATGACGACAACGAACGGTTGATAATCGGCGGAACGAACGTCGTGGAACTTAGACAATTAACCAAGACTTTGGAGTCTGTTAACAAAAGCTCAGTCAGAACTTTAGGGAAAGTCTAAACAAAGGATAACAGAAGGCCATGAAATTGCCCTAATTTCTTAGAATCTGTGCTACGCTCGTCACATGAAACACTCCGGGGATGACGACGACCAACCAGCATCAAGCATCTTCTAAGAGAGCTCGTGGAGAGAGTAGGAAGGGTTCGGCCGACGAATCGTGAAACAGAGGATGAGATATACAGAAGGGTAGGAATTTGTACGACCAATCAGGAGTACGAGGAGGCGTAGAAATCCAAAACTTAGACTTATGGGTAAGATGTTCCAATAAAACTGTTTGGCGAAGACGCGGAGCGGGCAGTCAGTCATTCAATCGGATAGTCAAGTATCCAATCGAGTAGTCAAGTATTCAATTGAGTAGTCACTTAGTCAATCGGGCAGTCAAGTATTCAATCGGGAGTCAAGTATTGAATCGGACAGTCAGTCGGTAGTCAAGAGTATGTAGTTAATAGTAGCAGTTGATAGTCGCAATTAATAGTCAGAAGTTAGTGCGTACGATAGACAGACGATTGATTATGTCAGAACAGTAATACGGTTCGTGATAGAAACAGTTTGTGCGACCGACCGGATTCACTAATTTGTAAATTCACAAGTGAACAATGACATCGGTATAGTCACACTTATACACAATTCTGTGCGGAAACATAAACTATAAGTGCGCACGGGACTTGAAACCTTAACTGACGCGCACATAGTAACATACTAATTAACACTTAAAGTAGAACAGTGAGTGACACTTCAAACATTCTCACATCACAATGTATCACCTTGTTGAACAATTAGTTGAATAAACTATACCAAACAATTAAGCACGCAGTACGCGATACACCCAGATAGATGGCACAGTTAACCATGTACACAAATATGGCAAACTTTCAGAACAATTCAGTGTAATGACAACATTAACACCTCACTGTTTGAACTCCGGACACTCGACATCAGCGGGTTACCAACCACAATACCATACACATGACGGGAGTGGAGATTTAGTGGAGTGAAGTGAAATTATCAGTGCTCTGCGTAACAGTGATTATGATCTACGACGAATCATCTAGAAAGTGTCTCCTCACGACGGCGGAATTGGATATACACTCTCAAAGATAAGCTTTATGTCTACTTAATCTTAGTAGTATATACTACTGTTCTGTTGCCTCTTTTCAAAGAACTAACCCCAAGAGAATAATTACATATGAGTCATATGAATCATAAAATCTATAAAATAACACTAACGTAATTCGTTATCTGAGAAATAATGAACGCATTTTAGGTAGGAATAAGTATAATTGTTGATTGTTTATTATTCGTGTATGTTTTATATATGTGCATTATTTACTGCATTTGAATGTACCATGTGTTTATGTTTCAGGAAACATCGTATAAATTGAATAATTGTAGTTATATCATGTGTTTTAATATGTATGTAATTTGCAGGATATAGTTACTACTTCAGTAACATGTGTAATAAATAGGTAGTTAATTGACAGTATTCATGCGTTCATTATTGAAATTTCACCTTTGTTATTGATGTATTTTCATTCTAAGTGTTACACTAAAATCTCACCACTTATGCTAAACATCAATGGATACAATAAACTCGACCATTGAAACGTCTGATTAATAGACTCATAAAATCGTATATAATTAGTCACTGTATTGAGTCAAATCTGACGAATAGAAATAATTTTAGATATATCAGTTTTAACGTATTACATAAATCTTTAATTAATATGATTCATAATTGTTGAGTAATTAATCCGCGCAGATAATTAGCACAGATTAATATTCACTAGATGTAAATGGTTTACACAATTAATTACCGCAGATGTAAATTACATTTACACCATTAAATGTAAATGGCTGCACAACGCGTGGCATTAAATGTAAATGGCGTCCAGCTTTAGGGCGAGATACATATGAGAAAGTAATAAACTCACATAAAATACCACTAATCCCATTTACTAAATGTAAATCATTTATATCGCTCACACATCTAAATACAGTTCTTTCGATTGAATTGTCTTCTGAGCTGCAAAGATTGTCTTTTGAGTTGTATTCTATAAAATGCAAATTTAATTAAATAACCATCTTTAATTATTGTTATTAATTCATATCTGTACTAGAGTTCACTAACACAAGTTAAATACATCCATACACAGAAAGTCTCCTATTCATAGCACAAATGCCTGTTTCTGCCCGTAGAACACACACACACACACACACACACACACACACACACACACACACACACACACACACACACACACACACACACACACACACACACACACACACACACACACACACACACAGAGCTTAAAACAACAGGTGTTAATTATTTTTGACAGACTACAGACTTGTACAGACTATAATCTGCTTGTACATACACGTACTACTACTTAAAACTATTTCTAACAACTTCTCTATATTAATTATTTACAAAACTACTGCCCTGGGTAAATATGCAAGTATATGTATTGTTGCAACACAATATTATTCATCCATCACCATATGCAAAAATCAAGTGGATCTAGCGATCTGGGTGGCAAATATGTGTACTTCTACAAGCAAGCCACCAACCACTTTTCCAGCAAATTTGCCACTTTCTTGCTGGAAAATGCTGATGTAAGTGGCAAATTCAGCCCGCAAGAAGTCAGGAAGTGTCCCATTTCCTTTAGGAAATATGAATAATTATCAGTATTTAAAAATATTTTGTACTTTTTACAAGGACTGCTTTTCACCCATATGCATTTGTTACATACACTTGACACCATCCTGAGTGAACTGTGTGTCATCAATAAATAAAATTAACTTGAGCAACTCTCAATTTGTGTTCAATCAGTTGCAGAACTCCAAACAAAGGGATCGTTCTTGTGGTTGTAGATTCTGTACGTATTGTTTAAGGATTAAGTTTGGTAGAAAAAATGTCCTGCTACCACAGATTGTGAAACCCCAAACCACCGAGACAGATGTCATGTACTGACACTTTGACTGTGCGCAACAAGAGGTGATAATGTTTTCATTGTGTGTGTTCTCATGTTGGGATCAGTGGTCATATTGCAGTTCAAATACTGGTAAGGCAGCCTATTTCCCATAGCATGTGGAGTGTCCAATTAATGGATTTTTGTCCTCTCCTGTTGGCAGTATAAAAATGTGATCCAAATTCTACAGCAGCAGCTTTGCATTGGCAGAAAACACACACACACACACACACACACACACACACACACACACACACACACACACACCATATCGGCATAGTCCTCAGTTGAAAATGCGTAAGACATTGTAATACACCAATCACAATGACAGCAAACAACACACAGCAGCTAATATACTTCTGTAAGCTTACAAAATTATTAAAACACTATGTTCAGAACTATTAATTAACAGCTGTTAATGGTGTATTGCCAATTTATGATTTAAATATCAGTGTGGAGAGCCATACATGACTTCCATTTTCTAAGATTTATATTTTAAATCATTTATATGAATTCGGTTCCATAATTTCTAAAAAAATTATTCTTCACCCTCAAACTATTTTCACTATCCATAGATATTTTTGTTATAATGGGGTAGTCGTTTAATATAACTTTATCTTCGAGTCACTGTATCTATGAAAATTAGGTACTTTATTCTTATAAAGAAACTGAACAACACAGATAATCATCCCTCCTTCTCAACTGATCCCCACCATAAAATATAGTTACGCTTTCATAGAGGAATAGTTTTATCATATAATTGCTAAGGTTATATATATATATCCTTCAAAATTAAGTACTTGATATCAGCCAAGTAATTTTCAAAAAATCATCCCCTCCCCCTTCAACTACACTCTCCATTTATAGATATCTCGTTTACCACTTTACAGTTAATTAATTTGACTTCATTTTCGGGGCACTTATTTATCAAAATTAAGTAGCTTATTTATCAAAATTAAGTAGTTTACTCCTGTTAAGACACAAAACAATGCAGGAAAACCACCCCCCCCATAACCAAACAACCCCATTTTTTATACAGTAGAACTTGGCTAATTCGAAGCTGAAGGGACCAGTAAAAAATTCGAATTATCCAAAAATTCGAATTAGGAAAACTTTTAATAATGGTAGAAAAATCAAATCAAAAACCGAAATTCAGTAAAGCAATATGTTATTTTAATAAACAATTTCCTTCTTCTTCTTCTTTCTATGGCACTACAGCCCTTGTTGGGCCCTGGCCTCCTTCAACTTTTCCCCCCATTCTCCTCTGTCAGCAGCCATCCTCCTCCAGGAACGCACTTTTAATATCTCTCTTGCATCCTCATCCACCGCATCCTCCCATCTTCTCCTTGGTCTTCCCACTGGTCTTTTTCCATGGATTCTGGTATACAATAGTTTTTGTGGTATCCTTTCTTCTCCCATCCTGGCTATATGACCAGCCCACCTTAGACGCTGTAGTTTTATGTACCGTGTTAACGGTGGTTCTTTATACATTTGATACAATTCATGGTTATATCTTATTCTCCAGCCATGTACGTCATTAACTGGTCCCAGGATTCTTCGTAATATTTTTCTTTCAAAGGTATCGAGAGTGTTTGCTGCCTTGGAGTTCAGGATACACGTTTCGCAACCATAAAACAATTTCCTTAGACATATGTATTACAAACGTATAAACATGTTTCAGTACAAAATATAGCATTTACAGTTTTTTAAAAAAGCTAGAAACTTTTGATTGCATTTTGCAGTTAATACACTGAGTTGTAGTAAACTCTTCAAGTTTATTAAGTGCTTGGAAAATAGCGTCACTTACGTTCTGCTGTCCTTCAACAAACCGTCTCAAGTCTTGAATGTAATTTGATGCCTGTGAAGCCGTTGGAATTGGTATCTCTGGAAGTTCTAGCTGGTCCCCTTCTTCATCTGAAGATGTACCATCATTTCTTTTGTTCATAACATCAGCCACGATCTCCGCATCTGTCTGTTCACCGCACACCGCCAATCTTCATCCATGTTTACAAACTCTTCGTAACGAATGCCTGCGTCATGTCCAACATCTTCCCAGTTATCCATAGTGGGTACGACTTCTCTAGCAGCTTTATTCTCCTCTTCACCTTCAATGTGGCAGAAACCACCTTTACGAAAACAATTAGCAATTGTTTTTTGCGTAACTTGGTTCCAAGCACTGTTGCACATGCGGGCAGCTTGAAGGATGTTAATCTTGATATTTTCGTGCTCATCTAAATAAGCACCTGACAGAATGTTTTGGACCACAAGCTGTCTGTAAAAATGCTTAAAATTTTTTATTACATCTTGGTCCATAGGTTGAACTACTGACGTCATGTTTGGAGGGAAAAACACAACCTTTACATTTTCCATCACAGGAATAGTGTTGTGCGCTGTACAGTTGTCAATAAACAAGACGATTCTTCTGTTTTGATTCCGAAATTTCCTGTTGATTTTCAAAAGCCATCTTTCGAAAATTTCACCTGTCATCCAGGCTTTATTGTTTGATTCATATTCAATTGGTTTCGTTTTTACATTTTTTAAACAACGTGGGTTGGCTGACTTCCCTATCATTAGCAAAGGCAGTTTTTCCGAGCCATCCATGTTTGCTCCGATTAAAAGTGTTATGCGCTCCTTGCTGTGTTTGCCGCCACTACAACTTTCTCCTTTAAAAGCAAGTGTTTTGTCGGGGGTGCATTTGAAGAATAAGCCCGTCTCGTCTACGTTAAAAATGTCTTTAGCGTCTCTATCAGAAATCATTTGCAACAAATCGTCTTTCCATGAATTTGCAGCTTCAACGTCAACAGATCCACTTTCCCCACAAACAGTTTTGAAAGACATGCCATTCCTTTCTTTAAAACCATCGAGCCAACCAGTGCTGGCCTTAAAATCATTTTTCCCTAAGCTAGATGCGAATTCCTCAGCTTTGGCTCTGACAAGGGGCCCACTGACTGGAATTTTTTTGTCCCTTGCTTGCTTAAACCACTTCACTACACATTCATCCACGTCAGGATTTTCTGGTCCTCGCGCTCTTTTCCTATCTTTGTCGCTGGCTTTACACACACTATTCAAAATCTTCTCTTTATTTTTTAGATACGTTGACAGCGTATTTGGCGGTATCCCGAATTCCTTGGAAATTTCAGATTTCTTTTTTTGTCCCTTTCCCACTTCCCGTATAACGGCAACTTTTTCGGCAAATGTCAATGATTTGTATTGGGTCCGTGTTGGTTTTGAAAGGGCCATGATGAACACACAACACAATAAAACTGCACAATAAGTGTCACTAAAACACACCAGTCTGTATATACAGTACTGTATAAAGAAAGGAACGGTCTCTCACTACAGGACACAGCTCGCACAGTAGAAACTCAAAAAGACTTAACACTTCCACGAATGCAGGCAGACTGAACTGAAAGCAACAGTGAGGGTGGCTGACTGACAAGGCGTGGAACAAGGGACAATGGCGGATGGTACCGTTACACGAGCCAGTCATGTGTCATCGCCAGATACTGACGGCAATTCCACGAATTTGACACAAAAGACAAGCGTCTGTTCACAAAGGGCGATGCCTGCTTGTCTGTTTCCAGTCGTGTCTCTATTGTTACGTGGTCTAGCCCATACAGCAGGCGATTTTTTGTAGTTAGAGCAAAATTTTTATTTCGAATTAACTAAAAAAAGTTCGAATTACAGACGATGTTTTTGCATGGTTTTACATAGGATATTCAAGGGACCACGGTAAAAGTTCGAATTATCCACGAATTCGAATTATGCACGTTCGAATTATGATATATAATTACCTTAATATCCACTTTAGCGATACACAGTTTCGTCACTGATGACGCGTTTCGGGACTAAGTCCCATCCTCAGATACATAATTAATAAATTAAAATATTAAAATCACGACCATGATACTGGTCAAGTCAAAATAAATAAAATAAATTATAAATCGCATGTAATAAGTTTTGCTAACCACGGCTGGAGCTCCCGCATGCGTTCACCCGCAACCGCGATTGTCACGCGACTGGTCAAAGATTAAGACAAACTGATTGCAGTGTCGAACAGGTAATTTGACGCAAAATTTACCTGGTCATTTAATAAACTGTTTTTGGTGTTACTATCTTTTAAAGCTTTATAAATTTCAAATTCCTCCAGACTATCCATCCGTCTACCCTTTTTACAAATATGCAACGCTGTTAAATTTTCTTCGAAGTTCGTATATTTATGTCCGCTTGATATTAAATGTTGTGCAAAGTTGGACTTATTATTACTTGGCTTAGGAATATGTTCTAGAAATCTTTTATAAAAACATCTGCCAGATTGACCGATATAGAACGCATCACAATCATCACATTTTATTTTATATACGCCACATTGCTTTTTTAATGGTAATTTGTTTTTGTTTTTGAAATAATTTCCTAAATTATTATTTGTTTTAAATGATAAAATATAGTTATTATCTTTAAGAACGGGTCTTAAAATATTTGGCATAATACCTGTGAAATTAGCCGAAAGATATTTATAATTTTTGTTACTTGCTTTTATAGAGTTTGAATTTTTATTTTCTAAACGTTTCCTATGCCTATTTATTATTTTGTCAACTATTGTAGATTTATACCCGTTATTTATTGCTATTTGTTTGATAGTGCTAACCTCATTTAAGTAGTCCTCCTTTTCGAGGGGAACATTTAAAAGTCTGTTGACAAGACTGTTAAACACTGCCACTTTTTGTGTAACGGGATGATATGAATCATAGTGTATTACTGTGTCAGTACTAGTGTGTTTTCTAAAGATTTTGTATTTTAAATTATTCCCGTTGTGTAATACAGTGAGGTCTAAAAAATTGATACTTTTGTTGTTTTCGATCTCCATAGTAAATTTTAATTTGTTATGAATTTTGTTTAGGTAATTTTTAAATAATTCTATTTGTCTGGCATTCCCGTTAAAAATAATAAAGGTATCATCTACATATCTGGAGTAATGGATGATTTTACTGGCGAAATAATTATCTTTTAAAATTTTTGTATTTTCTAAATGGTTTAGATATAGGTCCGCCAGGATGCCAGAAAGTGGAGATCCCATGGCAAGTCCTTCATCCTGTTTATAATATGCATTTTCAAATGAAAAATAGTTTTGATGAAGAATGGTTTTTAGTATCATCATCAGTTGGTTAACTTTCTGTATTTCTAAAGAACCTTTATTCATTAAATTATGCCTGAGTAAAGTTAAAGTTTCATCAATAGGCACATTAGTGTATAAATCTACTATGTCGAATGATACTAGTTTGTAGTTTGGTTGAATTGTAACGTGGTTTATATTTTTGATAAAATCCTTATAGCTTTTAACACTCCGATTATTTTCTAAGTTGGTGTGCTCTCTGATGATTTTTACTAAGGTTTTAGCTATTTTATAACCGGGGGCAGTTGTAAAATTAACTAATGGTCTAATTGGAGTGTTCTGTTTATGTACTTTCGGAAGACCCCTTAAACAAGGCGCACTAGCATTTATTGGTTTTAGTGAGGATTGTGTGCGTTTATCAAATAGTTGCGTGCATTTATTTATTGTTTTATTCAGTTCTAAAGTGTACTTCTTAGTGGGGTCGGATGTCAACTTAGTAATATTGTTGTCATTTATAAAGTTGTGTACTTTTTGTGTGTATTCGTCAAGTTTCAGCATGGCTATAGAATTTCCCTTATCTACCTTGGTTATGTAAATATTATTATTAGAAAGTTTTTTATTTAGTTGTATAGCTATGCGTTGTTCATGTTGTGCTTTAGTGTAATTAACTTTATTTTGTATAAGCTTATTGTTCTTGTTTTTAATGATTTTATTAAACTTATTATTTACTAATACTCTTATTTCATTTTGTTTACCTGGGTCAGGAATGTTTTTTATCACTGACTCGGCTTCAATTATTTCTTTAATTAAGTTATGTTTATTTTTAAGGTTGGGGGGAAAATTGTAATTTAGACCTTTGCTGATAAGTTTTGTCTCTGCGTCAGTTAAAGTGACGTCAGTTGTATTTATTACTCTAGGGTAGAAAATGTGCGTGCGTTCCATGTTATCTTTATATTTACTATTACTTAACTGGCTGATTTTAATTGCCTGTTTATGTTTGTGAAGTCTAATCTTATTTGTAACGTATTTGTTAATTTGCTCTATGATACTATCGATCAAAGCAGGATGTACCATGTTATATAATTCCAATTGAGATTTATACATAGCCAAATTCAATGATATTTTTTTGCTATATAGAAATTTAATCTCTTCTTTGATCCTAAACTTGCTAGCATATTGTTCGGTTTTTCTGGCTAGTTTGGAGGAATTATTAATCTTAATTTTAGCATAATTTGGGATTAAATTTTGTCGTAAACATGTTTTATTAAATTTTATATGTAAATTGGTTTTGAATAATTTAAGTTTAAGATTTTGATATTTATACGCGATACTTGCCTTGTATGGCTCCATGTTAATTACTTATTTTTTGCGTACCGTATCACTTATTATATGATATATAATTACCTTAATATCCACTTTAGCGATACACAGTTTCGTCACTGATGACGCGTTTCGGGACTAAGTCCCATCCTCAGATACATAATTAATAAATTAAAATATTAAAATCACGACCATGATACTGGTCAAGTCAAAATAAATAAAATAAATTATAAATCGCATGTAATAAGTTTTGCTAACCACGGCTGGAGCTCCCGCATGCGTTCACCCGCAACCGCGATTGTCACGCGACTGGTCAAAGATTAAGACAAACTGATTGCAGTGTCGAACAGGTAATTTGACGCAAAATTTACCTGGTCATTTAATAAACTGTTTTTGGTGTTACTATCTTTTAAAGCTTTATAAATTTCAAATTCCTCCAGACTATCCATCCGTCTACCCTTTTTACAAATATGCAACGCTGTTAAATTTTCTTCGAAGTTCGTATATTTATGTCCGCTTGATATTAAATGTTGTGCAAAGTTGGACTTATTATTACTTGGCTTAGGAATATGTTCTAGAAATCTTTTATAAAAACATCTGCCAGATTGACCGATATAGAACGCATCACAATCATCACATTTTATTTTATATACGCCACATTGCTTTTTTAATGGTAATTTGTTTTTGTTTTTGAAATAATTTCCTAAATTATTATTTGTTTTAAATGATAAAATATAGTTATTATCTTTAAGAACGGGTCTTAAAATATTTGGCATAATACCTGTGAAATTAGCCGAAAGATATTTATAATTTTTGTTACTTGCTTTTATAGAGTTTGAATTTTTATTTTCTAAACGTTTCCTATGCCTATTTATTATTTTGTCAACTATTGTAGATTTATACCCGTTATTTATTGCTATTTGTTTGATAGTGCTAACCTCATTTAAGTAGTCCTCCTTTTCGAGGGGAACATTTAAAAGTCTGTTGACAAGACTGTTAAACACTGCCACTTTTTGTGTAACGGGATGATATGAATCATAGTGTATTACTGTGTCAGTACTAGTGTGTTTTCTAAAGATTTTGTATTTTAAATTATTCCCGTTGTGTAATACAGTGAGGTCTAAAAAATTGATACTTTTGTTGTTTTCGATCTCCATAGTAAATTTTAATTTGTTATGAATTTTGTTTAGGTAATTTTTAAATAATTCTATTTGTCTGGCATTCCCGTTAAAAATAATAAAGGTATCATCTACATATCTGGAGTAATGGATGATTTTACTGGCGAAATAATTATCTTTTAAAATTTTTGTATTTTCTAAATGGTTTAGATATAGGTCCGCCAGGATGCCAGAAAGTGGAGATCCCATGGCAAGTCCTTCATCCTGTTTATAATATGCATTTTCAAATGAAAAATAGTTTTGATGAAGAATGGTTTTTAGTATCATCATCAGTTGGTTAACTTTCTGTATTTCTAAAGAACCTTTATTCATTAAATTATGCCTGAGTAAAGTTAAAGTTTCATCAATAGGCACATTAGTGTATAAATCTACTATGTCGAATGATACTAGTTTGTAGTTTGGTTGAATTGTAACGTGGTTTATATTTTTGATAAAATCCTTATAGCTTTTAACACTCCGATTATTTTCTAAGTTGGTGTGCTCTCTGATGATTTTTACTAAGGTTTTAGCTATTTTATAACCGGGGGCAGTTGTAAAATTAACTAATGGTCTAATTGGAGTGTTCTGTTTATGTACTTTCGGAAGACCCCTTAAACAAGGCGCACTAGCATTTATTGGTTTTAGTGAGGATTGTGTGCGTTTATCAAATAGTTGCGTGCATTTATTTATTGTTTTATTCAGTTCTAAAGTGTACTTCTTAGTGGGGTCGGATGTCAACTTAGTAATATTGTTGTCATTTATAAAGTTGTGTACTTTTTGTGTGTATTCGTCAAGTTTCAGCATGGCTATAGAATTTCCCTTATCTACCTTGGTTATGTAAATATTATTATTAGAAAGTTTTTTATTTAGTTGTATAGCTATGCGTTGTTCATGTTGTGCTTTAGTGTAATTAACTTTATTTTGTATAAGCTTATTGTTCTTGTTTTTAATGATTTTATTAAACTTATTATTTACTAATACTCTTATTTCATTTTGTTTACCTGGGTCAGGAATGTTTTTTATCACTGACTCGGCTTCAATTATTTCTTTAATTAAGTTATGTTTATTTTTAAGGTTGGGGGGAAAATTGTAATTTAGACCTTTGCTGATAAGTTTTGTCTCTGCGTCAGTTAAAGTGACGTCAGTTGTATTTATTACTCTAGGGTAGAAAATGTGCGTGCGTTCCATGTTATCTTTATATTTACTATTACTTAACTGGCTGATTTTAATTGCCTGTTTATGTTTGTGAAGTCTAATCTTATTTGTAACGTATTTGTTAATTTGCTCTATGATACTATCGATCAAAGCAGGATGTACCATGTTATATAATTCCAATTGAGATTTATACATAGCCAAATTCAATGATATTTTTTTGCTATATAGAAATTTAATCTCTTCTTTGATCCTAAACTTGCTAGCATATTGTTCGGTTTTTCTGGCTAGTTTGGAGGAATTATTAATCTTAATTTTAGCATAATTTGGGATTAAATTTTGTCGTAAACATGTTTTATTAAATTTTATATGTAAATTGGTTTTGAATAATTTAAGTTTAAGATTTTGATATTTATACGCGATACTTGCCTTGTATGGCTCCATGTTAATTACTTATTTTTTGCGTACCGTATCACTTATTATATGATATATAATTACCTTAATATCCACTTTAGCGATACACAGTTTCGTCACTGATGACGCGTTTCGGGACTAAGTCCCATCCTCAGATACATAATTAATAAATTAAAATATTAAAATCACGACCATGATACTGGTCAAGTCAAAATAAATAAAATAAATTATAAATCGCATGTAATAAGTTTTGCTAACCACGGCTGGAGCTCCCGCATGCGTTCACCCGCAACCGCGATTGTCACGCGACTGGTCAAAGATTAAGACAAACTGATTGCAGTGTCGAACAGGTAATTTGACGCAAAATTTACCTGGTCATTTAATAAACTGTTTTTGGTGTTACTATCTTTTAAAGCTTTATAAATTTCAAATTCCTCCAGACTATCCATCCGTCTACCCTTTTTACAAATATGCAACGCTGTTAAATTTTCTTCGAAGTTCGTATATTTATGTCCGCTTGATATTAAATGTTGTGCAAAGTTGGACTTATTATTACTTGGCTTAGGAATATGTTCTAGAAATCTTTTATAAAAACATCTGCCAGATTGACCGATATAGAACGCATCACAATCATCACATTTTATTTTATATACGCCACATTGCTTTTTTAATGGTAATTTGTTTTTGTTTTTGAAATAATTTCCTAAATTATTATTTGTTTTAAATGATAAAATATAGTTATTATCTTTAAGAACGGGTCTTAAAATATTTGGCATAATACCTGTGAAATTAGCCGAAAGATATTTATAATTTTTGTTACTTGCTTTTATAGAGTTTGAATTTTTATTTTCTAAACGTTTCCTATGCCTATTTATTATTTTGTCAACTATTGTAGATTTATACCCGTTATTTATTGCTATTTGTTTGATAGTGCTAACCTCATTTAAGTAGTCCTCCTTTTCGAGGGGAACATTTAAAAGTCTGTTGACAAGACTGTTAAACACTGCCACTTTTTGTGTAACGGGATGATATGAATCATAGTGTATTACTGTGTCAGTACTAGTGTGTTTTCTAAAGATTTTGTATTTTAAATTATTCCCGTTGTGTAATACAGTGAGGTCTAAAAAATTGATACTTTTGTTGTTTTCGATCTCCATAGTAAATTTTAATTTGTTATGAATTTTGTTTAGGTAATTTTTAAATAATTCTATTTGTCTGGCATTCCCGTTAAAAATAATAAAGGTATCATCTACATATCTGGAGTAATGGATGATTTTACTGGCGAAATAATTATCTTTTAAAATTTTTGTATTTTCTAAATGGTTTAGATATAGGTCCGCCAGGATGCCAGAAAGTGGAGATCCCATGGCAAGTCCTTCATCCTGTTTATAATATGCATTTTCAAATGAAAAATAGTTTTGATGAAGAATGGTTTTTAGTATCATCATCAGTTGGTTAACTTTCTGTATTTCTAAAGAACCTTTATTCATTAAATTATGCCTGAGTAAAGTTAAAGTTTCATCAATAGGCACATTAGTGTATAAATCTACTATGTCGAATGATACTAGTTTGTAGTTTGGTTGAATTGTAACGTGGTTTATATTTTTGATAAAATCCTTATAGCTTTTAACACTCCGATTATTTTCTAAGTTGGTGTGCTCTCTGATGATTTTTACTAAGGTTTTAGCTATTTTATAACCGGGGGCAGTTGTAAAATTAACTAATGGTCTAATTGGAGTGTTCTGTTTATGTACTTTCGGAAGACCCCTTAAACAAGGCGCACTAGCATTTATTGGTTTTAGTGAGGATTGTGTGCGTTTATCAAATAGTTGCGTGCATTTATTTATTGTTTTATTCAGTTCTAAAGTGTACTTCTTAGTGGGGTCGGATGTCAACTTAGTAATATTGTTGTCATTTATAAAGTTGTGTACTTTTTGTGTGTATTCGTCAAGTTTCAGCATGGCTATAGAATTTCCCTTATCTACCTTGGTTATGTAAATATTATTATTAGAAAGTTTTTTATTTAGTTGTATAGCTATGCGTTGTTCATGTTGTGCTTTAGTGTAATTAACTTTATTTTGTATAAGCTTATTGTTCTTGTTTTTAATGATTTTATTAAACTTATTATTTACTAATACTCTTATTTCATTTTGTTTACCTGGGTCAGGAATGTTTTTTATCACTGACTCGGCTTCAATTATTTCTTTAATTAAGTTATGTTTATTTTTAAGGTTGGGGGGAAAATTGTAATTTAGACCTTTGCTGATAAGTTTTGTCTCTGCGTCAGTTAAAGTGACGTCAGTTGTATTTATTACTCTAGGGTAGAAAATGTGCGTGCGTTCCATGTTATCTTTATATTTACTATTACTTAACTGGCTGATTTTAATTGCCTGTTTATGTTTGTGAAGTCTAATCTTATTTGTAACGTATTTGTTAATTTGCTCTATGATACTATCGATCAAAGCAGGATGTACCATGTTATATAATTCCAATTGAGATTTATACATAGCCAAATTCAATGATATTTTTTTGCTATATAGAAATTTAATCTCTTCTTTGATCCTAAACTTGCTAGCATATTGTTCGGTTTTTCTGGCTAGTTTGGAGGAATTATTAATCTTAATTTTAGCATAATTTGGGATTAAATTTTGTCGTAAACATGTTTTATTAAATTTTATATGTAAATTGGTTTTGAATAATTTAAGTTTAAGATTTTGATATTTATACGCGATACTTGCCTTGTATGGCTCCATGTTAATTACTTATTTTTTGCGTACCGTATCACTTATTATATGATATATAATTACCTTAATATCCACTTTAGCGATACACAGTTTCGTCACTGATGACGCGTTTCGGGACTAAGTCCCATCCTCAGATACATAATTAATAAATTAAAATATTAAAATCACGACCATGATACTGGTCAAGTCAAAATAAATAAAATAAATTATAAATCGCATGTAATAAGTTTTGCTAACCACGGCTGGAGCTCCCGCATGCGTTCACCCGCAACCGCGATTGTCACGCGACTGGTCAAAGATTAAGACAAACTGATTGCAGTGTCGAACAGGTAATTTGACGCAAAATTTACCTGGTCATTTAATAAACTGTTTTTGGTGTTACTATCTTTTAAAGCTTTATAAATTTCAAATTCCTCCAGACTATCCATCCGTCTACCCTTTTTACAAATATGCAACGCTGTTAAATTTTCTTCGAAGTTCGTATATTTATGTCCGCTTGATATTAAATGTTGTGCAAAGTTGGACTTATTATTACTTGGCTTAGGAATATGTTCTAGAAATCTTTTATAAAAACATCTGCCAGATTGACCGATATAGAACGCATCACAATCATCACATTTTATTTTATATACGCCACATTGCTTTTTTAATGGTAATTTGTTTTTGTTTTTGAAATAATTTCCTAAATTATTATTTGTTTTAAATGATAAAATATAGTTATTATCTTTAAGAACGGGTCTTAAAATATTTGGCATAATACCTGTGAAATTAGCCGAAAGATATTTATAATTTTTGTTACTTGCTTTTATAGAGTTTGAATTTTTATTTTCTAAACGTTTCCTATGCCTATTTATTATTTTGTCAACTATTGTAGATTTATACCCGTTATTTATTGCTATTTGTTTGATAGTGCTAACCTCATTTAAGTAGTCCTCCTTTTCGAGGGGAACATTTAAAAGTCTGTTGACAAGACTGTTAAACACTGCCACTTTTTGTGTAACGGGATGATATGAATCATAGTGTATTACTGTGTCAGTACTAGTGTGTTTTCTAAAGATTTTGTATTTTAAATTATTCCCGTTGTGTAATACAGTGAGGTCTAAAAAATTGATACTTTTGTTGTTTTCGATCTCCATAGTAAATTTTAATTTGTTATGAATTTTGTTTAGGTAATTTTTAAATAATTCTATTTGTCTGGCATTCCCGTTAAAAATAATAAAGGTATCATCTACATATCTGGAGTAATGGATGATTTTACTGGCGAAATAATTATCTTTTAAAATTTTTGTATTTTCTAAATGGTTTAGATATAGGTCCGCCAGGATGCCAGAAAGTGGAGATCCCATGGCAAGTCCTTCATCCTGTTTATAATATGCATTTTCAAATGAAAAATAGTTTTGATGAAGAATGGTTTTTAGTATCATCATCAGTTGGTTAACTTTCTGTATTTCTAAAGAACCTTTATTCATTAAATTATGCCTGAGTAAAGTTAAAGTTTCATCAATAGGCACATTAGTGTATAAATCTACTATGTCGAATGATACTAGTTTGTAGTTTGGTTGAATTGTAACGTGGTTTATATTTTTGATAAAATCCTTATAGCTTTTAACACTCCGATTATTTTCTAAGTTGGTGTGCTCTCTGATGATTTTTACTAAGGTTTTAGCTATTTTATAACCGGGGGCAGTTGTAAAATTAACTAATGGTCTAATTGGAGTGTTCTGTTTATGTACTTTCGGAAGACCCCTTAAACAAGGCGCACTAGCATTTATTGGTTTTAGTGAGGATTGTGTGCGTTTATCAAATAGTTGCGTGCATTTATTTATTGTTTTATTCAGTTCTAAAGTGTACTTCTTAGTGGGGTCGGATGTCAACTTAGTAATATTGTTGTCATTTATAAAGTTGTGTACTTTTTGTGTGTATTCGTCAAGTTTCAGCATGGCTATAGAATTTCCCTTATCTACCTTGGTTATGTAAATATTATTATTAGAAAGTTTTTTATTTAGTTGTATAGCTATGCGTTGTTCATGTTGTGCTTTAGTGTAATTAACTTTATTTTGTATAAGCTTATTGTTCTTGTTTTTAATGATTTTATTAAACTTATTATTTACTAATACTCTTATTTCATTTTGTTTACCTGGGTCAGGAATGTTTTTTATCACTGACTCGGCTTCAATTATTTCTTTAATTAAGTTATGTTTATTTTTAAGGTTGGGGGGAAAATTGTAATTTAGACCTTTGCTGATAAGTTTTGTCTCTGCGTCAGTTAAAGTGACGTCAGTTGTATTTATTACTCTAGGGTAGAAAATGTGCGTGCGTTCCATGTTATCTTTATATTTACTATTACTTAACTGGCTGATTTTAATTGCCTGTTTATGTTTGTGAAGTCTAATCTTATTTGTAACGTATTTGTTAATTTGCTCTATGATACTATCGATCAAAGCAGGATGTACCATGTTATATAATTCCAATTGAGATTTATACATAGCCAAATTCAATGATATTTTTTTGCTATATAGAAATTTAATCTCTTCTTTGATCCTAAACTTGCTAGCAACCATTAGTTAATTTTACAACTGCCCCCGGTTATAAAATAGCTAAAACCTTAGTAAAAATCATCAGAGAGCACACCAACTTAGAAAATAATCGGAGTGTTAAAAGCTATAAGGATTTTATCAAAAATATAAACCACGTTACAATTCAACCAAACTACAAACTAGTATCATTCGACATAGTAGATTTATACACTAATGTGCCTATTGATGAAACTTTAACTTTACTCAGGCATAATTTAATGAATAAAGGTTCTTTAGAAATACAGAAAGTTAACCAACTGATGATGATACTAAAAACCATTCTTCATCAAAACTATTTTTCATTTGAAAATGCATATTATAAACAGGATGAAGGACTTGCCATGGGATCTCCACTTTCTGGCATCCTGGCGGACCTATATCTAAACCATTTAGAAAATACAAAAATTTTAAAAGATAATTATTTCGCCAGTAAAATCATCCATTACTCCAGATATGTAGATGATACCTTTATTATTTTTAACGGGAATGCCAGACAAATAGAATTATTTAAAAATTACCTAAACAAAATTCATAACAAATTAAAATTTACTATGGAGATCGAAAACAACAAAAGTATCAATTTTTTAGACCTCACTGTATTACACAACGGGAATAATTTAAAATACAAAATCTTTAGAAAACACACTAGTACTGACACAGTAATACACTATGATTCATATCATCCCGTTACACAAAAAGTGGCAGTGTTTAACAGTCTTGTCAACAGACTTTTAAATGTTCCCCTCGAAAAGGAGGCCTACTTAAATGAGGTTAGCACTATCAAACAAATAGCAATAAATAACGGGTATAAATCTACAATAGTTGACAAAATAATAAATAGGCATAGGAAACGTTTAGAAAATAAAAATTCAAACTCTATAAAAGCAAGTAACAAAAATTATAAATATCTTTCGGCTAATTTCACAGGTATTATGCCAAATATTTTAAGACCCGTTCTTAAAGATAATAACTATATTTTATCATTTAAAACAAATAATAATTTAGGAAATTATTTCAAAAACAAAAACAAATTACCATTAAAAAAGCAATGTGGCGTATATAAAATAAAATGTGATGATTGTGATGCGTTCTATATCGGTCAATCTGGCAGATGTTTTTATAAAAGATTTCTAGAACATATTCCTAAGCCAAGTAATAATAAGTCCAACTTTGCACAACATTTAATATCAAGCGGACATAAATATACGAACTTCGAAGAAAATTTAACAGCGTTGCATATTTGTAAAAAGGGTAGACGGATGGATAGTCTGGAGGAATTTGAAATTTATAAAGCTTTAAAAGATAGTAACACCAAAAACAGTTTATTAAATGACCAGGTAAATTTTGCGTCAAATTACCTGTTCGACACTGCAATCAGTTTGTCTTAATCTTTGACCAGTCGCGTGACAATCGCGGTTGCGGGTGAACGCATGCGGGAGCTCCAGCCGTGGTTAGCAAAACTTATTACATGCGATTTATAATTTATTTTATTTATTTTGACTTGACCAGTATCATGGTCGTGATTTTAATATTTTAATTTATTAATTATGTATCTGAGGATGGGACTTAGTCCCGAAACGCGTCATCAGTGACGAAACTGTGTATCGCTAAAGTGGATATTAAGGTAATTATATATCATATAATAAGTGATACGGTACGCAAAAAATAAGTAATTAACGTTCGAATTAGCCAAGTTCTACTGTATTTACATTTTTATTAATTAACAGTTTCATTATATGTAATTATTAAGGTATATTATCTTTCAAAATGAAGTACTTTTATTCTAATCAAAAAGGTAGTTTTTGAAAAGTTACCCCCTCCCCCTTGAACTACCCTTTTTGTTTATAGATATTTATTTACCTGTCTACAGTGGATTATTATTACATTCTTTTCAGGATACTTATCAAAATAACATACTTCATTCTTGTTTAATGTAAAACATAAAGATCCCCTCCCCCGTAACCGATCTTCACCAAAATCAATAGGCCTTGAGTCCTCTACAACGCGTGCACATACGCAAAAAATTATTTGATTCTGTTTGAATTTGTGGCAGTTATTGTTCACCATAGAAAAATTTTTGTATGCAGACACACATACATTTTTTGGAAAAATGACTTTTCTTCATGTTGTGAGGGTAGTACAATCAGAATCAGCCCTTATCTCGAACAAGATTTTATTTTTTACAATCACCATACTTCCATTTCCTTCTGGAATATGGAAGTAAAAATTGCCCAAATAATTTTTGTGCTATAACTTTCATAATACAAATTAATAATTAATAAAAATTTACTCATCTTTCACACTTCTTACCTTTCCATCGGGTCCCAAGGTTCTTCACTCGAACTCGTGGCCTATAAACGTGATTTAGGGTACATGTTACTAAGAAATTCAACTCTCATTTCTTGTTAACTAGCTCAAATTTTATTTAACATTGTGTTTAGTATTCTCCTTTTATGTATAACATAATGATATTACTTCTTTCTTGAATAACTTTCAGAATTGGAATCCGACAGATTTTAATATTGAGGCATATACCCCATTTAACAAAGACACTCAAAAGTTGACATTTCTTCTCTTATTCTTAAAGTAAATAGTTACTTAAATCCTATAAAAACAACCCAGCATCTGCTCACACACACTCTTTCACACTTTTTACCCCTGTTATTTAGATTTAGCGCTTTTAATTGATTATATTTTTTGTTAGTTGATTTTGAAATGATTACTTTCCTGGAGTTGCATCCGTGACGACCACGTGTTGAATTTAGTCCATTTTTTTTTCATTTTTTTGTCCGAATAGGGTTCACTGTTAATTTTGATATCACTGGTTAATTAATGTTTCACAATTTGCTCATGTTGATCTGCTGTTTAGTTAAACTCCCTTTTAAGATTTTTAATAAATTTTTGACTCGCTAGCCGGTTGTATTCATCCGGCTGCGGCCATGGTTGTTAGACGACAGCTGATGCTACCCTAAGCGTCTCCAACGGCTACTTCCGCTACAGGTTCACCAGCTTGCGCTGTGATTCGTCAATACACTCACGTGACAGGTTAATTAGTTACTTTTTTGTTCACTTCCGTTAGCGACTTTGGGCCCGAGAGTACAAACAGCGGCACACAAGCGCGCGCTCACATCCACATTCCAATGTTATCATCGTCTCGTACCGGGCTCTGACTGGTACAGAGTTAAATACAGGGTGTTACATAAATCGAGTTTTCGTGGCAATAAATGGTGCCCAAACAGATTGGCCCCAAATTATTATAAAATTAAAAAATAGACCCCCCTTTAGTCGCCCCGTTACAATACCCCCCCAATGAGAGGTTTTCTGCCGAGGCAGAATAACTCTCATTGCTAAACCCTAAGAGGATCAGTGAGGATATGGCGCCAACAACCCCCCTTTAATCCTTAACACGTCATGGGTAAACTACCCCCCTAGCTCAGCGACTATGGCTGCACCTGAACGAGATTACTGGACTTCTCTGTTCGAGATCCCAACACCATAAAATCGGACAGGTACTCACCATAATACCACCTAACCTTTTATCATTCCACCAACAAATCCGAACTGGCCTTATACCATACCAGATCCTCAACCGATATGTTCCCCCTTACATACATACTGGGTTGCCTTTAGCAAGTACTGGGTGCGTACACATATTCATTACTAAATAAAAATAAAATATTATTATGTTTGATTATAATATGTTTGATTCTAATGTTGCATTAATTATGTTACTAAATTACACACTATCTGCGCCTTAATTATTATAATATAAAATTAACATAAAATTCAAATTTGATTCCAACAGTTAAATAAAACAATTTGTCCCTATCCACTTATTCAAACATAAATACACATGATTATAAAATACATCATAATGTAAACATCATATATCACCTGACACCTTCTCTACGTATATAGTTTATGACAGTCTGAACATAAAAATTTAAACAGATTCCTTTACTGCAAAGAACACAAAATTTTTTTTCTTCTAATTTTTAATTTCCAAAAAGAATTATTTTGTCAATAAAATTTATTATTTAATCATTTCATTATATTGATTAACAAAAATCTACAAATCAATTATAAGGAACATACTACATATCTAACACCAGTCGTCAGCTGATGTCTCATGGCCAGGTGAATGACCTTACCCTAGATACACTTCAAAAAATTATACAATGTAAAATACATGACACATGTTTATAATTCTTACACTCTATCATAGTACAACATCATAAAACATAATAAAACATTATAAACAAAATAGAATAAACACCTTCTCTCCACGAATTAATCTTTTGCAAAATCAGTAAAGTCATTTATAAAATTATTATACAGAGCATAACATATTTAAATCAATTACTTCTGAACAAACTATCTACTGTAATCATCTCTTGAATCAAAATAAAATCATTTAATTAGCTCATTAGCTCATTCAGTTTACGTCAGTTTAATATTTCAATTCATTACTCCCCTGAGTAACCTCCGTACCACACACACTATAACCCCCCCTGGACTGTGGCGTCCAGTTGCTTCCACAAGAACGGAAGTTTATTGGGGGTAGACGCTGCCTACCCCGTTCTTGCTTCAGCATTATATAAAAATTCGGCATTACTGATGTCCGAGGACACCAGTAATCCTACTATAATGATTCACACACCCTTACCACGGCACTATCACCACCTTCGATGATAGCCGCTGTTCCATAGTTGCGTAGATTCCCCTGGCTTACCCCCCGGTTAATTTCTAAGTTCATCAATTTAGAATATTAAGCCAAATCCACGGTCAGGGTTCGGTGAACCCGTGACTGCCCGAAAATGGGGAAACTACTGAAAAAGACATACAATTCGTTTACACTCACACCGCTACTACAATTCACAGAAGGTAAACCATTATATGTTTGGATATATTATCATTTAATTCTCCAAAAACACATTCAAATCTATTATCAACCTTCATGTTACATAACATTTCATTTATTATTACATTGCCACAATGAATTTTTTTTTATTTAACATTTTGGTCATTAATGGGTTTGGGTGATTCTTAGTTATTCATAATAATTCGATTTATTAATGGGTATTTAAATATAACCTTACCCCCCTTCTTCCTTCTAACAACCATTTACGGACTTATATAGTATGACACCAATCTCTCAACAATATTTATCTCCACTAAATTCTCTAACTTCCACTTAAATCATTATCTAATTATATACCCCCTTTGTATCTAGGATGTGTGTACCCGACCTACCAGCTCATTCCCTTATCGGTTCCTGACCCTTCCAGGTAACCCGTAACCCTCTTTAAATCGTTCATCTCCCGCCATAACGCCTGTCGTTGATGACTCCTTACCACACCACCCTCTTTACAAAATTTCACCATCATCTATTTACTCTCCAATTACATTACTCCCATTACTCTACATATATGTACTATCACTACTGTGTCCCCACTATTAACCCACGTCTGTCTTATTTATATTCCAAAATTCTTATTTTCTTTAACACCCATTAAAAATTAACTTGACTGATTCAAATGCCTTATTGAAATAATTATTATCACCCAAACATTTTACAACATTTTACATTAAGTTAACCATTGAAAATTACATTAGAAAACTCCTAACTACCTCAAATTAATTTCATCATTTAATATGAACCTTTAAAACTCATTTAAAATTTATTATTCAAACATTGAATATTTTACTTTATTTAAATTGCATTATAAACTTCATACTTACAGTACATCACTCAAAACACATGATTCCTGTTATTGACACAAAATTATAAACAATTCATCACCACCAATATCACGTACAACCATATGTACCTTCTGAAACATTATAACAATCATATGATTCCACAACTAAATACATTTTACATTTATTCATTTACTATTTATTAGTAATTAACAACATATTTGTCTTCCATCAATTCATAAAGCCCGTCTACATTGGTAATTTTAGTTCTGTCTCCGTCAGTATTTTTGGTCAACATAAGGTAATTTATGTTATCATATTCTCCTACTATATCCATAACCGTACAAGGTAAGTGTTTATCATCTACAACAGTATCATCAAAATAATCATCCATCTCTATTTCACAAGGTAAGTATTTTATATCGCCTATTCCCTTCAATTCTAACCTCTCCTTCAACTCTTTATAACTCCTACTTAACGTAAATAACTCTGTTTCCTCATCTACACACAACTCTCTCTAAATATCTCTCACCATAACGCCATATCACTTTGTCTCTCTCACTCCATGCAGAGGGTACTGCTATATTAAAACACCTCTTGGTTCCTCCAGGAACAACACAAAAATTCAAAGGACAATTATTGGTAGAATATTTATCTACCCAATACAGTCGTGAAGACCTTTCTTCACCCCCCACAACACCACGGGAAAATGTTACCCTCTGCCCTCCATACTCATCTAACTTCCCTTCACACTCTCTTTCACTCTCATTTACAACTACTACCTCATCAGTAATTTCTACTCCTACTAAACTCTCATCGTCAGTATCATTATTCAATGTATCACTCTCTGATACCACATTTTCAATTACATCACCATTTTTAATTATCTCATTGTTATCACTTGTTAACTCATTGTTATAATTATCGTTATTACTTACCTTGTCTACCGCCACCTGTTTTCCATTTAAACTAACACTTATATTTCCGTTATTTTCATTTATTTTTCACTTACCTATATCTGTTCTCCACTCTCCCATTTTCTCAATATTCCGTTCTAATTTGTTAACGTTACTTTCAAATATCTCCTTATTAATTTCATTAATATCGTTTTTTAATTCATTATTTTGCTTTTTTAATTCATTGAAATTCCCTTCACATTTTATTTTTTGTTCATGTATCTCACTGCTTAATTTATCAAATTTATTATTTACTTCATTGTGTATCTTTTCTGAACTTTCTTTCATACTACATATTAAACTATACAAATCTTTTAACATACCACTGTTATCAGCTTTTTTATTTTGATTAATTGAAATAGGTGTTGAATTTCAATTTCATTCATTATTTTTGACTCGTCAACATTACTTTCACTTGTTTGAATTCCTGAGTCGCTTTTATCAGCCGATTCAGTTGACATACTTTCAAACATCGATTTATTTTCAGCTTCGTCGCCTACAATTACGTCAATTTCATTTATATCATTTTCGTTATTTCCTGCCATTTTTATAAATTTACTGATTTTTGTTTAAATGATTCTCTTAACTTACATATAAAACATCTTACACTTAACTCAAAATCATTTTATCACTCACTTAACCTAACATTGTTTGTACGTAATATAGACGTATTACTACTCGACTTCTAAATCACGCTTATACCCACGAGTAAGTGTGGCTTGTACAAAATTTAATTTGTAAAAGCTGTCCAAGTTCGGGGGGCCAATTGTGCTATAACTTTTACACAATACAAATTAATAATTAATAAAAATTTACTCATTTTTCACACTTCTTACCTTTCCATCGGGTCCCAAGGTTCTTCACTCGAAATCGTGGCCTATAAACGTGATTTAGGGTACATGTTACTAAGAAATTCAACTCTCATTTCTTGTTAACTAGCTCAAATTTTATTTAACATTCTGTTTAGTATTCTCCTTTTATGTATAACAATGATATTACTTCTTTCTTGAATAACTTTCGGAATTGGAATCCAACAGATTTTAATATTGAGGCATATACCCCATTTAACAAAGACACTCAAAAGTTGACATTTCTTCTCTTATTCTTAAAGTAAATAGTTACTTAAATCCTATAAAAACAACCCAGCATCTGCTCACACACACTCTTTCACACTTTTACCCCTGTTATTTAGATTTAGCGCTTTTAATTGATTATATTTTTTATTAGTTGATTTTGAAATGATTACTTTCCTGGAGTTGCATCCATGACGACCATGTGTTGAATTTAGTCCATTTTTTTTTTCACTTTTTTGTCCGAATAGGGTTTACTGTTAATTTTGATATCACTGGTTAATTAATGTCTCACAATTTGCTCATGTTGATCTGCTGTTTAGTTAAACTCCCTTTTAAGATTTTTAATAAATTTTTGACTCGCTAGCCGGTTGCATTCATCCGGCTGCGGCCATGGTTGTTAGACGACAACTGACGCTACCCTAAGCATCTCCAACGGCTACTTCCGCTACAGGTTCACCAGCTTGCGCTGTGATTCGTCAATACACTCACGTGACAGGTTAATTAGTTACTTTTTTGTTCACTTCCGTTAGCGACTTTGGGCCCGAGAGTACAAACAGCGGCACACAAGCGCGTGCTCACATCTACATTCCAATGTTATCATCGTCTCGTACCGGGCTCTGACTGGTACAGAGTTAAATACAGGATGTTACATAAATCGAGTTTTCGTGGCAATAAATGGTGCCCAAACAGATTGGCCCCAAATTATTATAAAATTAAAAAATAGACCCTCCCCTTTATTCGCCCCATTACATTTTATTATGCAATTTTTAATTATTTTACTGTCATATTAATGTTAAGTTGACTTTCCTAAGTTTGAATTTGTTTTCTGTTTATGTTATTTTCATAATTTCTCAAAATTAAATGCTCAACAAGCTTTGCTTTAAATGTGTTTATTGACAATTTAATGAAGTAAATTAACACCAAACATACAAACTATTTTTTATGGCTTTCATATTTTAGGCTTGTCTACCATTTTCTTAGTAATTATTGGAATAAAGTTATGTGACTGACTTAAAAAAAAAAAACTTTTAGGTAAAAGGATGTGAATGTATTGTAGCATCAGTTATTCCATACAATTACTGTTCCAAGAGTGTTAGTAATGTATTTTTTTACTTCCACATTCCTTAAGGAAATGGAAGTATGGTGATGGCAAAAAAATCGTGTTCTAGATTATTGCAGATTCTGATTGTACTACACTCAAAACATGAAAAAAAGTCGTTTTCAAAAAGTGTCTGTGTGTCTGTAGATTTTTTTTCTATGGCAAACGATAACAGCCGCAAATTCAAACAGAATCAAATAATTTTTTGCATACAGCCCTGATTTGTAGAGTACTCACAACCTATTGTTTTTGGTGAAGATCGGTTGAGGGAAAGGAGTAGTTTACTTGCAACGGTTTTTTTTTTTTATCAAGGGTAATTTTTACTTCCATGTTCCTTAAGGAAATGGAACTATGGTGATGGCAAAAAAAATCGTGTTCGAGATTATTGCAGATTCTGATTGTACTACACTCAAAACATGAAAAAAAGTCATTTTTCGAAAAGTGTCTGTCTGTGTGTCTGTAGATTTTTTTTCTATGGCAAACGATAACAGCCGCAAATTCAAACAGAATCAAATAATTTTTTGCATACAGCCCGATTTGTAGAGTACTCAAGACCTATTGTTTTTAGTGAAGATTGGTTAAGGGAATGGAGTAGTTTACCGGCAACGGTTTTTTTTAATCAAGGGTAATTTTTTTCTATGGGAAATGATAACAGCCGCAAATTCAAACAGAATCAACTACTCTTTTGCATACAGCCCTGAATTATAGAGTTCTCAAGACCTATTGGTTTTGGTGAAGATCGGTAAAGGGAAAGGGGTAGTTTACCTGCAACATTTTATACTTTAACAAGGGTATTTTCTATGGCAAACGATAAAAGCCGCAAATGTAAACAGAATCAAATAATGTTTTGCATACAGCGCTGAATTGTAGAGTTCTCATGACCTGTTGTTTTTGGTGAAGATCGGTTATAGGAAAGGGGTAGTTTACCTGCAACGTTTTATGTTTTAAAAGGGTATTTTTTATGGCAAAAGATAAGAGTCGCAAATTCAAACAAAATCAAATAATTTTTTGCATACAGCCCTGATTTGTAGAGTACTCAAGACCTATTAATTTTGGTGAAGATCGGTTAAGGGAAAGGGGTAGTTTACCTGCAGCAGTTTTTTTTAACTCTAGGGTAATTTTTTTCTATGGTAAACAATAACAGCCGCAAATTCAAACAGAATCAACTACTCTTTTGCATACAGCCCTGAATTATAGAGTTCTCAAGACGTGTTGGTTTTGGTGAAGATCGGTTAAGGGAAAGTGGTAGTTTACCTGCAACATTTTATATTTTAACAAGGGTATTTTCTATGGAAAATGATAAAAGCCGCAAATGTAAACAGAATCAAATAATGTTTTGCATACAGCCGTGAATTGTAGAGTTCTCAGGACCTATTGTTTTTGGTGAAGATCGGTAAAGGGAAAGCGGTAGTTTACCTGCAACGTTTTATGTTTTAAAAGGGTATTTTCTATGGCAAACGATAAGAGCCGCACATTCAAACAGAATCAAACAATTTTTTGCATACAGCCCTGATTTGTAGAGTATTCAAGACCTATTGTTTTGGTGAAGATCGGTTAACAGGAAGGGGTAGTTTACCTGCAACGTTTTTCTTATCAAGGGTAATTTTTTTCTATGGCAAACGATAGCCGCAAATTCAAACAGAATCAAATAATTTTTTGCATATAAGCATTGATTTGTAGAGTACACAAGACCTATTGTTTTTGGTGAAGATCGGTTAAGGGAAAGGGGTAGTTTACCGGCAACATTTGTTTTTATCAAGGGTAATTTTTTCCTATGGCAAACGATAACAGCCGCAAATTCAAACAGAATCAACTAGTCTTTTTCATACCTTTTTTAATTATACCGAACTCAAGGTGTGTTGATTTTGTTGAAGATCAGTTAAGGGAATGGGGTAGTTTACCTGCAACCTTTTATTTTTTAACAAGGGTAATGTTTTCTATGACGAACGATAACTGCCGTATATTCAAACAGAATCAACTACTCTTTTGCATACCTTTCTGAGTTATACAGAACTCAAGGTCTGTTAATTTTGTTGAAGATCGGTTAAGGGAAAGGGGTAGTTTACCTGCAACGTTTTATATTTTAACAAGGGTATTTATTATGGCAAACGATAAGAGCCGCAAATTCAAACAGAATCAAATAATTTTTTTTATACAGCCCTGAATTTTAGAGTACTCAAGACCTGTTGGTTTTGGTGAAGATCGGTTAAGAGAAAGGGGTAGTTTACCAGCAACGTTTTTTATCAAGGGTAATATTTGTTCTATGGCAAACGATAACAGCCTCAAATTCAAACAGAATCAAAAAATGTTTTGCATACAGCCCTGAATTGTAGAGGACTGAAGGTCTATTGATTTTGGTGAAGATCAGTGTAGAGAAAGGGGTAGTTTACCTGTAACGTTTTATGTTTTAACAAGGGTAATTTTTTCTATGACGAACGATAACTGCCATAATGTACAGTAGCGCGGTAATTTTTACATTATAGGTTGGCTAATCTGCGCTTTAATTTGCACTTTAATCTGATCAATTCATGTCCGTGCTTCCGCACAGTTCGTCACAGACGCTCGCAAGCGGCGGTCAGCTCGCGCCCGCAGCCTTACTGTTACATTTTTCTTCTTGTCGCGACAATTAATGTAGGCCTTAGGCCAACACTTCATATATGGCCCTTTAGGCCCTTTCATCAAATTAATTTAAATGTAATACGAATTGTATTCACGATGTGCTTATTAGCCAATCTCTTAGTCAAAAATGAAACCTAACAACTTCTGGTGTAGATGTGAACAATTAAATAAATGTATTAATTACAGTCCACTCGCTTCATCATTTCAGCATCCTGGCGAATCAACCTACAGTAAATAGAATACTTCACACTTAACATTTTTTGGTCCACACAAGGCGGATCATTCTTCTACTAACCATTTTTTGGTCGCTCTGGACCTGGATTTCTGGATATATTATTCACATTTATTATTTTTCTGCCCCTATTTCTGGCCATCACGGGCGACTCAGCATATCCGCTGATACGACCGTGGTGTGATTCGATCAGCATTTCGCTCGTCGCCTTTGAGCCTCCTGACGACATCATTGCAAGAGCCTGCTAGCTTCAGTACGTCAGTCAAAGCAGTCATCTCTCCGAGCTGTGTGTCTGCCATCTTCTCCACGGCGTCGACGCTTCAGGACATCGCCTACAAGGTATCACCTCACTAACATCATATCAAGGTGTGTACAATGGCTGAAGAAGGCCTCAAAGTGTTAGTCAGAAAGAGAGGCGGCTGTAAGTCCGCAATAGTGCGCATACAATCAGCTGTCAGTAACTTTGATACAAATTCTAATACAAAACACTTTTTAACAGTAAGACTTGAAAGATTGAAAAGCTTGGCATCGAAGTACGACGAGGTACAATCTGAAATCGAACTTATTTGTAAAGACATAAACGCTGCTCAAGAAGACCGAGTTGAGGTCGAAGAAATGCTATATTCTACGGAAGCAAATATTTTACAATTGATTGATACCTTAATGTTCAGACTGTACCTCCCGTATTATCGGCCCATATGCAATTAAAACCGATAAGTTTGCCCTGCTTCACAGGCAATATCCTGGAATGGCAGCATTTTCATTCAATTTTTATGGACTTGGTGCATGCAAGATCCGATCTAACGCCAGTGCAGAAACTACATTATTTACATTCTTCTCTAAAAAATAAACCGTTAGACTTAATTAAATCACTACCTATTTGTAATGAAAATTACTCGATAGCGTTGAGTTTGCTGTCCGCAAGGTATGGCAACAAGTTCATACTAGCAAAATACTACATTCAAAATTTACTTCAAGTCAAGTCGACAATTAAAGACTCTGTCCAAAGTTTGGCAGAATTCACAAATACGATAACGTCTTCCGTTAATTCACTGGCGGCAATGCAACTGTCAGTGAATTCATTTGAACTTATTACTATACAATTATTATCAACTAAACTCGACCCTACTACTTTTAAATTATGGAAGGAGTCTATAGACCCTGAAAATCTTCTTAACTTTCAAGACTTCACTCATTTTTTAAACGCACGTAGACAGCTGTTAGAAAATACACTGGCTATCGATGCCGGACAGCAACTCAACAAGCCGAGTTTAAGACTCAACAATAAATCTGATAAATATAAATCAAGAAACGCTGCTGGCAGTACTACATTTAGGAGTTATCACTCAGCGTCAAGCAATTATTCATGTTTGTGTTGTAAATCTAATCATCCGCTTTACATATGTGATAAATTTCGTGCACTAAGCACCGCTGAGCGGGGACAGTTTGTATCAAATCACAAATGTTGTACCAGTTGTCTTAGATCAGATCATTTTGTATCTAATTGTAAGAATAAGCAGGCATGTAAGACCTGTTCAAAACGACACCATACATTGTTGCACACGAAAAATGTGCCGAACTCAATCTCTGCCAGTAGCAGTAACTATTGTTCATTTAAATTACAATCCACGAATAATATTCTTTTATCAACAGCAATTGTATTTGTCATTGACCAGGCTGGCAACAGACAAAAGGCAAGAGTTCTTTTGGACGCCGGTTCACAAATAAACTTTTGTACCAAATCATTTGCAAAGAAATTACGGCTTAATTTGACTAAATCCAACATACCAATTACGGGTATAAATAATACAGCGTGTCATGCCACTAATCTTGCGTCTATACACATTATTTCTCGTTATCAGAGATTTAGCTTCGAGGCAAAATGTGCTGTCTTATCTGCATTAACCCACAATCTGCCAGCACAATCGTTTGACATAAATCAATTCAACATTCCAAACAACATTTTTCTTGCTGACCCAAATTTCAACATATCGTCCGAAATCGACATACTCTTAGGGGCGCAATTTTACCTGGATTTAATTTTAGCCAACAAATACGTACGCGGCCCTCATTTTCCCATCATTCAGGAAACAAAGTTAGGCTACATTTTGGCTGGCAATCTGCCCAAACACTGCCGCTACAAGGGTCCTGCTGTTTCGTTCCTAGCTAGGAACAACGACAGTCAAATTTTGCAGTCTCTCGAAAAATTTTGGGAAGCAGAAACTATCCCTGACAACACACCTGATAACGAGTCAGCTTGTGAGGAGCATTTCGTGCGTTCTACTCATCGCAACCATGAGGGTAGGTTCGTGGTTTCACTGCCATTTAAGTCCGATCATCTCCAGTTGGGGGAATCTTACAACAATGCTGAAGCAAGATTTTTGAATTTAGAACGTCGATTCAGGCATGATGCTTAGCTCGCGCGCGATTACGCAGACTTTATTAATGAATATAAGGATCTTGGCCACATGACGCTTATCGATAATTGCTCTATCAATTCAGGAGTGTCAAATACTTACTATCTGCCTCACCATGCCATGTTTAAGCAGTCTAGCTTGACCACAAAACTGCGCGTCGTTTTTGATGGTTCGTCCAAAACTACCAATGGCCTTTCTCTCAATGCATATTGTTGGTAGGCCCGAATGTTCAACAAGACCTTTTTTCTATTCTTTTACGTTTCCGTATGCATAAATATGTTCTCATCGCCGACATCGAGAAGATGTATCGACAAATTCGCGTAGCTGAAAAGGATTGTCACTATCAACGTATTCTGTGGCGTGACTCTCCCCTCGAACAATTTAAACACTTTGCATTGCGAACGGTAACCTACGGCACGGCTAGTGCTTCGTTTTTGGCCACTCGCTGTCTTATTCAAATTGGTAGGGGCCATCAAGCTTCTTTTCCTGATGCGGCGTTAGCTATAACAAATGATTTCTATGTCGACGATTTGCTTACCGGTGCTGACACCATCTCTGATCTGACCAAGTTGAAATCTGACTTAGGTGCGTTATTGAGTCAATACGGTCTTACGTTGTATAAATGGGCATCTAATGAACCCAGAGTGGTCGCAAGTCATGACAATTTATCACTCCCCTTAAACAAACAGGACAATGTGCGTACCCTGGGCATTCTCTGGAATAACACTGCCGATTCATTTCTGTTTGACATTAAATCATTCCCCGTTGAATCAAGCATCTCCAAGAGGAGAATTCTTTCGATTATCGCAGGCATATACGATCCACTTGGACTGATCGGTCCCGTTGTTTTCTTGTACAAACAGTTTATGCAGCAACTCTGGCTTTGCAATCTTGGTTGGGATGAACTGATCTCCGGGCAATCACGTTTGGATTGGCATTCATTGTGCGACAAATTGTGTCTGATTAGCAAAATTGTTGTCCCACGTTCTATTCGTTGCAAGTTTGAGGCAAGTACAGTTGAATTACATGGTTTTTCGGATGCCTCTGAAAAGGGGTTTGGGTGCTGTATTTATATTAGTGTCATTTATCAAGATTCATCAGCCTTTCGTCATCTCCTGTGTTCTAAATCTCGCGTGGCTCCCCTACGACAGGTGTCATTACCTCGCATCGAACTCTGCGCTTGCTTGTTGTTATCGCGACTCGTATCTAAGGTCGTTCCTGCGCTTTATTCGTTTATTAATAGTGTTCATTTATATTCTGACTCTATGGTGTCTCTTTACTGGATTCATGCCCAGTCCACGAGGTGGAAAACCTACGTTGCTAATCGTGTTGCTGAAATTCAGCGTCTTACGCAAGCCTATACATGGCATCACATTAATTCTAGACACAATCCTGCTGATATTATCTCTAGGGGGTGTCTCCCTGACGTTTTGCGCGATTGTTCGCTTTGGTGGCACGGTCCCTTTGTCTCAATCTTCCGAGTCCAATCCTTTTCCACCCTTTTTACCTTCTAATCCGTCGTCTTCTGAAGTCACTGCGGAAGAGAAACAAACCAATAACCTTTCTCTAATGTCTACCCTGGCTATCGACCTTTCTAAGGACTTTTCTTCGTTGCATCGTCTGACACGCGTGTCGCTTACTGTTTTCGGTTCATCAAAAATATTAGACTCTCCAGTGCTGACAAAATAACAGGCGATCTTACCCCTGTAGAAATTCATCATGCTCTTAATTTCTTCATAAAACAATCTCAGTCGATCCACTTTGCAGCCGAAATTAATTGTCTTCGTAATGGGTCTTCTGTCTCTATTAGGAGTAAGTTGGCTTCTCTCGACCCGTTTCTTGATGATTCTGGAGTAATACGCGTAAGCGGGCGATTACAGCAGTCGCAGTTACCTTACGACACTAAATATCCTATTGTCTTACATCCATCGGCTCATATTACTCGCCTTATCATTGAACGCGAACACATTCGTCTACTTCACGCTGGTGCTCAACTCGTGCATCACTCACTTCGTCAACGTTGGTGGATTGTTAATGCCAGGTTAGTCATTCGCTCCATCATTCGCAAATGTGTCAAGTGTCTCAGGTTTAGTGCCAAACAGCAGGTTCAGAGGCTTGGTATTTTACCGTCTCCTAGAGTCACTCCATCACGGCCGTTTCTATTCTGCGCGGTTGATTATGGTGGTCCCTTCATGATTCGTCATGGCGGGCAGAAATCCAGAACTCTCTCTAAGGCATACGTGTCATTGTTCATTTGCTTAGCAACCAGGGCCATTCACTTGGAATTGGTTTCCGACCTTACAACCAGTGCGTTTATAGCTGCCTTACGTTGTTTTATGGCCCACAGGGGCATACCCAGTCAGTTATACTCTGATAATGGCACAAACTTTAGGAAGGCCCGCAATATTTTACATGACCTCTACAATCTTTGGCATAATAAGGATGCCACCTCATCACTCAAATTATTCACGTCCTCTCAGGGTATCTCATGGTCATTTATTCCACCCTCATCACCTAATTTTGGTGGCCTTTGGGAGAGCGGCATAAAGAGTTCGAAGTTTCATTTGCGCCGCGTGGTAGGCAAGTCTATACTCACCTTCGAGGAGTTTACGACAGTTTTGTCTCAGATAGAGGCATGTCTAAACCCTCGCCCTTTATTTGCCATCTCTTCGGATGTAAATGATCCGGTGCCACTTACACCTGGCCATTTTTTGATTTGCCCACCATTAATGGCGATACCGGACCCAGACCTATCTCATATTCGTATCTCGCGTCTTGGATGTTGGCAACTTCTCCAGAAGTTTGTCCAAGTCATTTGGAAGGCTTGGTCTCGCGACTATTTACACCAGTTACAACAGCGTCACAAATGGAAATTCGCTAAGGATAATGTTTCCATTGGGGACCTAGTTTTACTTATTGAGGATAACCTACCTCCATTAGCCTGGAAATTTGGTGTAATTACCGCCACATTTCCCGGCCCAGATAACTTAATTAGAGTCGTAGACATTCGCACGCCTACTGGTGTTTTGCGGAGACAAGTACATAAGTTATGTCTGTTGCCAGCGCGGGACGAGATTTGACACAAGAATATTATGATCATATAGCACAATGCTATCTTACTCAGCCATTGACTTATTACTTTATTATATGACCATTTGGTCAACTTAATTGTGGTATGTATTATCACAACATTTTCATGACAATTTGCGCCATTGCGTGTTTCTATACTCATCATTGTTTCATGGTGGTATATTTGCTATTTTGTATTTATATGTTAATATTTTGTGTGGCATACTATGTCCTACACATTTACATTTTGATGTATTGGGTACGTGTCATGTTTTCGGTGGTATTGTTTTATAAAAATTTGTTACATAATATTCGCATGGTTTGCAGTTATACAACCATGCATGCATTTCTTGCACAGTTGTTAATATGTGTGATTTATTGTTCTATGAATGTCTTTCTCAATTGTTCAACTCATGTATTACATTTGTAACCACAGTGTCGTATTTGTTACTTATGCTATTGCGCTTATTCATATTTGTAATTAACTAAATTGGTGTTTATTATATTTATTATATAACTTGCATTTATGTAGAACATATTGTTTTTGCGTGTACTGTATGTAACCATGCCACGCCTAGATTTATTTTATATTGTATTTTTATATGGTATTTTGTATTTGTGATTATGCATTGCACAATTATTATTCCTGCTTAAATTATGACATACATGTCATCACATATGTGCTTGCAATCAGTCAGCTATCTATAGCTTGTTCTCACACAACAACATATTGTAAATTCCTGAAACTTCAGGTATAGCATGACTTGTTCAAATTTATGACGCCATGCTAGATTTACGTCTAAACATGTATAATTTGTGACAATTTTGTTCATGTAAGCAATACTCTGTACAGGTCTACTGGCCTCAACTATTTCACGGTAACCATCTATGACTTGCATAGGGTTACAATTTATCGGGCCATCATGTGATGAGCTTCCGATCATACATTATTAAACATTGTCAAATTATGTATTTTTCATGTTTTATAACATTCAATATTGTATACATACAATATATGTGGGCAATACATTGCCAACGCTTACATTTTTATTCATGCATGGAATCAGTTTGCTCGCCAACCTTGGCCTACCAAACGCTTATCTTTAAAGCTTATCTTTATTCATGCTTATCGCTAAACCATTAACGTACAGCTGTTATCTAAGATTACAACTCAAGGTTCAATGCAGCCTATGAGATTAACTTTCATTAATAAGAACTCTGTATGTTATATAATAAGTTACCAAAATGTATAATAAGTTACTAAAATGTAGTAAAAAAATCTACTGATTTTTTGACGGGCAGTTTATGTACAGTAGCGTGGTAATTTTTACATTATAGGTTGGCTAATCTGCGCTTTAATTTGCACTTTAATCTGATCAATTCATGTCCGTGATTCCGCACAGTTCGTCACAGACGCTCGCAAGCGGCGGTCGGCTCGCGCCCGCAGCCTTACTGTCACATTTTTCTTCTTGTCACGACAATTAATGTAGGCCTTAGGCCAACACTTCATATATGGCCCTTTAGGCCTTTTCATCAAATTAATTTAAATGTAATACAAATTGTATTCACGATGTGCTTATTAGCCAGTCTCTTAGTCAAAAATGAAACCTAACAACTTCTGGTGTAGATGTGAACAATTAAATAAATGTATTAATTACAGTCCACTCGCTTCATCATTTCAGCATCCTGGCGAATCAACCTGCAGTAAATAGAACACTTCACACTTAACATTTTTTGGTCCACACAAGGCAGATCATTCTTCTACTAACCACATAAATTCAAAGAAAATCAAATATATTTTTGCATACCTTCCTAAATTGTAGAGAGCTCAAGGTCTGTTGATTTTGGTGAAGATCGGTAAAGGGAAAGGGGTAGTTTACCTGAAACATGTTATGTTGTAACAAGAGAAATGTTTTCATGACGAACGATAACTGCCGCAAATTGAAACAGAATCAAATATTTTTTTTGCATGCATCCCTGCATTGTAGAGGACTGACGGTCTATTGATTTTGGTGAAGATCGGTTTAGAGAAACAGGTAGTTTACCTGCAACGTTTTATGTTTTAACAAGAGTAAAGTACTTAATTTTGATAAATTATGTATCTTGATAAGAATCTCATAATAATCAACTGTAGAAATGTAGATGAAATATCTATAAATGAAGTGGTTCGGTGAATGGGGTGGGGGTAATTTTCTATAAATGAAAATTATAGTTGAAGGGGGAGGGGAGAATTTTGTATGTGTACAACGTTATCGGCAACAAAGAAGTAGTTCTTTGTTAAAATTCCTTCCCGGGCTGTTTAGCCGTAGTCCAGTGTTTTCTGCAAAACCAGACTTTTCGGCAGTGCCATCGACTTCCATCTCAGTGAAACTCGAGTGCGAAAACGTGAGGTGGTATACGTTAGTGACCACAGTACTGTGGTTTAAGGCTGAAGCAATAAGTAGAAAGAAGTAGTTTCTATGGAAATATTTCATTTTGAATATGATTTTAAATATAAATCTTAGAACATGGAAGTCCTGTATGGTTCTCCATACCGATATTTTTTTTTTTTTGGCAAACGATAACAGCCGCAAATTCAAACAGAATCAAATAATGTTTCGCATACAACCCTGAATTATGGAGTTCTCAAGACCTATTGTTTTTGGTGAAGATCGGTTAATGGAAAGGGGTAGTTTACCTGCAACATTTTATGTTTTAACAAGGGTAATTTTTTCTATGACGAACGATAACTGCTGCATTTTCAAACAGAATTAAATAATGTTTTGCATACATCCCTGAATTGTAGAGAACTCAAGGCCTTTTGATTTTGGTGAAGATCGGTTAAGGGGAAGGGGTAGTTTACCTGCAACCTTTTACGTTTTAACAACAGTAAAGTACTTGAAAATTCATTTAAACTTTTTCAAACAATGGTAATTGTTAAAAATAAAATAATTTTGTTGCCAGGCAATAAAATTATAATTTTTTCATTTTAATGTAAATCATGTATGAGAGAAAATATATCGTTCGTGGCAGGCAAGCATATCTCAGTTATGTAATGTTTATGTTTCCATTTTATTATTATGACTACCGCAATAAAAAGTCAGGGAAGACACACACACACACACACACACACACAAAATTCGCGTTATTTCTGGCCTCATTCATGTGTATTTTCTTACATTTGCACGCTTTTTAACTGGAAAGTGCCGAAACCCATACCAACATAACGCATGCAAGCTGAAAAAGTGTTCAGCGTGGGTAGTGATTTACTTCCTGTGGATCGCTGGGCAGTGTAACTGCACGTGTTTACAGAGGAACGATTCATAGACAGACTTTTCGTCTTTAGGGAATGAACCCTCTGCAAGATGCTGAGGGTCCATGAGTGACTTCGGAGCGCTCCTTCTTTTCCGCGTGTTTGTTCTGTGAAATGTACACTGTAGATTCGCAGCTTTACTCTAAGCAACGCTCAATAGGAAATGTTGAAAATTTTTGTCCACGGTGTACCCTCATACACACTAAACCTGCTCTGATGTTTTAATTACAGACATCATAATATTAAAACTTTGGAAACTTGAGCACTACTTAATGGAGATCAATCATTAACTTATACAAGCCATTAATTTTATGCATATTTTTTATATATATGTGTACAACGTTATCGGCAACAAAGAAGTAGTTTTTGTTAAAATTCCTTCCCGGGATATTTGGCCGTAGTCCAATGTTTTCTACAAAACCAGACGTTTCGGCAATGCCATCGACTTCCATCATCAGTGAAAATCGAGTGCGATAACGTGAGGTGGTATACGTTAGTGACCACAGTACTGTGGTTAAGGCTGAAGCAGTAAGTAGAAAGAAGTAGTTTCTGTGGTAATATTTCATTTCGAAAATGATTTTAAATATAAATCTTAGAATATGGAAGTCATGTATGGTTCTCCATACTGATATTTTACCTTTGTGACCAAAAAAGTAGGAAAATCTTTTGACTGGTTGTAACTTGAACAAGAAGCATTTCCAGTATTTCCAGACACATGTTTATATGACAACTTTTTACTTCCATATTCCTTATGGTGATGGCAAAAAAAATCGTGTTCGAGATTATTGCAGATTCTGATTCTACTACACTCAAAACATGAAAAAAAGTCGTTTTCCGAAAAGTGTCTGTGTGTGTGTCTGTCTGTGTGTCTGTCTGTCTGTCTGTCTGTAGATTTTTTTTCTATGGCAAACGATAACTGCCGCAAATTCAAACAGAATCAAATAATTTTTTGCATGCAGCCCTGATTTGCAGAGTACTCGCGACCTATTGTTTTTGGTGAAGATCGGTTGAGGGAAAGGGGTAGTTTACCTGCAACGGTTTTTTTTTAGCAAGGGTAATTTTGTTTGTTTGGCAAACGATAACAGCCGCAAATTCAAACAGAATCAAAAAATGTTTCGCATACAGCCCTGAATTGTAGAGTTCTCAAGATCTTTTGATTTTGGTGAAGATCGGTTAAGGGAAAGGGGTAGTTTACCTGTAACGTTTTATGTTTTAACAAGGGTATTTCCTATGGCAAACGATAACAGCCGCAAATTCAAACAGAATCAAAAGATTATTTGCATACAGCCCTAAATTTTAGAGTTCTCAAGACCTATTGTTTTTGGTGAAGTTCGGATGAGGGAAAGGGGTAGTTTACCGGCAACGTTTTCTTAACAAGGGTATTTTCTATGGCAAACGATAACAGCCGCAAATTCAAACAGAATCAAATAATGTTTTGCATACAGCCCTGATTTGTAGAGTACTCAAGACCTATTGTTTTTGGTGAAGATCGGTTAAGGGAAAGGGGTAGTTTACCTGTAACGTTTTATGTTTTAACAAGGGTATTTCCTATGGCAAACGATAACAGCCGCAAATTCAAACAGAATCAAAAGATTATTTGCATACAGCCCTAAATTGTAGAGTTCTCAAGACCTATTGTTTTTGGTGAAGATCGGTTGAGGGAAAGGGGTAGTTTACCTGCAACGTTTTTTTAACAAGGGTATTTTCTATGGCAAACGATAACAGCCACAAATTCAAACAGAATCAAATAATGTTTTGCATACAGCCCTGATTTGTAGAGTACTCAAGACCTATTGTTTTTGGTGAAGATCGGTTAAGGGGAAGGGGTAGTTTACCAGCAACGTTTTTTTATCAAGCGTATTTTCTATGGCAAACGATAACAGCCGCAAATTCAAACAGAATCAAATAATTTTTTGCATACGTCCCTGAATTGTAGAGGTCTCAATGACTTTAGATTTTGGTGAAGATCGGTTAAGGGGAAGGGGTAGTTTACCTGCAACCTTTTACGTTTTAACAAGAGTAAAGTACTTGAAAATTTATTTAAACTTTTTGAAACAATGGTAATTGTTAAAAATAAAATAATTTTGTTGCCAGGCAATAAAATTATAATTTTTTCATTTTAATGTAATATAATATTTTTCATTTAATACAGCAATAAAAAGGCAGGTAAGACACAGCCTGGCTGTTTGGCTGAAAATGATTTTAAATATAAATCTTAGAATATGGAAGTCATGTATGGTTCTCCATACCGATATTTTACTTCCATATTCCTTAAGGAATGGAAGTATGGTGATGGCAAAAAAAATCGTGTTCGAGATTATTGCAGATTCTGATTCTACTACACTCAAAACATGAAAAAAAGTCGTTTTCCGAAAAGTGTCTGTGTGTGTGTCTGTCTGTCTGTGTGTGTGTCTGTAGATTTTTTTCTATGGCAAACGATAACTGCCGCAAATTCAAACAGAATCAAATAATTTTTTGCATGCAGCCCTGATTTGCAGAGTACTCGCGACCTATTGTTTTTGGTGAAGATCGGTTGAAGGAAAGGGGTAGTTTACCTGCAACGGTTTTTTTTTTAGCAAGGGTAATTTTGTTCGTTTGGCAAACGATAACAGCCGCAAATTCAAACAGAATCAAATAATGTTTCGCATACATCCCTGAATTGTAGAGTTCTCAAGATCTGTTGATTTTGGTGAAGATCGGTTAAGGGAAAGGGGTAGTTTACCTGTAACGTTTTATGTTTTAACAAGGGTATTTCCTATGGCAAACGATAACAGCCGCAAATTCAAACAGAATCAAAAGATTATTTGCATACAGCCCTAAATTGTAGAGTTCTCAAGACCTATTGTTTTTGGTGAAGTTCGGTTGAGGGAAAGGGGTAGTTTACCAGCAACGTTTTTTTTAACAAGGGTATTTTCTATGGCAAACGATAACAGCCGCAAATTCAAACAGAATCAAATAATGTTTTGCATACAGCCCTGATTTGTAGAGTACTCAAGACCTATTGTTTTTGGTGAAGATCGGTTAAGGGAAAGGGGTAGTTTACCTGTAACGTTTTATGTTTTAACAAGGGTATTTCCTATGGCAAACGATAACAGCCGCAAATTCAAACAGAATCAAAAGATTATTTGCATACAGCCCTAAATTGTAGAGTTCTCAAGACCTATTGTTTTTGGTGAAGTTCGGTTGAGGGAAAGGGGTAGTTTACCAGCAACGTTTTTTTTAACAAGGGTATTTTCTATGGCAAACGATAACAGCCGCAAATTCAAACAGAATCAAATAATGTTTTGCATACAGCCCTGATTTGTAGAGTACTCAAGACCTATTGTTTTTGGTGAAGATCGGTTAAGGGAAAGGGGTAGTTTACCTGTAACGTTTTATGTTTTAACAAGGGTATTTCCTATGGCAAACGATAACAGCCGCAAATTCAAACAGAATCAAAAGATTATTTGCATACAGCCCTAAATTGTAGAGTTCTCAAGACCTATTGTTTTTGGTGAAGATCGGTTGAGGGAAAGGGGTAGTTTACCTGCAACGTTTTTTTAACAAGGGTATTTTCTATGGCAAACGATAACAGCCGCAAATTCAAACAGAATCAAATAATGTTTTGCATACAGCCCTGATTTGTAGAGTACTCAAGACCTATTGTTTTTGGTGAAGATCGGTTAAGGGGAAGGGGTAGTTTACCTGCAACGTTTTTTTATCAAGCGTATTTTCTATGGCAAACGATAACAGCCGCAAATTCAAACAGAATCAAATAATTTTTTGCATACTTCCCTGAATTGTAGAGGTCTCAATGACTTTCGATTTTGGTGAAGATCGGTTAAGGGGAAGGGGTAGTTTACCTGCAACCTTTTACGTTTTAACAAGAGTAAAGTACTTGAAAATTTATTTAAACTTTTTGAAACAATGGTAATTGTTAAAAATAAAATAATTTTGTTGCCAGGCAATAAAATTATAATTTTTTCATTTTAATGTAATATAATATTTTTCATTTAATACAGCAATAAAAAGGCAGGTAAGACACAGCCTGGCTGTTTGGCTGAAAATGATTTTAAATATAAATCTTAGAATATGGAAGTCATGTATGGTTCTCCATACCGATATTTTTTGTATTTTTATCTTTAGAATGTGCTCTAAAAGTGGGGGTGAAAGTGTGTGAATCAGCCCCCCTCCCAAACACACACACACATTCAAATATGTATGAATAAGTGTGGATTATTTAACTATCATTTTGAATTGATAAAAAGTCTTAGACTGGGTATACACAATAGAAATGTAAAACTTCATTGCAGTATATTTTAAAGAATTTAAATCAGTCACTGAATTAATGTAGTACTGTTTGTATATTGCAGGTGGTGGGTTGCTCATCATGCAACACAGCATTCAAATGTTCCAGTTAGCAAAAGAGTATTAGATGATAGTGCAGACTCTGTTCAGAAGGTTCGCTCAATTTTGCGATTTCTTGTTTCAACTCTTTATAACATGACTACTGTTGAACAACACAGTCTTCGAGTGCTAGACAGATATCTGTTACATCTGTTGTGGAATCTCAATTCAGAAGTATGCTTATTGTTAGTAGAGTATACATTTAATTGTGTGACATACTGATCTCTTGAGTATGTAGTAGTGTGCTTACTTACTGCATAGCATATTATTATCGTATTATTATTAGCAAATTATTATTGTATGCATATTATGGATAGCATAATAATACTTATTATTAGCATGTAAGCTACATGAGCTAACTTAATAGTAAGATCTGTTCATGTATCTAAATGCAGCTGACAACATTATCTGTGTAATACATGACGCATTTACATCATCTGTACATTAGAGGGGCCTAATTTCATTTAAAATATCTTATTTGGATTCATAGTGTATATTATACTATGGCTAATGGATCTGTGTTCATAGGTTGTACGTGAAGTCTTAATACTAATCCCTTGTAATTTGATGTAGTTACTGCATCTGGTTTGATCGTAAGAAGTAAATGAGAATATGACCAAAATAGGTTTCACATTGTCCATAACAGCAGCTTAGCTGGCTAGCAATTCTACAAGTAATACAGACATATATGTCATGCAGCGCTCCAAGGTCACTTGATCTCAGTTCAAACCTAAAGCTCTGTCTGATTCAAACCTAAATGGGGTTAGTGGTTTCAGATCAAACCTTATGTATTGAGGTAATCAGTTCTATTTGTACTGTTAAAGAAATCATTAAAAAACATTTGTTACAATTTAAGACTTAAAACAGTAAATCTCTCCGCATCATTTAGGAAATTGTGAATTGAAATAGATTATTTAATTAATGAAAATAATTATTACTTGAAGTAGCTTTTAACTTCATGAAAAATGTGTACACCTTTTGTTGAGGATGATAATGATAAACTTGTTTCATAATGAACAATATGTATCACGATAACACTTTAAATAATTAATGCTTTGATCCATTGTTTTAATTGGTAGAACATGACACTTACAAATGTTACAGCAGCATTAGATGTTCACACAAATATTTATAATATCATTGTGGTCTGTACCAGCTTGTAGAAACTGTATTCTGAATATAAAAATACATAACGAAATAATATTCTAATTTTGAATGTCGTGATACACAGAGCAAAGGTCAGCGTAACATAGGATGAGGGCAACCCTGTCGAATTATAAACAAAAGGTTGGGAGCTTTAGTGTCTACTTACTGTCATTGGAAAGTTGGCAATTGGGGAAACTGGAGGAATGGTTTGCTTTTGCCAAAAGGGCAATAAATATGTCATGAAACGCTTTTTACGAGTACTAACATAGCCTACAACTAAGCAAAAAAAAACTTGCTAAAGGAAATAAAACCATCAGGTTGAAGTGTTTCAACCTGAGCATTCAGATTACAGCTGTCGTTTTGTGGTGATCTTTTTGAGTACAGTCTGTTGTTTGTAACATTGATCGATTGCTTTTGTACATGTGTCCAGTGTGTTTTTAGTGCATATATTTATTTGGTGTGTGTATGTGTGTTTTTATAGTTCATATTATATTTTAGTGTTAGTCTAAATATTTATGATGGCATCACAGGAGGGTGAAGAAATGCGTTTTAGAAGGGAAACGTGGAATTATTTTTTGTATTTACAAATCCTTAAAAATGAAGTACTACTATAAATCAAACAATAACATTAAAGAGACTTGTGAAATCTCAGGAATAAGCCGGGCAACATTTTACAGAATCAAAAATTTTTTTTTCAAATTAAAGAAGGTTCAGTTGTTACACAAAAAAAAACCTGGAAATGACTTTTACTTAAAAGCAGCTGTAAAATCAAATACAGTGACTTTGATAGGTGCACAATTCATCAAAAAGTCCACGATTTTTTTTAGAACAAATGAGCCGCCATCTGTGAATTCAGTGCTGAACAATGTCAACAATGATATCACCCTGCCAAATTTTAAAAGAACGTTTTACTGTTTATTAAAAGTAATAGGGTTTAAATATGAAAAAGGGAACAAAGGCATCTTAGTTGGACAGGATGATATAATTGTTTTGCGACATTTCTATTTGAGGAAAATGAAACGTTATAGGACAGAAAATAAGAATATCGTTTTCCTTGATGAAACGTGGGTAAATGTATGTCAATCTGTAACGAGAGAATCGAGAGATATAAAAATTAATTCATAGAAATATACCTTTGTAATGGAACTGACTGTCGGGGTTTTCAGCATCCAACTTCAAGGAGGCCTACTTTTGTTCTTTGCCGTGCTGGAGGGCATAATGGCTTTGTAAAAAATGCAAAATCATTATTTCTTAAAAAAATACTATTGGCTACCATGACGAAGTGAATGGTGATGTCATAACATGAATTCCCAGACATAACCAACATGACACTAATAAAACACACCACACAAAGGGGCCATAATGAATATTTGGGAAAATTTACAAATATACAAACACAAAACAAACTAATACCTGAACAAATACAAATCAATACAAAACATGATACTATTTTCAAAGCACTCAACATTGAAAATACACAAAATACTAATATACACCACAAAATATATACACCACAATCACACACAATAATAACAATTTAAAACAAAAACCAATGGGAAGCCATAACAACAGCCACCAGCACACAGGTACTCCACAAGATTCAAAATTAGGAAGGCTGATGATGGGAACACAAAGGGTCCCGAAACATGTTCCAAATAAGGAAAAATAACATCTTGAGGTAAAGTAAATATAAATTTTAAATATAATGTGTGTGTGTGTGTGTGTGTGTGTGTGTGTGTGTGTGTGTGTGTGTGTGTGTGTGTGTGTGTGTGTGTGTGTGTGTGTGTGTGTGTGTGTGTGTGTGTGTGTGTTCAAAAATTAAGAAGGCTGAGGATGGGAACAATAAGTTTCCCGAAACATGTTCCAAATAAAGGAAAAAACATCTTGAGGTAAAGTTATATAATATAACTGTTGTGTATGTCATTATAAATATCTTATCTTCCTTAAACAAAGAACTGGCCAAAATCTGTAATTGGGATTACCCTGTTTATTGAAATTTTTTAATTTTAGGAAGTAAATGAACTATATGTTTGCAGGTAGTGGAACTCTACAACACGTTTCAGTACAATATTGTCTGCTATAAGATTTTAAATTTTATCACAAACCAAGTCTCAGGACTTTATTGCCATGTCACCAAAGATAGGTATGTGGGAATTTTTTACATTTAGGAATGTGTGTGTGTGTGTGTGTGTGGGGGGGCAATTAATGCGATTAATTAACTAATTAATTAAACATTAATAAACACAAAAAACATGTGTTTTTTCTACCCATTTCTTATTAAACACATCTGTAAGGAAATATTTATTTGGCCACTTCATGTTTTATGGTCATAATATTTGAAAGCTCATCAGTAAAGAAATGTTATATACTAATTTAAGATTTTATGCTTCAAATTAATTATAGAAATGAAGGAGTTATATAATTTCATAAAATGTGATGAGCAATTGAAATAACATTTATTTTTATTTCTCTTCTCTTTATTTCTTTCCAGTTGCATTATTTTCAAGCATTTATTTCAAGATGCTTTTATGTATAATTTTTGCTATATGCTTTAGTACTGATTTAAATAAACAAATAATTATAATTTATTATAGTTATTATAATTTTTATTTATTTTTTGAGAGAGAAATAGAAGTTTTTTAGTACACAGTTAGTTATACAGTTTTAGTTATACAGTAGGGTCCCGCGAACTCGACCTAATGTGGACTGAGAGGGTGACGAGTTACCGAAAATGTCGAGTTTTATGGAATAAGGGGTGGGTTATTCACAACTCATAATATTTTACTGCATATTACTCTAATGAAAGTTCTAGCACAATACAGGACACAGAAAAGTACAACATACCTTAAAATAATTGTTAAAAGTTAAAAAAAAACTTACATACAAAACTGAAGAAGTGACTAGTTCTTTGTAGAAAAAAATCTCGTGATGCTAGACATACTGCCTCTCACACTCATTTCGTCTTCGTGCAGCTTCATCATATAGGCGGCGGAGAAACAAAATGTCCTTAGCAGATACACCCTGCTCCTCCAAATAACGGAGCATTCCTTCAGCGGCCTTTAGTCCTTTAATGTGAGTCATCTTTTTAACTTTTCCATTGTCTTCCATCTCTTCATCTTCTGATTCATCTTCATTTTTATCCTCGTTCCCTTTCATTAGTGCAACTTGCAACTATTTTACCATCTCCTAAAAGTTCACAGTTTTTATCCTGCCCCATCCATTCTCCAACATCACCATCAGTAACTTCTTCGCAGCCTGGAATTTTCTTCAATAAGTCCACTATTTCACAATTTTCTGTCTCTTCTCTGCTGTCTTGAAACTCGTTTTCTGAATGGTCCAGGAACTTTCTCCAGGAACAAACGAGGCTTATATGCTCGATTTCATTCCAAGATTCAGATATCCACCCCACTACGTCCAACATGTCTATTTTCTTTAGTTTATCGATCATGTCACACCCTTACTCCATGGCTAAGACAAGAGATAAAGAAGTTTACGTCTGTATCTCTTCTTCAATGCTTCCAAAATGCCCTGGTACATTGGTTGTCATACTGAAGTCACATTAGGAGGGAGAAATGTGGCTCTTATGTCTTCATCTCGTAACTATTCTGGATCAGGATGGGATGAGGCTTTGTCAGGAATGAGAACTGCTTTCCTTGGCAGATTTCTCGATTTTAGAAAGTTTTCTACCAAAGGAACAAACTGCTGATAAAACCAGTTCTTAAAAATAGCTTCATTTATCCAGGCTAGCCTGTACCAAACAGGCAGATCGTAGAATGTGTCAGTCCCATTAGTGCACTTTTTTACGTTTTTAAACGCCCGGGGATGTTTCTGTTTGCTTATGAGCACTAGTTTGAGCGTATAGCTGCCTGTTGCATTGCTGCATGCCAAGAGTGTAACTCTCTCCTTACTTCTTTTATAGCCCTGGATTTTTCTTCCGTATCTCCCTATAGCCCTGCCTTCGTTTTCGAAGGCAGAATTAGAAAATTCAGACCAAACTCATCACATTTCTAAATTTGATCCCCAGATAGACCCTCCTTTTCAATTAGTCTGTGGAAATTTTCCTAGAATTTATTAATGTTTTCCAAGTCAGCAGATAGTTTTCGCCACAAACATTTATCTATCTGATGCCGTAGCGGTTCTTCCACCTGTCGAGCCAGCCAACACTAGCAGTAAATCCAGGCTCTCCTTGAAATTCCTCATAGAATTTGAGGGCTTTCTCTTGCAAAATGGGTCCTGAAATGGGTATTCCTTTTTTCCTTTGCTGCCTAAACTGCAAATAAAGCGCCTCACTCACTTTCTCGTATTCACCACCTTTCATACTTTTCCTTTCCTTTAAACTATCAGTACATGCTCTTTTCACACACCAAGACTCGATTTCGGACCTCTTATTTTTCCACCCTGTTATAGTAGTTCTTCCAACACCTAAATCCATAGCAATTTTATTAACACTTTCCCCTTAGTCCAGTCTCTTTAAGGCATCAAATTTCATTTCCATTGTCACATTAATTTGTTTTCTTTTCTTCTTGTTCGACATTTTCACTTGCACAGACAACACAACACAACACTTGTAACCCTGGATCTAAACTGAGAAACTGTACCCACAATGAACTGAAAGTTTAGCTTACAATAGGGTACAGCCATAAACCTTCAGGCAAGCCTGCTAATGGCCAGCAATAATAGAAAGGAATGTGAGTGGTGATTGACAGCGGCTACCTGACTTTCTTCAGGCACTTCTTAGACCACCACATTATTTCAAAGATAATGTTCTCCTTGACCAGCAGAAATCCTTTAGCGATAAAAAAAAGTGATCGTCGAGTTATATGGAATGTCGAGATATCGGGAGACGGGTTAGCAGGATTCTACTGTACTAAAATCTACTTATTTTTTAAAATTAACAAATGTGTCACAATAGTTGATATTATTATGTGCATAATTAAAAAAATTAGTATTTGCTATACTCAATAAAAACCTAATGTCTGGAGAATTTAAAAGGGGTTAATGCTATTAATTTCTGTTATAGTCCATTAATTAGGGCTCCATTGCCTTTCTTTGTCATTTTCACACTCATGTATGGGTGTGTGTATCCCAGTGGTTTATTACATAGAAGGAAATAACATACTGTGCATACTATGCATAACGTATTATTATTATTTTATTAATGTTGTTTTGTTGTTTATATACTTATAAAATATATCATATAGAAGGAAATAGCACTATAATTACTACTGTTCTTTCGTGGGTAATTCACGTTGTATGTTGGCTTAGATTAATAGTAACCAACGTGCAGCACGCATGCCGATTAGTGGCACATGGAAATATGTTAAGTTGCTTGTGTTGGTTAGCTCTTTGTTTGATTTTTTTACTTCATTTTTATTACTTGTAAAACTTTTAAGTACTTCTCAGGAAAGAAGATTGGCTTTGGGATCTTGCATTAGAACAGTCATAAAGTGTCATCTGAATATATTAAATTTAGTTTTGTAACATCTTTTACATCTAGACTTACATTTATTCTAATGATTCTTTTCGTAAAAGAGTATTTCAGCTCATTTGAATGCAAGAGGAAGTAACTGTGTGCAACAATGTACCAAATTTTAAAAAATAACAAAATAGAATATGTGGATTATACAGTTCATTTAAAACTCAAATTGTTTGTTTCCAGGAAGATTAAAAACACAAAATTCTTTACTGACTCTTTTTAAATTTCTGTTCAAGACATAATTCATTACATTCTAAAAACTTGTATAGAATAGTTTACCTTCATTAACATTTTGCATTTAGAAGAGAAACAATTTCAAATCTAATCAAACTTACATTGATTTCTCAAATTTGAAATACTAAATTAAATATTAAAATTAAAATACCTTAAAAAATTTAAATACTAAATTTGTATGTTCCTTAAACTAAATTTACAAATTTCCTTAATTTAACACTGGTTACCGACATATATTTGGCTCAGCTTATGGTTGTAAACAAGCAATTCCAATTATGAATACTATTAAAACAAAATTCCTTTCCAAACTAGTGGAAGCATGCCTGAACAATTTTATCTTGCTGACCAGTTAAAAATTCATCCAAATACAAAAGAAATTATAAAAAATATGGTATTTACAAAACCAACTTTTGAAAGCTGCCTGTCTATCTGTTTATCTGTAATCTGTTTTTATTTTATATATTTATGGAACTAAAACTATTTTTTCTTAATTTGAGTTACATAAACATAAGAAAAATATTTGTGTTCCTATTGTTATTTGGTTTTTATGTAGTTTAATAAATTTTCACAATTGAATATATTAACTACCAAAAGTATTCTAAATATAAAATATCAGCTTTTCATTTTAAATACAAATACAGTATTTAGTAGCTTAAGGCTCATTTTTTATCACTATATAAAGTTACTAGCAAAATACCCGTGCTTCGCTACGGAGTTTCACGTTGTACGTAATTGTACAATTATTGCTCGCTTAATAGTATAGGATTAGATAGATTGTACAAATTCTCAACTCTTAGTTTGTCTGTTTACATTCATAGCAACAGCTATTTATTATTTATTTCGAGAAAATTGTTAGAGCCATTTCCGAGAAAAAAAAGGACATACATTTATTAATTAATTGAACTTCGAAATTTTCTTGACTATAAGAACCTGCAAACAACGAAGTTTTTTCAATTTAAAACAATGATTAAAAACTCAGGACTAAATGTATTCGGGGTTTCCAGTAAACTGAGATGTCAACCACTTCATTTACCAAGTATGCAATTCCCGCTATAAATTTCAGTATTTGGTTTTTTGCCCCTTAGGAGTGAAAGTTTTTAAAACCGTTTCTTAGTGAGCACCTAAGACCTATGATGAAGCTATGTTCAAAGTTTCATTTATATCCATTCAGTGGTTTCAGAGATATCGTGATCAGTGAGTCAGTCAGTGGTATTTGGCTTATATAGATATCTATATCTAGCCGATTTACCCAGCGTTGCTCAGGTTCATAATTTATTCATAGGCTCATAGGCACCTATTCTTGTTCTAACATTATATTACTTGTATACTGTATAATCTTCCTTATATTGTTACGTTCGCATTCTCACTGGAGGAATACTCTGTAGCGCACCTGTTTAAGAACATGTCATAAACTGTATTCTTATATCTGGAGAAGAATTCTGTTGCGCGTGATGCTCCTGCTCGATTTCTAACTCTGGGAGAGGGCGAACAGCTAAATTAGTTTTCAATAAAATGTCTACAGTACTTACACGCGCTGCGTATTTAACTGTCGTTTTATAATTTATTGTGTTAATGTTGAAATAAGGCATTTGTTAAATTAGTGTCTCCTAAACTTATTCTAACAATACAATACCTCGATAGATTTCAGCTTATCAATTTTTAAATTCAAACTGAAGCAAGTGCAATTTATATTGTCTGAGCTCTATGATCTGAATACATTCGCTATCAAAACTTTGTTTTTTGTACTCGCTTATAACTTACTTTGATCTTAACTTATCCACTTTTAAATTCAAACTGAAACAACTCTGAATTCACACACTATTAAGACGTTTCTTAGGATGCATACACCACCTTTGATATCATAACCGATATCTTTATTTATAAGAACCGTGGACTCTGGCCCCGCCGTCTTTCGCGGGATCCGACCTAATACTCCCCGGGTTCCGTGAATGAACTCCGGGGAAGGCCCGTCGGACGACTCTCGCGCTATTTCCTACGCGGGAGACTTCCACCGATGCTATGGTAACAAGAATCTATTCTATTGGGTTGCCATAGTAACCAGATCTAATAGTTGTTTAAGACCCAAAGGACCCCCCCAGAGGATCGTATTGAAAAAAAACACCTGTCCTATGTTGGTTCTCCCGTTGTGTAAAATATTTGTGCCAAGTTTGGTTGAAATCGGTCCAGTGGTTTAGAAGGAGATGTGGAAGACCCCAAAGGATCGTATCAAAAAAACACTTGTCCTATGTTGGTTCTCCCGTTGCGTAAAATATTTGTGCCAAGTTTGGTTGAAATAGGTCCAGTGGTTTAGGAGGAGATGTGGAAGACCCCAAAGGACCCCCCAAAGGATCGTATCGAAAAAAACACCTATCTTATGTTGGTTCTCCCGTTGCGTAAAATATTTGTGCCAAGTTTGGTTGAAGTCGGTCCAGTGGTTTAGGAGGAGATGTGGAAGACCCCAAAGAACCCCGAAAGGACCCCATCGAAGAAAACACATATCCTATATTGGTTCTCCCGCTGCGTAAAATATTTGTCCCAAGTTTGGTTGAAATCGGTCCAGTGGTTTAGGAGGAGATGTGAAAGAACCCCCCAAAGGACCCCATCGAAAAAACACCTATCCTATGTTGGTTCTCCCGTCGCGTAAAATATTTGTGCCAAGTTTGGTTGAAATCGGTCCAGTGGTTTAGGAGGAGATGTGGAACATACATACATAGATACAATGGGGGGGGGTTGCCCCTTAGGAGTGAAAGTTTTTAAAACCGTTTCTTAGTGAGCACCTAAGACCTATGATGAAGCTATGTTCAAAGTTTCATTGATATCCATTCAGTAGTTTTGCTCTACGTTGATTCTATGTCAGTCAGTCAGGCAAACTTCCCCCCCCCCTTTTCCCCCTTTAAAGGTCGAATTTCCAAAAATCCCTTCTTATCGGATACCTACATCACATAAGGAACCTACATGCCAAATTTCAAGTTTCTAGGTGTTATAGTTTCGGAGATTTCGTGATGAGTCAGTGAGTGAGTCAGTGGTATTTCTCTTTTATATATATAGATAGATTGTTGTGACTGTATTATTTGTTGTAATATGATATTGTTACGTAATGCGGAAAAACTGTTACATAATACGGAATGTTCTACAAGTTTCTTGAATATTCCAGCAGTAATGTGTGTATGCGTACATAATGCTGCTACTTTGCGGTGAAAGACAATTACGTGTCAATTATTGGGTGTATACCAGACCATACCGGTCAGCGCAGTGTGTTCAAGGACACTGTTTCTAGTGGATTCTTGAGAATGCCTGTTTGTTTAACAAGTCATCCAAAGTGACAGATTATTCTGGAAATCAGCGGGGTATAAATACAGCCATCCAGCGACGGCCAAGTTAGTTATTGTCGGGCGATTACACAGTGCGTTTAAGTGGCGATTTACACATTGCAGTTCGAAGTAATGTGGTGAAGTATTATGTGTTTTATAATTGTGTTGTACTCTAATAGTGGACATTTTTATTGGGTGTGAACAATTTTTATTTGATTTGTTGTAAGAGACTATCTTGTTAATTACAAACTGTTTAATTGTGATAATTAAAGCTGGTGATTATTGACTTAATTGGTGCCTTGTATTTTGTTTTCCACTGTACCATATGACGATCAGTTAGTTCATCGTAACAGTGGGTCAGAAGTGCGACAGAACCGATAACAGTGGACACTTTGTACAAGACTAGTGTAATTCATAATTAATTGGTAAACAATGGATGCCAGTCAAATGTTGGAAAATTTCCAGTTGCTGCTGTTGCAAACAGAGGAACAACGACGACATGATGCAGATGAAGCAGAGAAAAAACGCTGACTGGAGGTGAAGAAGCAGAAAGATGGCAAAAGAAGAACGAAGACAAGAAAGGGAAGAAGCAGAAAAACAACAGGATGAAAAACGCAGGCAGGAAAGAGAAGAGGCTGAAGAATGACAGAAAGCACTGATGTTTGAGTTGGAAGGACGACAGGCAGAGGAACGGAAGCGCGAAACAGAAGAGTGAATACAGGAGCAAAAGCAGACTCAAGAACAATCTGCTGCAGAGTTGGATTTCCTACGAGGTGAGCTTAATAAACAAGTTACTAAAATATCGGAGGTACAAGAATCAATGACATTAAAAATAGCTGAAGTAGAAAAATCTGTCTTGATTGTTGAAGAATCCATGTCTACAAAAATATCTGTCATAGAAGAATCCATGTCAAATAAAATATCTGCAGTAGAAGACTCAATTACAAAGATAAGAGAAAAAAATTAAAAATGAAGTCGAGCAGTTCATGAGGACACAACCAAAACAAGTTTCTGAGCAGACTTTACCAATGATAAAGACAGAAAAGACAATAGAGAAAGTCACCTTGCCTGTGGTTGGGGCAGTTCATATCAAGGCCCCAACCTTTGATGGAACCATGCACTGGGCGACATATCTACGTCAATTCGAAGCCGCCGCATGCGCAAATAATTGGACAGAGAAAGACGAGGCAGTTTCACTCGTTCTTGCTTTAAAAGGACTTGCTGCAGAACTACTACAGAAAGTGCCACCTGATAGCCAGAACACCTATGCCGAATTGATAAAAGCTTTAGAATTACGATATGGTGATAAACATTTGCGATATGTGTACTGCACTCATTTGAGAGCAAGGCGACCGCATTCCGGGGAGAATCTTCAAAAGTTTGAAGCAAGTATCTACAGATTAATTAGACTGGCATATCCTGAAGCGCCAGAAGATTTCCGAATGAGGTTTGCTATGCAGACATTTACTGATGGTGTCCAAGATAATGAACTACAGCAAGTGTTACGAATGGCAAGACACCAGAATAGTGCAGACGCCCTGGTACATGCTTTGCAATTCGAGGGTGCAAAGTCAGCATCTGGTTGGGCAAGTCATAAAGTGTGCATGTTAAAAGATCGCGTCGGCACAGACGATGAAGAAGAAGAGCAACGAACAGAGACCCAACGAGCAGCGCCACAGAGTAAAGTAAGAAAAGATGGAAGACCGAAGTGTTATCAGTGTGGGAAACCTGGACATCTACAACGAGATTGTCGGATTAAAGTTCAGCAGCAGGGAAACGATCAGTAGTCGGTACAATGGGGCATATGCGCCGGTAGTCGGACTAACTGGAGGAACGAAGCCCCTAGACAATATGCAATTTCTACACTTCAGAAAAACAGCAGGAGCTTGGTGGTTACTGGATTCATTCAAGAAAGGGCAACCTCAATTACAGTTGACACAGGTGTAACAGTTTCTATTGTGCGCCCCGATGTGGTGAAAGATCTAAAGCCAATCTGGTGCTCTTGCAGGTTGCAGACAGCTACTGGACGGTCTGTAAAAGTGTTTGGAAAAGTGGAGATACACCTACTCCTTGGTCGATTTGAGTTTTATAATCAAGTACTTTATGCAGATTTTGCAGACATTGTAGATGAAACAATTTTTGGTGTGGACGTTATGAACGCATACGGATTTATAGTCGACTTCAAAAACAATGTCTTGAGAATTGGAGGGGAAGAGGTAATGCTCTCCATAATGAATACATCAGAAAAACCGATGGACGTGATAAATCAAGTGGCCGTAACTGTTCCACCAAAATCTGAAAAAATCGTCATGGTTAGAACCGAGGTAGATACTAGGGGCAACCAGTGCTCAATATTTGAACCCCAGAAAGTCAGCACACCGGGCGTACTAATTGCCAGAAGTTTAGTAAAACCTGACGAAACCGGAAATGTACCTATTAGAGTGGCGAATATTTTGGATCAAGTTGTCACTTTACAAAGCAATACGCTCCTAGGCAAATTTACTTCTGTGGCCTGGGTAGCCGGAATGATGCAACAAAGATGAAGTACTACGGACACTTCCAAATTATCAGAGGAACTGCAGGAATTATTGAACAAATCTTCTAACACAACCTCTCAGATGGTGAGGTAAAAGAACCAGACGATTTTACATGAATTTAAAGATGCTTTTGCAATTCGAGGCCAGTCATTGGGAAGAACTTCTCTTGTACAACATCGCATCAATACCGGGAACACAACACTGATACACCAACCTCCTCGAAGGCCTTCATTATCTAAGCAAGAGGAAATGTCTTGGTTAGTACAGGACTGTTGACAGAGAGAATAATCTAACCTTCGTCAAGTGCTGGCAAGGCAAGTCTTCTCTGGTAGTGCTGGTAGCGAAGAAGGATGGTGGATTCCGTTTCTGCGTAGACATTCAGAGGTTGAATGATGTTACAAAAAAGACTGGTATCCGTTGCCTCGCGTTGACGATACACTCGACATGCTGTCCGGAGCACAGTGGTTTTCCACATTAGACCTGCAAAGAGTGGATATTGTCAAGTGAGTCTTCATCAAGAAGACAAGGAAAAGACCTCTTCCTCGACCCCAAATGGCTTATTCCATTTGACATCGTGCTATTTGGACTCTCACCCACTAAATTTGAAAGATTGATGGACCTGGTACTCCGAGGACTGACATGGAAAACTTGTCTTGTTTATTCAGACAATGTCATAGTCATCGGGAAGAGTTTCAAAGACCATTTGGAAAACCTTAAGGTGGTTCTGACTAGAATTTACGGTGCCCAACTGAAGTTGAGCCCGAAGAAGTGTTCTCTATTCTAGAAGGAAGTACAGTATTTGGGCCATCTGGTCTTGGCAGCGGGTGTTAGCATGGATCCTAATAAAATAGACACTGTAAGAGACTGGCCAGTGCCGAAGAGTAAACACGAAGTTCGGAGTTTCCTGGGGTTATGCTCATATTACAGACGTTTTGTGAAAGGCTTCGCTATTATTGATAAACCACTACATGAGCTAATGGAAAATAAATGAAACTTCCAGTGGTCGAGAGAGCGTGATCAAGCATTTAGGACTTTGAAAATTGCATTAAGTTCGCAGCCAATTCTTGCTTTCCCAGCTTCCAAAGGGAAGTACATCGTAGAACAGACGCAAGCAATACTGGTCTAGGAGCAGTTTTGTCTCAAGTGCAAAACGGTGAAGAACAAGTAATAGAATATTAACAGCAATACGCTTTCTAAACCAGAGAGAAATTATTGCGTTCCAAGGAGAGAGTTGCTGGCAATTGTCCGAGCTTTGGAGCACTTCCATAAATACCTCTATGGAAGAGAGTTTTCACTACGTACAGACCAAGCTGCGCTTGCATGGGTTTTGAGATTTAAAAATCCGGAAGGGCAGTTGGCAAGGTGGCTCGAACGTCTGCAAGAGTACAACTTCAAGGTACAACATCGGGGGGGGGGGCACTGGTATCGTAATGTGGATGGATTATTACGAACACCGTGCCTGGAAGACTGCCGACTTTGCCATAGAAAGGAAGAACAAAACGCCAGCGAACATGTTCAAGCCATCACTGTAGATTTCCTTGCAGACGGCTGGACAACACAAGATTGTCGACAAGAACAGATGACTGATGAAGACATTGGACCGATCTTGACAGCAAAAGAGGAAGGTTGCCACCCAGATTGGCAAGATATCTGCCATGGTTCGGAAGGGCTACTGGGCAGAATGGGAATCCCTTTCTTTAGAGAACGGATTGCTGAAAAGGGCTTGTGAAAGTGCAGATGGACGAGACGTGGTCATACAGTTGATAGTTCTCTGAAGTAAAGTGCAATCTTTTTTGAAGGAGATGCGTGATGGAATGTCTGGAGGCCATCTTGGCGTTAACAAAATCTTTGACAAAATACGGAAGTGATTCTATTTGCTTCATCTTTGCCATGACAGAGGAATGTGTTCAGACATGTGAAATATGTGCTGCAAGCAAGGGCCCACAAACCAGAAACCAGTGGAAAAATGACACAATATAACGTTGAACTACCTTTCGAGAGAATTGCTGTAGACATTGCTGGACCATTCCCATTTACTGACGATGGAAACCGGCACATCATGGTTGTAGGTGACTAGTAAGTGGGTTGAAGCCTATGTAATTCCAAATCAGGAGGTTATCACTCTGACAAAGGTGTTAGTTCACAACTTCTGTTACCATTATGGAGCCCCTATGGAAGTCCATACGGATCAAGGGAGAAATTTCGAATCAGGAGTGTTTAAAGAATTATGCCGTCTACTCAGAATTCGAAAGACCAGGACAATGCCTCTGCATCCTCAGTCGGAAGGAATGGTTGAGAGATTCAATAGGACACTTGAGCAGCATTATTCGAAGGTTGTTGACGAGAACCAGACAGGCTGGGACCAACTTATACCACTATTCCTCATGGCGTATAGGTCATCAGTACACGACACAACCGGCATGACTCCAGCAAAATTGGTGTTTGGGCGGGAGATTCGTCTTCCTGGAGACTTGATGTTCAGATCACCTGAGGCCCATTCCCAAGAGCCACAGAACTATTCTTTGCAAGTAGAAAACCAACTGTGAGAAATGAATCGCTCAATAAGAGGATGGCCGAAAATTGCCAGTGATAAAATGAAAACTCGGTATGACATTCGCAGCAATAGTATGGGTTTCCAAGAAGGAGATCAGGTTGGTTGTTCAACCCAAAGCGCCGTCGTGGTCGCTCACCATGACGGCGCTTTGGGTTGAACAACCAACCTGAGTCTAAGCTCCAGACTAACTGGGAAGGACCCTACACTGTGAAAAAAAGAATCAATGATGTTTATCGGAATCAACAGGAAGGACAGCGAAAATTCAAGGTCATCCACCTAGATCGCCTGGCTAAGTATTACTTCAGAGACGGTTTGCCATTTCGGAACAAACAGGCTTAAGGAGGGAGCAGTGTTATGTAATACGGAAAATTCTACAAGTTTCTTGAATATTCCAGCAGTAATGTGTGGGTGCGTACATAATGCTGCTACTTTGCGGTGAAAGACAATTATGGATCAATTATCAGTTGTATACCAGACCATACTGGTCAGTGCAGTGTGTTCAAGGACACTGTTTCTAGTGGATTCTCGAGAGCGCATGTTTGTTTAACAAGTCATCGAAAGTGACAGATTATTCTGGAAATCAGCGGGGTATAAATACAGCCATCCAGCGACGGTCAAGTTAATTATTGTCGGGCGATTACACAGTGCGTTTAAGTGGTGATTTACACAGTGCGTTTAAGTGGTGATTTACACAGTGCGGTTCAAAGTAATGTGGTGTGGTATTATGTGTTTTATAATTGTGAGGTACTCTATTAGTGGACATTTTTATTGGGTGTGAACATTTTTTATTTGATTTGTTGTAAGAGACTATCTTCTTAATTACAAACTATTTAATTGTGATAATTAAAGCTGGTGACTAGTGACTTAATTGGTCTCTTGTATTTTGTTTTCCACTGTACCATACGACAATCAGTTAGATCGTCATAACAATATATTGGTGTAAATATTTATGTTGCTTGAACATATAATGTACATTTCACTGAACCATTTATTCAGCATTGTCAGAGTTAATCTTTTATTTTATAATGTAAGATTTGTTGGTTTATTTAAGTGATCTGTTTAATTTTAATTTGCTGTTTTGCATTTGATTTAGTTACATAATGCTAAAATATTTTAGTTACATGTTTTTAATAAACATTTTAATAAATTATCATTCCATAGTATTCAGAGGTTCAATGCTTGCCTGCTACACTGATAAAATCCTCTGATTTTATTACTTCCATATTCCTTAAGGAATGGAAGTATGGTGATGGCAAAAAAAATCGTGTTCGAGATTATTGCAGATTCTGATTGTACTACACTCAAAACATGAAAAAAAGTCGTTTTCCGAAAAGTGTCTGTGTGTCTGTCTGTGTGTAGATTTTTTTTCTATGGCAAACGATAACTGCCGCAAATTCAAACAGAATCAAATAATTTTTTGCATACAGCCCTGATTTGTAGAGTACTCACGACCTATTGTTTTTGGTGAAGATCAGTTGAGGGAAAGGGGTAGTTTACCTGCAACGGTTTTTTTTTATCAAGAGAAATTTTTTTTTGGCAAACGATAACAGCCGTAAATTCAAACAGAATCAAATAATGTTTCGCATACAGCCCTGAATTGTAGAGTTCTCAAGACCTATGGTTTTTGGTGAAGATCGGTTGAGGGAAAGGGGTAGTTTACCTGCAACGTTTTATGTTTTAACAAGGGTATTTCCTATGGCAAACGATAACAGCCGCAAATTCAAACAGAATCAAAAGATTATTTGCATACAGCCCTAAATTCTAGAGTTCTCAAGACCTATTGTTTTTGGTGAAGATTGGTTAAGGGAAAGGGGTAGTTTACCTGCAACATTTTTTTAACAAGGGTATTTTCTATGGCAAACGATAACAGCCGCAAATTCAAACAGAATCAAATAATTTTTTGCATACAGCCCTGATTTGTAGAGTACTCAAGACCTATTGTTTTTGGTGAAGATCGGTTAAGGAGAAGGGGTAGTTTACCTGCAACATTTTTTTATCAAGCGTATTTTCTATGGCAAACGATAACAGCCGCAAATTCAAACAGAATCAAATGATTTTTTGCATATGTCCCTGAATTGTAGAGGTCTCAAGGACTTTCGATTTTGGTGAAGATCGGTTAAGGGGAAGGGATAGTTTACCTGCAACCTTTTACGTTTTAACAAGAGTAAAGTACTTGAAAATTCATTTAACTTTTTGAAACAATGGTAATTGTTAAAAATAAAATAATTTTGTTGCCAGGCAATAAAATTATAAATTTTTCATTTTAATGTAAATCTGTACATAGTATAAATTAAAGTCGGTCTGTTTTCTCTCTGTGTTTGAAATCGCTAATCTCAGGAAGTACTGAACGGATTTTATTCAAGTTTTCGCCAATAGATAGAGTGTCTATCGAGGAACATTTATGTGTATAATTAATACATATATGTTGTACATTAGCTTAGCTATCACGGTTTATGTAAAGTAAGTGGTATAGTTTACATCTTATATATAAAAATGAATGTTTCTTTGTTTGTCCCGTATGCGTTCCTATACCATTCATCCGATTGCGATGAAACTTCGGTGAGTTGTTGTGCGCACGTCCGCGAAGGTTTCTTCCACATCTCCTCCTAAACCACTGTACCGATTTCAACCAAACTTGGCACAAATATTTTACGCAACGGGAGAACCAACATAGGATAGGTGTTTTTTCGATGGGGTCCTTTTGGGGGTTCTTTGGGGTCTTCCACATCGCCTCCTAAACCACTGGACCGATTTCAACCAAACTTGGCACAAATATTTTACGCAAAGGGAGAACCAACATAGGACAAGTGTTTTTTCGATACGATCCTTTGGGGGGTTCTTTGGGGTCTTCCATGTCTCCACCTAAACCATTGGACCGATTTCAACCAAACTTGGCACAAATATTTTACGCAACGGGAGAACCAACATAGGACAGGTGTTTTTTCGATACGATCCTCTGGGGGATCCTTTGCGGTCTTAAAAAACTATTAGATCTGGTTACTATGGCAACCCAATAGAATAGATTCTGTTCTAAATATATTATCGCATTAAATTGAAGACCACGCGAACGAAGTTGTGGGCAACAGCTATTTATTTTTAAGAAGCCTACTTTAATTAAACTTTATTAATTAAACTAACATTTTCATTACGTACAACGTGAAACTCCGTAGCGAAGCACGGGTATTCTGCTAGTCATGTATAAGAGAAAATATATCGTGCGTGGCAGGCAAGCATATCTCAGTTATGTACTGTTTACGTTTCCATTTTATTATTATCACTACCGTAATAAAAAGCCAGGGAAGACACACACACACACACACACACACACACACACACACACACACACACAATTCGCGTTATTTCTGGCCTCATTCATGTTTATTTTCTTACATTTGCACGCTTTTTAACTGGAAAGTGCTGAAACCCATACCAACATAACGCGTGCAAGCTGAAAAAGTGTCCAGCGTGGATAGCGATTTGCTTCCTGTGGATCGCTGGGCAGTGTAACTGCACGTGTTTACAGAGGAACGATTCATAGACAGACTTTTCGTCTTTAGGGAATGAACCCTCTGCAAGATGCTGAGGGTCCATGAGTGACTTCGGAGCGCTCCTTCTTTTCCGCGTGTTTGTTCTGTGAAACGTACACTGTAGATTCGCAGATTTATTCTAAGCAACGCTCAATAGGAAATGTTGAAAATTTTTGTCCACGGTGAACCCTCATACACACTAAACCTGCTCTGATGTTTTAATTACGGACATCATAATATTAAAACTTTGGAAACTTGAGCACTACTTAATGGAGATCGATCATTAACTTATACAAGCCATTAATTTTGTGCATATTTTTTATATATATGTGTACAACGTTATCGGCAACAAAGAAGTAGTTTTTGTTAAAATTCCTTCCCGGGATATTTGGCCGTAGTCCAATGTTTTCTACAAAACCAGACGTTTCGGCAATGCCATTGACTTCCATCATCAGTGAAAATCGAGTGCGATAACGTGAGGTGGTATATGTTAGTGACCACAGTACTGTGGTTAAGGCTGAAGCAGTAAGTAGAAAGACGTAGTTTCTATGGTAATATTTCATTTGAAAATGATTTTAAAAATAAATCTTAGAATATGGAAGTCATGTATGGTTCTCCATACCGATATTTAAAAACTTAAAATGCTGTGATGGTAACTAAGAAACACAAGTAAATTGTATTTAAGGACCATACCTTGTGTAAAAGTTATAAGTTTTATAATTATTAAGTTAGAACAGCAATGAACTTGAAAAATGTATTTTTGTTTTTAAAATTCTATGTATATAGAAAAATCATTGTATATCTTTTTGATATCCAGAGTTTTCATTATCAGTTTGAAAAACATGTATTTATATTTACTATGACTACATCTTTTTGACTTTGTTCAAATACAGAATGTTAGTGACAGTGGGATTTTGGGAAGTTAGGCAAACACCACAGTGTTTGCATGTGAGAGAAAACGTCAGCAGTCTTCAAGACAGGCTATTGTGATGTCTCCATCAGGGTAGCATAGATATGTAAATGGCAGAAAAACTTAAAAGAATTAATTGGATCAAAAGAGGAAAAATTTAGTGGTATTAACAGGGAAGATATGAAGTTATTACAAGAATTTAATTTAGGAAGATTAAATTTATAGGATGTTTGTAAAATATAATGACTATGTGAAAAATTGTAGAAGGTAACATCTTTGGAAGGAAGACATATGAATATGTATTTGGGATTCTGAGTTAACCTCCAAATGAAAAGGGCATTAAAAATGAGAAATGAGTAGGAGGTGCAGCAGTGTGTTGTAGCATTCAGATCATGGTGATATTGTCAAGAGTTTTGTCAAATTATAATTCAAGGGTTTCCTTCAGTTTTTTATGATAATTATAAAACAAATTTTCTTATACGTTTATTAATTCTACGTAGCGTACCCTGACGCACATTTCATAATCAATTGATATTTCATCAGAGACTGACAGTGTTAACTGTATGTAATACTATTTAATACAGGATGCAGCAGACGTAACTCCGTGATTTGTTGCCACCACTGCTGAGACACTAGTGCTAGGAGATGGATTATTGTGGTGACATTATGTAGCACCTCCACTGCCATTTCAGTCACCATGATAGTTTGGTCTGGTGATCGTGTGTTTGTGGTTTACACATTTTTAAATATGTATATTCTGAATAACCACACAGCATTTATTTCATATACACTTCAGACTAGGTCAGAATCCAACAGTTCTGATTAGACCATTTTGTTATAGGTTACAAATTTCAGAGCTGCAGGTTCAACTTTTAAAACATAAACTTCTTGGTAGATTAAACAGTGTTTGCATGTGAGAGAAAACGTCAGCAGTCTTCAAGACAGGCTATTGTGATGTCTCCATGACTTAAGTACATAAGCAAGGAAATGTTGCAATGGAAATGCCATATCACAGTGTGGGAATTTCACACACAGATCTTTAGATCCATGATCCATCTAAACAAAATTATGGTCATACAGTAACTCAATAAACTGCACTACGTCTTCTCAGGGTATCCTTCAAATGCCATTGTGCCATCGAGTGACAAATCTCATTTCTTTTGTCAAACTAAATTAGCAAACAAAATTTTTTGGTATTGTGCAGAGAAAAAAACCACAACCACTTTATAGCCAACAAATTTCTGTTTGATATGCTGTATAAGATTTTGGTGTAATAGGCTTGTACTTATTTAGGAAACAAGGAAAACAATTTCAACAGCTTCTCATTGTACTGTGCAACAGAATGTGTGTGTGTTGCTGAGATGTGTAGCTCTGTAGTTCAAACAGAATAACGCAACTTTCTCACGTGGCAAGATGAACCGTGTAATTTCTAATTATGTTTCCAGGCTCCCTAATCTCATTGCAGAGTGATATCTTGTATACACCTCATTCCCGTGATCTCACCACTTGTGTCTTCTCTCTCTGGGGATACCCTAAGGTTGGAAACAAGCAGAAGCCCAGGACTGAAAACTGTTAACCAACAGAAAATTGTGGCAATACCTCTTCACATATTCAGAAGAGAATACAGAATTTCAGGGAGAGACTTGAGAAGTGTATAGAAGATGAGAATAGTGTTCGATGCTGTGGTTCTTAAAGCAAAGTGAAAAAAAAACTTAAAAAAAAATTATTTTAATTTTAAACAATCTTACAGATTGGAAATAAACTCTGGGATATTAGGCCGTGGTCCACTAAAGTTAATAATTTCAGACATTTATGGGCGTTTTCACACTTACCGACACGACACCGACCCTACGACACTGACACGATATCGAGAAGGTACTTTCACACTCAAGATGACAGATGCCGACATATCGGCCTTGGTGAGTGTAGTTTATTATACAAATGGCTGAATTCAACAGGAGATTGTATTTACTATATTTGTTATATTTAAGACGGAGAAGACAAAAAGTAGGTAGGAAGTATTGGGTTCACCTGATTATTAAAGTTCGCTATGTAGAAGGTGCATACTACACCTTATTTGATAAGTTAGTTTTAGATCCTAACAGGTTTTTCAATTTTATTTTTATTTCCTCCATCTGTCTTGTCCCACAAACAAGACTTCATCTCAACAAGTTCAATCAGTGTCACTATGCCATACTTAAAAGTAGTCATTTCACAAAATGTTCAACTACTGACCTAAATTAATGCGCTAGGCAGAATGAACTGTCGGTGACTACACAACGCTGACCAAGATGGGAGAGCTGCTGCCCGCCGACATGCTGGTGCCTGCACCAACCCAATACCAACATGTCGGTGAGTGTGAAACGGTTCCATGACATTTCTTTACTTTTTGTTCCCACCGATATCGCGCCAACATCCTGTCAGTGTCGCGTCGGCTAGTGTGAAAACACCCTATTATTATTATGGAGGCATATATTTCACCTCTGGAGGCCATCTTCAGTGCATACAACGATTCACACAACTAACACGATGTTGGTCAGTTAACCACAGTACTGTGGCAAAGAGAGAATTGTGAAGATAAATAAAACAGGTAACCCAAGCAACAGTAAGAAAAACATTGATAAAAATTAGGCATTCACACGTAAAGCAAAAAGCACATAACTATGTATGTTTTAGAGGAAGTAAACGTTCATAAGAGAACTGAAGACTAATAAACAATTTAAAAACAGTAACCATAAAGTGATAATTTGTACAGACACCACATCTTGGGAGACTGTTTCAGGTATATAAGTAGTAGAAAAGCAGGAACATTTGAAGAATATTAAAACCAAATTTTCAACACATTGGAGTAGTAGATTTCACAGTAAGGGTGAGAATAGGTGAAATAAGAAAGGCATGCAAAACATTAATAAATGGAGAGGCCATAGGACCAAAATTTCATAGGAATATGTTTAAATACAATAATCATTTATTACATGAACATCATAGGACGTTGTTTTAAATGTGAATTAAAAATTCAGTACGAATGGAAATGGCTAGTATACACAGAACAGGAATATCTATATTTAAAGGTAGAAGAACAAGCAGATTTCTGAGCTAGAAGGTTGACATTAGATTGTGTGTTCTCACTAATTCAAGAAAGTGTTTTCTGAATCTGTTCTCCTTAACTCGACTGTATTCTCCTTTCAAAGTACACACACATTCAAAATACTAAAGAAAAACGTGGTAAATAATAAAGAAATCCATTGCCTTTCATATAGATTCTTTTTTATGGCCTTCAAGTAAACCATATGACAATTATCCTATCATGAAATTTTGACAAACTGTAGAAGAAATCAACATACTATCAAATTAATAATCATGCATGTATGGAGTTTTCCATTTATGAGATAGGCAAGTTGCATGGCATGAACATTACAGGTCTGGCAGTGATATTTATACTGTCTGCAAATGATGTTATGGTTTCAAATTTTCTAGGTGCTTTGACTATGATTTTTCTGTACCCACCACCACAAAAAACTTTAGCATATCTTTCACCATCAGTTGGGTATAAATATTGTTTGAAGTGGCTCACAAGCTATATCTTGTGATTCAGTTGTGTTTGTGACAGGTTTAGTGTAAAGTGGTAAAGTTTGTTCATTCTTAGAGTGGGCCCTGATGTAAACAATGCATAGTGATACAACACGGAGGCATACGTACAGTACAGAGGTAGAACTTTCTTAACAAAACAAGCATAACCCAAAGAAGTATAAAATTTCTCGTGTTATTTAGTTGTATGAATCCCAGTTGTATTAAAAAGAGTCTGTTTATACATTTTTAATTACTTAACACTAATCAGTCATCTGTAATTGGCAGTATCAGGCGTCTTGTATTATTCATTATGACAGTATTAATTAGGTGATATGTGCGACTTGTTAGCATAGTTGGACAATTGTAAACTAGAAGAACTGTTATATACAAGTACCTTTGTTTATTGGAGCTGGTATTAAAAGTTGTAATGAATTCTCTGATATTCAGTTATTTAATTCTGTTTGAAGATGACACTCTATGATGTGATCATCATAATAGTATTGTTATGACAGTCTCACGAATCATTATATTTGAACAGTGGACACAGAATAGTTGACACAAGAGAAATTGGTGATTAGAACTTCAGTAAGTAGAACAAGAATGAACACTTGTATGCAAACAATTCTTCAAGATTATAATTGTCCATTACATGCTTATTTAACAACCAGTAAACATCACCAGTATAAATAATGCAAGTCACAAATTACAGATGTCCATGCAATAATCACTTTAGACTACACACATTCTGAATCACAGTCTTAAAACTGATTGGATTGGCTGCTTCAGAAACGGTGCTTTTATACTTTATGTTGTTGTTTAATATGTGACAAGTTTGTTGTGGATGCTGGTAGAATAATTGACAAATGTCTACTCGCATGCATGCATTTGGACGTGTGTGCATGCACACATACAAACACATTGCACTTGCATTGTATGACAACAGGGAAATTTGATTGTTTTGTTCAGGTTATACTGTGAGAGTGAATTCTCTGAAGGCCGACGGGCAGTGCAGTTAACAAATTACTACATTTTAGAAACAATTTTACATCAAATTGCACCAATATTGCCATTCTTAGCAGAAGAAATTTACATGTACCATCCTTTGAAATCAGGTAATACTTGTTTATATATTTATGTGTGAATATTTATTTTGATAGATGTGCAGAAGAATTAATCTCAATATGACTGTTTTTTAGATGTTAAGTATTCTTGTAGGACTATTACTATCAGCAATAAGAAAATATCCCAAGTTTCATTGACTGTGTGGGTGAGTTATGTACAGGATGTTTGATGTCATACAGACTTTGTTCATCATTTAGATGCAGTCTGTACACATGCATTAGTAGTTTTTTTGCCATGACTGTTCTTTAGCTTATTACAGATTAATTGGTTTGTATATTTTTTAGATCCAGTTTGAGTTTTTATTTGATTTCAGCATTTTGCTTCAGGTTATCACTTCTTGATCTAAGATGTAAGCATTAAAATAGTAATAGAATGTTAATAAAAAATTATTAACTTCTGATTAATCAAATAAATTAACTTAGAAAATTATAAGAATCTTATATCACATTAACCCTTAACTTCACTTTATCTAATGGTAGCTTAACATTACTTTAGTAAACAGAAAAAATTCATCTTTGTCTTTGATCATTATCTGAGTTCATTGTTCATTAATTATGTTTACGATAATTAAACATTACATTACATTATCTACACAGACAAAATTTTCAGATGTAGTAGAGGAGATACATACAAATCATACGTAACAGGAATTATTTTTCTGATGCTTGGTTTATTCACAGTAGCTATAAAAGTTGATGCTCATGTCAGATTGGAGAAACAATCTTTTATTTTTTCAGATTCCACTGCACTATAAAATAACTAAAACTCCAAAAACTATGTAACTACATGATCAGGTAGAGAAGTGTTTGAGTATTACAATAATTTATTTATTTTTTTTTTTATCTCAGATACTGTAAAAGTTATTCAGTTCTAAAGTCAGTACAGTGTCCTCTAATTTTTTGTTTTTAGTAGAGTACGTTTGTTGATTTCAAAGCAGCTCATGACAGCTGACCAAAAGTGGCTTTATAAAGTCATGTTTAAAATGAGTATACCTGGAAAACTGATCTACTTTATCAAGCTGACAATTAAATTTACATCATTTCATGGTGTGACTCCAAAATGTATGTGAACCATGATGGCATTCATTGTTCATCATGGTTCAGGTACTATCAAGTGTAGATATTATTGATATTGTGGCTCTAACCAAGGTTGCTTTGTAGAATACTTTTATGTCACTAGATTCATCTGCCAGGGATTATTGGCCTCCAGATAAATGATGACAAAACTAAGTAGATTAAAATTCTGTTTGTGGGACTGTATGAAAATCACGTATTGTAACGGGGCTAAAGGGAAGGGTTTTCATTTTATTAGAGTTATAAAATTATTTTCCATCTGCATGGTCAGTCCCAATGTGAAATAAAATTGTCGTCAAAGGAACAATGAAGTGAAATTGTGAACGGCGAGGTGGCAATGGAATGCGATGCCAAGTCTAAACACACGGTAATTAAGCATTGAGGCACGTACAAAGACGCGCAACAGGAACATGCGCGCATAGACGACGCACATCAGACTCCAAAGGGACGCCACGAAAAATGGCGAGAGACGAAGACTTTTGTTCCATGCGGTCCGTTGCTGCCGGATACTCTTAGAGGCCACGCCTTCCACAGCCACAATATTTTCGCCAGTCAGCATCGTCAACACCAGTGCACAATGCCAAACCATGCTACCTAAACGGTAACGAAAACTTTGTAATCTAAGGGGCCGTGTATGTTACCGGAAGCAGTCAAACAAAGTGGGGATTTGGTGAGTCGTTGTTTCGTCAGTTGGCGAAAAAGAACCAAGTGTAACGGACGCGAGTATTGGCGCGTGTTCCCGGTCGGGCAAAACTTTAGAAAAATGTGAAAACCATAAACACAGTTGACGACACACTCCCCCGGCCGGGGTTCATAAAATAGTTCGTGCACGAAGAAAAAATTTTCTAATATATATAAAGAGTGAAAATGTAACTTAAAACAACTTCTCGACTCGAAATGCGTACCATGGAGACCGGAAAGTGAAAAATGTGAAAAAACTTTCGAACAAATCTGTAGTGCGGCGCGTGGTTATCAGAGGCGCCAAGAGTTAAGCTATGGACGAGCTATTTCCCTATTTAATTAATTTTACTAATTCAACGAGCGCTCTAAAAATATGGGTATGTAAAAATTTGTGTGAATGTAATGAATGGGCAAACTGGGTCGTCTTTCTAGACTGTAAGTAAAATTTTGTTCTTAATTAAGGTGTCTATCATGTTAAAAATTATAACAATGTAGTTCAAAAGTTAAAAATAATATGAAAAGATTACTATTTTTGATATTCCATACATGGAAGGGAGAAGAGATGTTTATTAATCGTAAAAAAAATGTTATCTGCTAAATGATATACTTTGTTAAATAAATCATTTCAAACACCTTATTTCATTTGCTGCACTGATCAGTTCGTCGTACGAGCGGGGTTAGTTCACCACGAGAGATCCGGCCAGATCACGTAAAAGAAATAAAGGTAGGTGGAAGTTTGAAATTTTTTTATATAATAAATAAAATAAATAAATAAAGTTACAGTATTAAGTAGGACCTTGTATTAGATAGGAGACGTCACAGTATCATAGAACTTACAGCATTAACGTGTATTAATATTTTTCAAATTAGCATTACTGACATTTAAACAGAATATTGCACACACAGAGACTGTACATTATTGGTACTACATACGCCACTTATTATTCTGTATTAACTTGTCAAAGAAAATCATTTGCAATATAATTGTTGAGCATTTATATGGGCTGATGCTCCACGTTTTTAAAATCCATACTTAATGGTGGGCAGGGCTCTTGTCTTACATCAGGTTTTCATGATTTTGTTGTGCAACTTCTTTAACAACATGACAGACAACGTGCCTTTTATCTGTGCAGATGATTGGTTTTTATAAACACCTGACAGATTGTTGCGTGCATTAAGTATTGCTGTGTAGCTGATTTTCCCATCTCTATGAGAAACCATTTTTTTTTTATAATTATAATTTGCAGCATCAAGGACCCTGAAAACATTTTTTATTTAATTTACTGCCATAACACTTTTCTCTTTTGATAACACATGATTTGTCTGTATAAGCATTGAAAGCTACACTCAGAAGGTGTGCATAGTTGTTATACTTTTTTCAAACAATCATAAAAGCAAATAGAAAATTCTAATGAACAAAGTGTGTTATGTGGGATTCAAGTACAATAAACAGGGTATGTTGTAAAGGGACTGGAGAAAAAGCATATATTGTAAGGAAAACACAATAAGCAGGGTATTTTAATGAAGTTTTTCCAGTTTATATATGTAAACTGGAGTATTTGTATGACTGGACTTGTACTTTTTAAGATAGCCTGTTATAAATTTGAATTAGGTGAATGAGTTTGTATATATCTGGGCTTGCAGGTGAACATAGGCAGTGTTATATCTTCAGAAATCCGAATATTGTCAGCTGACCAGGACTACTTCTGGTTGCAGAAATACTTGAAAAACAGACTGATTTCTTGTGACACTAAGATAAAGATGAACATGATCTTTTATTATTTGAAAAACATTTACAGAAGGATCTACAGCTCAGTGTTGAAGGGCAGACTTAGGAAAGATGACTTAATCTGGAAGTGTATCATCTCTCCCAAGAGCCAAATATCATACAAATTATTAAATTTGAACGTCTTTGCTGGGGAAATGAAAATATCCATAAAGTGCTAATGTAGATAAACTGTATGGGACAAAGTAGGACCAGGCGAGTTGGTCAGTCAAGGCTTGCTGTATAGATGGTGTGAGGGAGGATGCTGAGAATGACTGGAGTGCAGAATTGGAGAGCAGCGGCATGTGATTCACCAAATTGCCAAGCTCCTTTAGGAAACCAGAATTAATATCATGGATTGTAGCACTATTGGATGATGGTAGTATCCCCTCTCTAAGAAGAAAAGAAATACAATAACGGTTTTGTTGCCATGTTTAACAGCTGATGAACATTTATGGCATGTTTTTACAGCTTTCACTCAGGACTTGATGTACAAAATCAGACACACACACACACAAACAGGGTTTGGTTTAGGCCACAGTCACATTTTTAAAGTAACATTTATGTGTGAAAAATGCTATAAAAAGAGTCTACAATAACTTATTTGGCAGTGATCACACTTGGAATTTCTACCAGAAACTGAGGAGTCTTCAGGGTTGCCCACTGGGGATTGTGTCTAGATCCATATGTGGCCACACTTGCAGGAAAAATGCTGTGTTTTGCTTTTGAAAATCAAATTCCAAATTGGGAGAGAATTTTAAGTTATGCATTTTGTGATGTGTATATTGGGATACATTAAAGTGTAATTGAATGTTCTAAAAGAGTATAAAATGCCTTACAAGTTTTATAGCATTTATATCCTTACATTATTACTCTTTGTTCTATCTAAAGTTTTACTGAGCGAGTGTACACATATGAGGGGGTACCCCAAAAATAACTGAAAGTGTGAAGTAAATTGTAACATTTTTATTTACTGAAACTTTAGTCTCCTTCAGAATACTCTCCATGCATGACTCATGTCACAATGGTTTTCTCACTGTAGAAACATCCAACATTTGTGGAATATTGTCCAGGCAGGTTTTCTTTGACTTCCTCAGTGGTACAAAAAGTGCTTTATGTTGAGTTCTTTTTTCATACACAGGAACAAGAAAAGTCATGAGGCAAGATCAGGCAAAGTAGGGAGGGTGAGGGACAATGGTCATCCTGTTTTTTCAAGCAGAATGATCACTGTTGCACACCACTATATAAAAATTATCCCGATTAGCGCTTTCAAGCTTCACAGCTCATCGTCAGATCGGAATTCCTGAGCTGTGAAGCTTGAAAGCGCTAATCGGGATAATTTTACTTCCATATTCCTTAAGGAAATGGAAGTATGGTGATGGCAAAAAAAATCGTGTTCGAGATTATTGCAGATTCTGATTGTACTACACTCAAAACATGAAAAAAAGTCGTTTTTCAAAAAGTGTCTGTGTGTGTGTGTGTCTGTCTGTGTGTCTGTACATTTTTTTTCTATGGCAAACGATAACTGCCGCAAATTCAAACAGAATCAAATAATTTTTTGCGTACAGCCCTGATTTGTACTCACTCACGACCTATTGTTTTTGGTGAAGATCGGTTGAGGAAAAGGGGTAGTTTACCTGCAACGGTTTTTTTTTATCAAGGGTAATTTTTTTTTGGCAAACGATAATAGCCACAAATTCAAACAGAATCAAATAATGTTTCGCATACAGCCCTGAATTATGGAGTTCTCAAGACCTATTGTTTTTGGTGAAGATCGGTTAAGGGAAAGGGGTAGTTTACCTGCAACGTTTTATGTTTTAAAAAGGGTAATTTTTTCTATGACGAACGATAACTGCCGCATATTCAAACAGAATCAAATAATTTTTTGCATACACCCATGAATTGTAGAGAACTCAAGGCCTTTTGATTTTGGTGAAGATCGGTTAAGGGGAAGGGGTAGTTTACCTGCAACCTTTTACGTTTTAACAACAGTAAAGTACTTGAAAATTCATTTAAACTTTTTCAAACAATGGTAATTGTAAAAAATAAAATAATTTTGTTGCCAGGCAATAAAATTATAATTTTTTCATTTTAATGTAAATCATGTATGAGAGAAAATATATCGTTCGTGACAGGCAAGCATATCTCAGTTATGTAATGTTTACGTTTCCATTTTATTATTATGACTACCGCAATAAAAAGGCAGGGAAGACACACACACACACACAAAATTCGCCTTATTTCTGGCCTCATTCATGTTTATTTTCTTACATTTGCATGCTTTTTAAATGGAAAGTGCCGAAACCCGTACCAACATAACGCGTGCAAGCCGAAAAAGTGTCCAGTGTGGATAGCGATTTGCTTCCTGTGGATCGCTGGGCAGTGTAACTGCACATGTTTACAGAGGAACGATTCATAGACAGACTTTTCGTTTTGAGGGAATGAACCCTCTGCAAGATGCTGAGGGTCTATGAGTGACTTCGGAGCGCTCCTTCTTTTCTGCGTGTTTGTTCTGTGAAACGTACACTGTAGATTCGCAGCTTTACTCTAAGCAACGCTCAATAGGAAATGTTGAAAATTTTTGTCCACGGTGTACCCTCATAAACACTAAACCTGCTCTGATGTTTTAATTACGGACATCATAATATTAAAACTTTGGAAACTTGAGCACTACTTAATGGAGATCAATCATTAACTTATACAAGCCATTAATTTTATGCATATTTTTTGTATATATGTGTACAACGTTATCGGCAAGAAAGAAGTAGTTTTTGTTAAAATTCCTTCCCAGGATATTTGGCCGTAGTCCAATGTTTTCTACAAAACCAGATGTTTCGGCAATGCCATCAACTTCCATCATCAGTGAAAATTGAGTGCGATAACGTGAGGTGGTATACATTAGTGACCACAGTACTGTGGTTAAGGCTGAAGCAGTAAGTAGAAAGAAGTAGTTTCTATGGTAATATTTCATTTCGAAAATGATTTTAAATATAAATCTTAGAATATGGAAATCATGTATGGTTCTCCATACTGATATTTTATATAGTGGTGTGCAACAGTGATCATTCTGCTTGTGATTTCAACCACTAACACAAATTTCTTCATTAAATCCTGTTTTTTGACAAAAACTATTGGACGCAGAGGACATTATGGGCAGATGGACAGGGTTGTCATGGTGCAGAAACCAATCACCACTCCCACATCTCCAGACATTTTTGTTGTATACTTTGAAACAGTCTTCTTAACATGTCCAGGTATAAATACTGATCCACTGTCTCTCCAGGAGGAACAAATTCTGTGTGAACAATCCCGTTTACATAAACAATGGAAATCAACACACTACCTTCACTTTTGTTCTAACTTTGCTGTTCTTTTTTTGGTCTTGTTGAACTTTGTGATTTCCACTGGCTTGATTGTTGTTTCATTTCCAGATCATAACCATAGCATAAAATCTCATCATGTTCCACAACTTTAAAAAGAAAGTGTGGATCATTTCAATTCAAAGTTGGTCTTTTCAATAATGGCACACATTATCACGGCTGGTTTTCTGATCTTTTGTGAGTAACTGAGGCAACTCTTTTGTGTTTCACATTCAAATTTTGTGTTAAAATTGGTTAACAAGAACTCCCAAGACACACAAGTCAATTCAGAAAACTTTTCAATACTCGACAATGATCTTTGTAACTTGCATTGCTAACTTTTTCAGGATTTTCATCATTCCTATTTGTGGAAGTTTCGCCAGATCTTGGTTGGTCTTGAACATGCAAAAACCCAATCTTACAATCTTGGGTCAGTCTTTCCTCTTGTTTGACATGCCAAAACCAATCATAGACATATGTTTTACTTGAAGCTTCCTCTTGAAAAGCATTTTGAAGTGTCACTACTACTTCAGCAGCTGTTTTCCCCAAGGGGGAAACAAAATTTAACTCAGAGTCTCTTTTCGTAACGACCACCCATCATAAAAATTGCAGAACACGTTTAACAAGAAAACTGACATGGAACACCATGTGAACAATACAGAGCAATGCCACTTGGCAGACTGCCACAGAGTGCTGTAAGCTTGCTACACTTAGTGGCACAATTCGCACCTATGTCTAGCTTGTGCACCAGGTACAGATTCTGGTTATTTTTGGGTACCACCCTTATATATACAGTAATAACAATGATGTCATACAGTATTACATACTAATTAATGAATGTACTGTTAGACTACTTTATGTTTTGTCAAATCTCTCCGTAAATACCCCTACCTCTGCAGTCTCAATTTTATTTTACTCGTAAGCTATCTGATAATTTTGTGCTACCATTATATTAATAATATGTATACAAAGCAAACATATTGTAACATCACAAGATGTCACCTAACCTAAGTATATGTTATCAGATTTTATAAAAACAAAACAACCATGTAAATAGGTATATAATAGTAGAAATAACCAAGAAAGAAGAAACCAAGAAAGAAGAATGAAGCAGAAGTGCCACATGAAACAGTAACCCAAGGGCTGTTTGACACTACAACTAGACTGAGACTAAAACGAACTGATGGACAGAGTAAATTTACATTCAGCTGTCAATTCAGTAAATAGTTGATGTAAACCGAATGTCATATGTAAACAAAAAATGAACTAATGAGCAGTTAAATACTGTGAAAGCAGAATTAGCATTTTGCTGATAATAGATGTGACAATGACCAGTAGATTATGAATGCCAAAACTAATGTTAACAATGGCTACATAGTGAGAACTAAGATGTATTTCAGCATCAAATATACTTGTTAGAAAAGAGAACTATTTATAAGAGAGAATCTTATACAAATAAGATGTCTCCACAATTTACCGAATTGAGAACCAATAGGCATTATTAAGGCCAAATTTCAATGTAGGCGATATGTCTTAGCAAGCTGAGACCAAACATTAGTCAGTAAATTGGCTATTGAGGATTAGCACAAGTGTAAACTAAAATACACAGAACTATGGTTATGCCTTGACATAACAAAAAATATTATTAAAACAATAGGTTTAATCATAATTTTAATTGTTAAATAGTAGTTTAAAACGAATTAGCATAAAACGAAATGTCATAGTCAGTAGGATCATTTATTACAATGTATAGAGTTTAGGTGTACAAGTAATGTTCAGCAAAAAATGTCAGTACAGCATTAATGGTGTTCGCACATAAACATTTGATTAATAAAATGTTATGTGAACACAAGCAATATTAACCAAAAGTGTAAAATCGGCGACTAAGAAATAGCAGACGACAGTGAAAGTGATGTACCCGAACGTCCACAAATTCAAAAAAGCAGGATACAGAATCGCTTACAAAACTACTAACAAAACAGAACACACACTATCAAAACGCATGCCCAAAGCACAAAACAAATTCGATCTACCCGGTGTATATAAACTAAATTGTTCAAATTGCAGTAAATTCTACATAGGCCAGACAGGACGTAGCTTCAAACAGAGATACATTGAACACACAAAAGCACTCCACACCACTACAGAATCTACCTTCGCAAACCACCTCATTGAAGCAAACCACACATATAAAAACATCGACAATAACATGAACATACTACACGTACACACAAAAGGCCGAAAACTAAACAATCTAGAACAATTAGAAATATACAAACACACAAAAACAAATAAAAACGACATCCTAAACGAACAGACACAATTCAAATCGCACGCATTATTCGAACACATCTCACCACACACACACAGCTTCAATCTTTCGAAACACTTTCTCGTCGCCAACAACAAGACGAGCAGCGCTACTAACGACAGCCTCTGATGAAGCCTTCTATAGGTGAAAGCCGGTTTAGGCTGTAAGGTAAAACTTTACATTTTTACTTATAAAAAACTTTGTGTTCCGAGTCGTCAATATTATAGTGATATTTAATTAGTCAGTAAATTGGCTATTGAGGATTAGCACAAGTGTAAACTAAAATACACAGAACTATGGTTATGCCTTGACATAACAAAAAATATTATTAAAACAATAGGTTTAATCATAATTTTAATTGTTAAATAGTAGTTTAAAACGAATTAGCATAAAATGAAATGTCATAGTCAGTAGGATCATTTATAACAATGTATAGAGTTTAGGTGTACAAGTAATGTTCAGCAAAAAATGTCAGTACAGCATTAATGGTGTTCGCACATAAACATTTGATTAATAAAATGTTATGTGAACACAAGCAATATTAACCAAAAGTGTAAAATCGGCGACTAAGAAATAGCAGACGACAGTGAAAGTGATGTACCCGAACGTTGGTTTTATAACAATGTCGGTCAAAGTGAAAGTAATTCGAGAATGAGTGATATCAAATTAAAGGAAAACAAACAATCTTTAATTTGATAGTAATATTAACCCAATCGCAACTGTATTTAGTGCGGGAGAGATGTTAGCATCATTCTAAAAATGTACATCGGGAAACTGTTTAAGAATAATAACAAAAACGACAACGAGCTGTCACCGCAACATTTGACGGTTAGAAAAAGCCGTTATCAACTGCCAAAAAGTGACACGTCACACCGACACACCTACCAAAGCCAATCAGAAAATTAGTTAGTAATTAACATTTTTACCTAAGGCCGTTCAAAGAAGGGGGTATATAAAGACGAAACAGCGAATTTTGAGACAGACCTTTACTGACTAGCGTGTAGCACAGACGTGTGCCCGTCATCTCTACATTTTTTAATAACACTTAGCGTCATTTACATAGTACATTGGAACCAATAGTTCAACAACAAGAAACGACTACTTCGAGTTCACCTACAATAGACAACAGTGATTAAGTGCAGTATCATTTTAATTTTGTGCGGGAATAACGAACAGAAAATAATTTATTGTTATTATTCCCGATCCATTTTAATCAGAAGAGGATCGCATTATTCTGTTCTTGTGCGAGTTTAGTGCCGAAACCCAGTAATCATTATAATCCGATTACTGAAGTGATTAATAAGTTTTAATTAAATAATTAAAACTCAGAAGGTAACAGTGCAATCATTACTATTCTTGATCTGAGCGCCATAACCTGTACTCTTTTCAACAATAACCTGTACTGACGCAAAACACAAAAACATTTTTTAAGATTACACCACGTCTCAATTTATTATACAAATTTGTTATTAGTAATTAAGCTATATGTTAGTTGTAAGGGTTCTCACTTGATAAATATTGTCACTAAAAAAGCAAGCGTTGATGAAACGCGCGATCTTTCAACAGATCGTTTTTTTTTTAATTTTGTTTACTTTGCGAAAGTAACCTAAAACTTTGTTGATCAATTTTATATCAAAAGGATTATTGGATATTGTGTAGGCATAATTGTTTTCTTTCGTGTCTCAAAGAATTCACTACTGAGATTATCATAATTTGAATATTAAAAATAAATAGCATCTGGACTTAACCAGATTTATAATTCATGTTCTGAGCAAGCCGTATAAGGCATATAATAACTGACTTTTAATTGTACAACTTTGTACTACTGAGATTATCATAACTTTAATATTAAAAATACATAGCATCTGGACTTAACCAGATTTATAATTCATGTTCTGAGCAAGCCGTGTAAGGCATATAATAACTGACTTTTAATTGTACAACTTTGTATGTTTGCATTATATTTGTTTTTGAATTCTCCATAAGGGTGTAAATAAACCCATTATTAACAGCATCACCTGATTTTGATTTATTTCTATAGGATAATTGAATATTTTCTTTCAACAAGCTTAAACAACCTTCTGTTGTGTTTAACATATTGGAATAGCATTGCCACAAGGTGGTACTCAACTATTTTAAATTTTCTAATCATCCAGTAATTTTTATGTGTGGGTTTTACACGGGATTTTCCCTGAATAAATCCGTGTAGCGCCCACTAATTAATAAACAAGGTAACCTAACCTTGCAACCAAAGGGAGTTGGTGATTGTAAGCTGAGTTGACAGTTTAGTGAACTTCTAGTAAACACAATCAGGTACGTAAAAGCATATATTTGTTTATGATATTGTCCAGACTTTACGAGACGTGACATACTCAGACTATCTGCAATCTGGAGAAGAAGTTTTTACTACCAGTTTCAACCAGACGAGAACTATTATCAAGCAACCAACTGCTATACTTCATGTTTTAACTTAAGTTAATGTAGCACTTAAGTATAATCAACCTCACTATTTTATTTATTTAATACAAGGGGATTTTTTTAAACAAGTATAATTAAACCATTGTAAACACTGTGAGTAACTTTGAATGTTTTATTTTAAATTACTTTACTACATTAGTAACCTTCAATTAGAAACAACCATTCTCAACATTGAGGTATCTCAAAAGAATACTTCACACATAGTTGAACTTTGCTTTAACGAGACTTTTAATATTTTAACCACGAATATAAGTTTAAATAACCACACATTTATTTTGTTTCAAGTTAACTTAAACGTAACGTAAATTTGATTATAATAATAAACAATAAAACCCCTAATCTCATTTCGTTATAAATTGGCGCACCAACTAGCGTGGCTTAAAAAATATTCAATAAATATATTTTTTATATTTTAGCCCGGTAGACACGAAAAATTAACATGCCGCACACCCACCAATACGATACAAGATATAAGGATAGTAGGGTAGGAGAGATGCAAAGGGAGGTAGATACATACGAAGCGCAACCCACAGACGAGATGGAAGTTATTACAATCAATAATATCGAAACTAGTACCGACGAAATACCTCATGTAGAACCAGAGATAGAAGTGACTGTCGACAACCAACCCAGACGGCCTGAAGAACTCCCACAACCAAACAAGCCGACTGAAGAGATGAGATGGGAAGCAATGATGAAGATGATGATGGAACAATTCGGACAGGTTAAGGAAGACAGCCAGAAAAATATGGAAGCATTGAAGGAAGATAATCGAACTTTAAAAGAAGATGGTAGGAAATCCCGGGAAGAGAACCAAAGAAATATTGAGCTATTGAATAGAAATATAGAGTTGATAAAGGAGGACCTAAATAAAAGGATTGACAATACTCATAAGTCTATAGACGCGCTGAACAGTAAAATCGACGATAACCGTCAAGCCATTAGAGAAGAATTGAACACCACCTTGATCGAAATTAGCAGGAGGATGGAAGAAGGCAGTGATAAAATAAACACAAGAATAGACGTGGAGATTGCCGTTGTGAGGGAGGAAATCGTCGAAATAAATAAAAGGTGCGAACAACACGACCAGGACTTACAGCGAACCCGAGAAGAGGTCGACGGGAGACTCAATACCATGGAGGAGGTGACCGAAGCAAGGATAGAGTCTTTAAAAAGGACAAATCAAGATGAGATAAAAAGGGTAAGGTTAGACGTAGGTGAGCGCTGCGAAGAAGTGAGTACCTCAGTAGATGCAGTAAGGAATTTAACCGTCGCAAATCGAGAGAGGATTGAAGAACTCAGACAGCAGGAAATAGTGCAAATGCGGGAGGAGATTGAGATTATCCGCAACCGTCCGATACCAGGTCAGTACTTACTACCGACTGATAACTGCGACGCGATCAATTTTAGAAATTATCGACGTAATCCCATCGAATTTTTAGCGCGTGTGGAAGAACACTTGGCGCGGATTAGAGAAACTAGGTGGAATAACATAAAAAGTTTGATCGACGAATACTTCAAAGAAATCTACGACAATTGGTGGACTGCAACGCGCCACGAGGTTCATAGTTACGATGAATTCAAAACTCAATTCCGCGCAAAATATTGGTCCGAGGCGACGCAAAACATCGTACGAGACCATATATGTCACGGAAGATACGATGCGAACCGAGGAGGGACCATGACTTCATACTTCTTAGGTCAAGTATGTCTCGCACGAAACCTAGAAACAAAGATACCGGAGGAATGTCTTGTCACCAAATTGTCGTATCACTTTGAGGAGGGTGTCACGAAAGCACGTCAGTGGGGACAGATTAAGACAATAGCAGCTATGTCAGCGCTGCTCGAAGATCAGGAGCACGAGGGATATTACCGTAGGAGTCGTCGACGAAATGACCAGTTTAATACCATGGGCGGCAATACGAACAATAATAATAATAACTACCCTCGAAATTCTCGAAATAATTTTAATAATAATGGTCAGACAAACCAAAATTATAATAACGCTAATCACAATAACAATAATAATAGGCCGAATAATCCGAGTAATAATAATGGCAACCAGAATAACAATAATAATAACAATAACCGGCGACCCAATTTTAATAACAACACCAATCGACCACCAAACCAAGGCGGGAATAACCAACCGTCGCAATATCGACGAGCAAATTATGTACAAGCCAATTACGACTCCGATAGAAGGCGAAGATACCAACGTAGGGACAGCTACAGTGGAGACAGAGGAAGCCTGAGAGGAGGACGATGGAGGAGTAGTAGCATTGAGGGCGACAACCGCAATAGCGACTACAGGCCACAAGTGAATTTTGTACAAGCCCATGACCAGTCCGACCCAGGGAGACCTGATACCCGACCACAGCCAAACACCACGAATAATGATGACGAAGGAGATTGGGTACCAGTCTGTGAGAGGCGCCTGGCTTTACAATAGTGCACAACCGAGCAGGCAGCTCTAGAGAGTCCAGACCCGGAGATGGCAGCCGACCCAGCACGTCCCAAGACGCAAGAATACAATACCCATAAATAGAGTGGAAGAGCACAAATAACCCCATGAATATCGATTAGTAAACAATGATTAATATTAAGGACGGATAATATGTAATAGTAAGCAACATTTCTCACCCGAACGTTTAGGGTATAAAAGATAAAATATATATATTTAAAAAAAAACCACTACTATAAACAAACTCATTTGTTGTTAAGCTACAAAATGTTGAAGGTAACTAATTAACTATAACTAGTCAATTTGCCTTATCAAGTTACAAAAGTGTGTAGATTTAAGATGTAAGCCCAAACCATTTGTTACTGGTGAAAATTTACCAGATCTATCACACCAAGGGATAGACAATTATATAATGTCAATCAAATGATTTAATAAGAAAAAGACATCTATTATGTCACAAAGAGCCAGTAGTGGCTTGTAAATACAACTACTGTACTATACCTAGAGAAAAAATATGTATCCAGATGGATATTCTATGTAAATTAATGTTTATAAAATGATTATTGTATACCTCTCATAAAACTCAAATGTTAAATTAAATCGTCCAGAATAAAGGTTCACCCAACTAACCTTTGAAGGAGTAGAGAGGCAGTATAACAAAGTGTGTAAAATAAAAGAAGGACATTATTATGGAATGTAAGGAAAGAAAAAAAATAATATTTGTGAAACAAACCATGTAAACCCCAAGAATGTCTATGAAATTAGATATTAGTATGTTATTATATTGTCAAATGAAATTGTAATTACAGCATAGTATATAGTATATAAAATCATCCAGAATAAGTGAAAACCACCATCACTTGAAGGAGTAGAGAAGAAAAATAACAAAGAGTGTTAATTGTAAGAATAACTATAGTTATAATGGAATGAAAGGAAAGAAAAATGTTTGTCAATTATCAAATATTATACATCACCAGAATATGTCAGAGAACATCAAACAAAAAAACCATTTAGTATACAAACAATGTAAGCCCTGATAATTCAGGATGAATATAACTCGTTAAGAAGGATTTATTGGACTATTGTGAAAACAAAAATATTGTAGACTCTAGATAGAACAAACCAAATGCATAAGTACTGTAAACATCAAAACAAGTGTATAATCTTAAGAATATTTAAACGAACCAAAACAAATTGTTAACTAGTACATAAGTAACTATATAGCTGATAAAAGCATAGCTGAAAAACATCAAGTCTAAAGGAAGTAATTACCTGTAAGAAAGAAAGTATGTTAGCAAGTATAAAGATGGAAATGTGATCTAAATGACAACCTCTGATACCTTGAATATTATAGTGAATATATTATATTATTGAATATGAATGATATGTGATATTTTTTTGAGTTGTGATAGTGCAACTATTGCCAGGTGCAATGTTTATTTTTTTTTCAGACAGAGAAGAGTAATGCCTCTGAATCTGAGAATGTGTAGTGAGGAACGGCAGAGGATGTTAGCCATAGTGAGCCACCCTGATTCCGAAACCTCTACAACAGTTAGGGAATTATATTGTTTTATTGTATCAAGGAATATTATGAAAGAATCTGTGAGGTATGAATTATAATAACCATTAAGATAATCACGAATGCAAAGATATGTGATGAGAAAGTAGAATGTGAATAAGACAGGGAATAGTTAACTTGAGAAACAAGATCAATTGTAGTTGAATGACTTAGAGAGTAAGCAACTTGAAAATACTAGTAAATTAAGAATTGTACCATTGGATAAAAAACCAACCTAGAGTAATGCACCAATAGTATGTTTAAAAAATCAAAGAGTACAAGAGAAAAATTTTTTATTAAAGTATACTAAGAAACTGACATGAATTGATAATTTTACAAAAAATAAATTTTTTCAAATGATCAATTTTAAAGAGGGTGTATATGTAACATCACAAGATGTCACCTAACCTAAGTGTATGTTATCAGATTTTATAAAAACAAAACAACCATGTAAATAGGTATATAATAGTAGAAATAACCAAGAAAGAAGAAACCAAGAAAGAAGAATGAAGCAGAAGTGCCACATGAAACAGTAACCCAAGGGCTGTTTGACACTACAACTAGACTGAGACTAAAACGAACTGATGGACAGAGTAAATTTACATTCAGCTGTCAATTCAGTAAATAGTTGATGTAAACCGAATGTCATATGTAAACAAAAAATGAACTAATGAGCAGTTAAATACTGTGAAAGCAGAATTAGCATTTTGCTGATAATAGATGTGACAATGACCAGTAGATTATGAATGCCAAAACTAATGTTAACAATGGCTACATAGTGAGAACTAAGATGTATTTCAGCATCAAATATACTTGTTAGAAAAGAGAACTATTTATAAGAGAGAATCTTATACAAATAAGATGTCTCCACAATTTACCGAATTGAGAACCAATAGGCATTATTAAGGCCAAATTTCAATGTAGGCGATATGTCTTAGCAAGCTGAGACCAAACATTAGTCAGTAAATTGGCTATTGAGGATTAGCACAAGTGTAAACTAAAATACACAGAACTATGGTTATGCCTTGACATAACAAAAAATATTATTAAAACAATAGGTTTAATCATAATTTTAATTGTTAAATAGTAGTTTAAAACGAATTAGCATAAAACGAAATGTCATAGTCAGTAGGATCATTTATTACAATGTATAGAGTTTAGGTGTACAAGTAATGTTCAGCAAAAAATGTCAGTACAGCATTAATGGTGTTCGCACATAAACATTTGATTAATAAAATGTTATGTGAACACAAGCAATATTAACCAAAAGTGTAAAATCGGCGACTAAGAAATAGCAGACGACAGTGAAAGTGATGTACCCGAACGTTGGTTTTATAACAATGTCGGTCAAAGTGAAAGTAATTCGAGAACGAGTGATATCAAATTAAAGGAAAACAAACAATCTTTAATTTGATAGTAATATTAACCCAATCGCAACTGTATTTAGTGCGGGAGAGATGTTAGCATCATTCTAAAAATGTACATCGGGAAACTGTTTAAGAATAATAACAAAAACGACAACGAGCTGTCACCGCAACATTTGACGGTTAGAAAAAGCTGTTATCAACTGCCAAAAAGTGACACGTCACACCGACACACCTACCAAAGCCAATCAGAAAATTAGTTAGTAATTAACATTTTTACCTAAGGCCGTTCAAAGAAGGGGGTATATAAAGACGAAACAGCGAATTTTGAGACAGACCTTTACTGACTAGCGTGTAGCACAGACGTGTGCCCGTCATCTCTACATTTTTTAATAACACTTGGCGTCATTTACATAGTACATTGGAACCAATAGTTCAACAACAAGAAACGACTACTTCGAGTTCACCTACAATAGACAACAGTGATTAAGTGCAGTATCATTTTAATTTTGTGCGGGAATAACGAACAGAAAATAATTTATTGTTATTATTCCCGATCCATTTTAATCAGAAGAGGATCGCATTATTCTGTTCTTGTGCGAGTTTAGTGCCGAAACCCAGTAATCATTATAATCCGATTACTGAAGTGATTAATAAGTTTTAATTAAATAATTAAAACTCAGAAGGTAACAGTGCAATCATTACTATTCTTGATCTGAGCGCCATAACCTGTACTCTTTTCAACAATAACCTGTACTGACGCAAAACACAAAAACATTTTTTAAGATTACACCACGTCTCAATTTATTATACAAATTTGTTATTAGTAATTAAGCTATATGTTAGTTGTAAGGGTTCTCACTTGATAAATATTGTCACTAAAAAAGCAAGCGTTGATGAAACGCGCGATCTTTCAACAGATCGTTTTTTTTTAATTTTGTTTACTTTGCGAAAGTAACCTAAAACTTTGTTGATCAATTTTATATCAAAAGGATTATTGGATATTGTGTAGGCATAATTGTTTTCTTTCGTGTCTCAAAGAATTCACTACTGAGATTATCATAATTTGAATATTAAAAATAAATAGCATCTGGACTTAACCAGATTTATAATTCATGTTCTGAGCAAGCCGTATAAGGCATATAATAACTGACTTTTAATTGTACAACTTTGTACTACTGAGATTATCATAACTTTAATATTAAAAATAAATAGCATCTGGACTTAACCAGATTTATAATTCATGTTCTGAGCAAGCCGTGTAAGGCATATAATAACTGACTTTTAATTGTACAACTTTGTATGTTTGCATTATATTTGTTTTTGAATTCTCCATAAGGGTGTAAATAAACCCATTATTAACAGCATCACCTGATTTTTATTTATTTCTATAGGATAATTGAATATTTTCTTTCAACAAGCTTAAACAACCTTCTGTTGTGTTTAACATATTGGAATAGCATTGCCACAAGGTGGTACTCAACTATTTTAAATTTTCTAATCATCCAGTAATTTTTATGTGTGGGTTTTACACGGGATTTTCCCTGAATAAATCCGTGTGGCGCCCACTAATTAATAAACAAGGTAACCTAACCTTGCAACCAAAGGGAGTTGGTGATTGTAAGCTGAGTTGACAGTTTAGTGAACTTCTAGTAAACACAATCAGGTACGTAAAAGCATATATTTGTTTATGATATTGTCCAGACTTTACGAGGCGTGACATACTCAGACTACCTGCAATCTGGAGAAGAAGTTTTTACTACCAGTTTCAACCAGACGAGAACTATTATCAAGCAACCAACTGCTATACTTCATGTTTTAACTTAAGTTAATGTAGCACTTAAGTATAATCAACCTCACTATTTTATTTATTTAATACAAGGGGATTTTTTTAAACAAGTATAATTAAACCATTGTAAACACTGTGAGTAACTTTGAATGTTTTATTTTAAATTACTTTACTACATTAGTAACCTTCAATTAGAAACAACCATTCTCAACATTGAGGTATCTCAAAAGAATACTTCACACATAGTTGAACTTTGCTTTAACGAGACTTTTAATATTTTAACCACGAATATAAGTTTAAATAACCACACATTTATTTTGTTTCAAGTTAACTTAAACGTAACGTAAATTTGATTATAATAATAAACAATAAAACCCCTAATCTCATTTCGTTATAATATTGTTCTGTACATGAAAAAGTGTTTAGAAGTTGTGAAAAAACTTGAAAAACATGTCAGCCATAGCATTATCAGTCACATTTTTTAGTAGAGTATGGTAACAATTAAACATTGAAGAATGATAGCCAATACATAAGATGTCAAATATTAGATTTATTCTGTTAAGCAGATAGCTGATTATCAGAATTCAGTTTTGCAAAAGGTCAGTTCTGAAAATCAGTGTCCTTCTGTAATATTATTTTTTAATTATAAAGTCATGGATTATACAGTATTATTCAGTTTTTTAACCATACTTTTTTTATAATTTTCACTCAATTTAATATTTGTATCAGATTAATGTGAATGTATGAAAAATATAACTAATTTTGTAATTGCTAGTCTTCTTCTGTACTAATGCATTCCTCCAACTTTGATTGCTTTAAATAAATTCTTGACTTAGTATTGACTGTCGATCAATAAATTTGAATGGTGGAAGGTTTAACGAGGATCAGGCAATAAGTATACCACAAATGTTACTTTATTTGTGTTGATGTATAATTATTTTCATCATCAGAACCTGTGTACAGACAATAGAGAAAAACCACAACAGGAACAATTAAGTGTGTGTGTGTGTGTGTGCGCGCGCGCACGCGCGTAGGGGATGCATGAGGGAGTTGAGACAGTTTGTTTTAAATACTATTTAACAAATTAGGTGTGGGACAAAGTACTGTCAACTGGTGGAGAAATAGAAAGTCACTGCAGGATTACTGTATGCAGGTTGAATCGCAAAAGCACTTACTTAACTCCCGGTTCACAATTAAAAAAAACAACAAACGAGTTCGTCGAGGAATGGTTTATTACGCAATTCATGCCAAAAGTTAAAAGCTGCTTAATTAATCTAAAATTGCCTGTAAAAGCTCTACTTGTCACTGACAATGCACCAACCCACCCCGATGCTGATCAGTTAGTATGTGAGCAAGATATCAGTGTTTTCTTTTTGCCTCCTAACGTGACTAGTCTTATACAGCCTATTGACCAGAGAGTTATTGCAAATTTTGAAAGACGGTATAGGCGAAAACTGTTATCTGAAATTTTGGGTAAAATAGAAGAGACAGAACTTGTAGATGCTGTAAAAACTATAACATCAGAGATGTGATATACGTGGTAGCAACCGCGTTTGAAGAAATTTCCCACACTACTTTTATAGGTAAAATAAAAGAGAAAAACTCAGGACTTGTAGATTCTGTAAAGACTATAACATCAGAGATGTGATATACATGGTAGCAACCGCGTTTGAAGAAATTTTTCACACTACTTTTATAAAGTCATGGAGCAAAGCTTGGCCAGGCATTGAGAATTGCGTTGAGAAGAGGACGGAAGAAAATACACTCTTCGTTACAGATATCGTCCCAGATGATGACAATCAAAGTTTACTCTGTGATCTGTGAAAAATAGTGCTAGAATGGGAAAATCTTGAAGAAAGAGATGTCGAAGAATGGATAACTGGTGATCAAGAGCTTGAAAATGAAACTTTGGCTGATGAGGAAATTGTAAGTGTTGTCTGCCAACAAACTGATATTGACGAAGATGATATCGAAGAAGAAGGCAGTGAGGGAAAAGTCAGTCTTAAATTGGAAGCATTGCAGCTGGCAGTGCGATACGTTGAACAACGAGGTGAGACGTCTGCTATCGATGAGAAGGTGGTTTATGTTTTATGAGAAAGTGGCATGACTATGCTTTTAAAAATTCATTGAAAACTAAGAAGTAACCAACAACCATGGATTTTTTAAAGTGTAACTGATACTTTAATATACAGTATTGTTTGGTATCATAAATGCAGTAATTATTATTTTATTTCGCCAAGTGTTTTATTAGATTATTGTTGTACTTGTATTTAATTAATGTTGAGCTACTCACAACTTACTACAGTATTTTGCTAAACAATACATAGATTGCAATTTAATATATTTTTTCCATAAGTAAACAATATTAAAACATTTTAATCAGAATTAAAACTCACTTTGAAAAAAAATTCGGTTTAACCGACCGATCCTCCTGGTCCCGAGCTGACCAGTTAAGAGGGCATCCACTGTATGAAGAAATAACTGGTATATTATATATTTGAAATATTATGTCTATATATTTAAGTAAAACAATATATAAGGAATGTAATTACTTTGCTATCAGTTTTACAGATGTAAGACATGTATTGCTATCTGTACCAATTCCAATATATATTCAATGATAACTGCAGCTATAGTTATTTATAAGTATAATTAAGGGTTATTACATTTTGAATATTTTAAATTGTAATATTGTATTAATTATGTTTTGGAATATTATATTGTAATTGTGTCTATGTATTTAAAAGTGGCAATGCATCATGGATGTGGGAGAAGTGCCGCTTCCCCTAATATAAAAGACTGTTGTTAAATGCTTAGAGAAACACACCATGTTTAACAAAAATTGGAATTTTCGTGCAAATATTTATAATCGATAACTATATTTGTTTGGACTGGGTGGTATAGTGGGACGAATCTGTAGCTTACGTATGGATAAGAATGTGACAGGTTTGAGCGCATTTGTAACTGAGGTCGTTGACCAGACATGTATACGTATTGCAACTAGGCGAAGAAAATGTTGCAATTTCAGCATGTGGAGTAAGTGGGGGTTGTGTAGGACGAACGCCCTAGAGTCCAGTGTGTCTACCCCCCCCCCCTGGTATCCTATTGTTTGTGACAACTTACTAATGTACAGTATAGGTTGTGTTGTTTCCATATAATGGTGCAGCATGTAGTTTTTTTAAATTAAAAGTTATGTTTATGTTCATATTCAAATACGTGTCATAAATCTGTTCCCTATGCAGTTGTAAATATATTTAGTTTTGTCTAGAAAGTTTGATAGACACAAAATGTGAGTGTGTGTATGTTTAAACAGTGTTCAAGTTGGTCCTGTAATGGAGCCGGGAAGCATGAACAGAGAGAATGTTCCTCAACAATCATTCAGTAAAATCGCTGTGTCAGTTCATTCAGTTGCTGTAAGTCTACAGGATTGTTGTTCTATTGACAAACTTTTACACCAGGGTTTCAGATCATTATCTTTTCAAGAGAAACTTGATATATTATTAAACTTGGTAGGCCGTTAGGTAATCTAAACATAAGTAAGCAACAAAAGGTCGTAAAGTTTTTACACAACATTTTAATGTTAAATTGTAAGACGTTACACCCTAGTTGTGTGGTTGTAGTAAATCTTCGTATTTTGTTTGATGGCCGGGTTTAGTTTTTTCGAACATGGTTTAATTTATAACATGGTTATAAACTGGTTTTAGTGACGTATGTAGTTTACAAAAAGCAGAAAAGAGACATTAACTTTCCTATAGTAACATACGTATAGGCCCAAGATCAACTGAAGAAGTTTGGGAAAACATGCATAGAATTTAGTTTAAATAACCAATTTTGTCTGTCAGTAGAAGCCCATAACGAACTTATTCAAAAGAACAGGAGAATCTTAAAACATTTAATTAAAGCTACCTGTTTTGGTGGTGAAACAAGAACTCGCTTTTCGGGACTACAATGAGGCTCAGAATTCTTCAGAGAGGAAATTACATCGAGTTGCTATAGGAAATGATTGATTTCGATAGCAAGATAAAAAAAAAAAAAAAAAAACAGTTAAATAATGTTACAGTATTTTCAAGTGACATCCAAAATGACATCTCTTCCATTTCACAATACATGATGATTTAAATAAAACACAAAATTAATGATTCTTATTTTATTGCAATTATTATGGATAAAACTACAGACATAGCTACAAAATCTCAGTTACCTACAGTAATTCATTATGTGAAAAAGGATGGAAATATTGAAGTAAGGTTTTTGGGATTTAAAAATGTTAGTGATGATCGCACAGCTAATGATCTATCTCACCATGTTTTTAAAACAGAATATGCCTGTGTAAAGAAATCAGTAGCACAGACATGATGGTGGTACTGTCATGGCAGTGGAACACAGTGGTCTTCAATCTCGGTTTGAATCCAGAACAATGTCTGGAGCGATTTTTGTACATTGCTATACCTATAAGCCAAATTTGGTTGTCTCGCAATATAGTACAGTCACTGAAGGAAAAAATTCAAATTAAGTGGCTTCTACGAGATTGTTTGCATAAGGCTAGATAAAAGGGTGAGAAACAGTTTTAAAAAAAGTTCACACAAATTCCGTCGCGGTTTTTCGAAAAAGAAGAGGGGGAAGGTACAAAAAATTAGTTTTTTTAAATTATCTTGAAAAATAACAAATTTACGAAAAAAAGACAAATTACAAAAAGTAAAGAGCATTAAATTCTCTATAAAAAAGCTATTTATCATTTTTTTGTCAGGCCAATACTTTGTGAGAAAAATGGAATTGAAATATAAGAAAAAATTGATTGTCAGAGTCCGCCCCGATGAGCGGGAAGGCTAATTTTTTCTAACTTTGCAACATACAAATTTTAATAAAATCCATTATAATAGTCGTAGAGACAAAAATCAAAAAGCATTTTAAAGCTAAATGTTTGCACTTTTACATAAAATGAAAAGAAAATAATTAAATTATTAATAAATACTTAAAATAAAGTAATAACTTTTTTGTTTTTTATTTTTTTCAACTAATGCATAAACATATCAACAATTTATTACAAATGTATTTACATTAAAAAAAAAAAACTTCACAATATGAACTTTACATAGGTTTTTGAAAAAAATATTAAAAATTAGTACCGTATTGATTTATTGGCATAAAATGAGGGAGTTTTAAAATTTATCATTTTTTTGAGTTTGCAAGTATACATCATTTTGTTAACTTAAAATTTCTACAGAAATTTTCAAAATAAATATTTTTTAACAGAATTATGAACACGTAATGTTCATAATTATGAACAGTCAAAGTGTCTTCTATAAGACTGCGGTGTAAAGAATTGTTAACATTTAGTTAAATTTAAATAAATGTAACTTTTATTAATAAATGTAAAAATATGTCCATTGCGCGTATTAATATTAATAGTTAAAAACTAAAAAAAATATATTAATATGTAACTATTGTACATAAAACTACAATATTTGAGGTTTCTCTTCTACATAGTGAGAATTTATATCCGTGCATGGGGATAAAAAGAACAGACCCTGAAAGTTGAAGAATTTTAGGGAGAGTGAGGACAGCTGGTACATGCACCATACAGATATTGAATTAACGCAGTTTGATATTGAATGTTCTGTGAGTTCGATACTATTTTTTATATTGTATTTTGCTGGAAGTTCAATTTTATATTTTAAGATTTGTGTTAGTAATTTTGATATTTTATAATTTGGTGCGGTTCTAGCGTTTATTAAAGTTCTGATAGGTTTATTGATTTTGTGGAATTTTATTAAAGAATTTAATTTTGGTGGATCCATTTTATATTTAGTATTTAGATTTAGTATTTGGGTACTATTTTTTAGTATATTTGTTATTTGTGTTTGATATTTGTTTGTGGGATCTTTATTTAATGTTATGCAATTATTATTAACTATAAATTCTTCTGTTTTATCTGTGTTTTAAAAGTTATTTTATTGTCAGAATCTTCAATGATTGGAAGAAAAACTATTTTTGAATATATAAATAAAGTGGATTTTTTAATAACAATTTTATTTTAATGCGTAATAAATAAGTAAAATTTATACATAATAATATATACATAAATGAATAATAATGAGTTTTTAAACTTATATTCCTGAAAAAATTGCATGTCTATTACATAAACATGTATTTTATATGAAAATCCACCTTGTGAAAAATTTGGCCAACTTCGAATTAATTTTTCTACTAAAAGTATCGCCCTGACAAAAAAATGTGAATAACCTTTTTTATGCAGAATTTTATGCTCTTTCTTTTTGGTATTTTGTATTTTTCTCATAAATTTAATATTTTTTAAGATAATCACAAAACATTAATTTTTTGTACCTTCCCCCTCCATTTTTTTGAAAACCCACGACTGAATTTTTGTAAACTTTTTTTTTAATTCTTTCTTACCTTTTTATCTAGCCCTATGCAAAAAATCTCGTAGAAGCCACTTAATTTGCAATTTCTATTTTTTTTTTCAGCTTCAGTGACTGTACTAATAGGTTAGTTATATTAGAGAGTGTAATGTTTTTTATTATTTTGCATTTTTTATAACTTTTACTTCAAAATCAGCCAAGAGAACTGAAGCACTGGATACATAAGTTAAAAAGCGTTTTCCCAGATTGGCTCCTGCTAGATGGAACTACACCAGCAGGCTTTTAGAAACAGTGTATGAACACAAAATTGGCATTGTTAATTTACTGACGTCCATGACAGAAAATATGGACAGTTGGGATAACATGACAGAAAACATTGAAACTGTAATTACTGCTACCGTATTGATTTCTAAGTTACACAATTTAAATTTTAACTTTTCTTTCATTTTATTCTCGTAAATTTTCCCTCACACCGGTGTTTTATTTCAGAGTCTTCAGAAAAAATTTTTGATATCAGATTTTGTATAAACAAAATTAAAGGGTTTTCAGCTCATCTTAAAAAGCTCAAGGGAAGATTTTGATTGCTTTTGGAGTAAAATTGAAGAAACTATGTCTCATTTTAAAGTTAAGTTTTCAGTTCCTAGCAAAAGAATTTGAGTAGGTATCCTTTCTGTTGAAGATACAAAATCTTCATCCACAAGATTGTTTTATGAAAAAATTGATGTTATTGAAAAAAAACGTAACCCACAGATCAGTGACCCACAGCTATATTAAAATGTTTAAGTCTTTTGAGGCTCAAGGCAATTAAAGATTTAAAAAATAAATTTCCAGAAGAAGCACTCGTTTATCTGAAAGGTTTTACATACTACTACCACCTATTTAAATTTAAATATGTAATGAATAAACTTAAACTATTTTGTAAAATTAAATACTGTTTGGTATAAAATTGCGCGCGCGCTGTAGCGTGACAGATAGGCACATAAAAGTGAATGGTGAATTGATCATTAAAGTAATATAATAAAATGTTAAAATCCGAAGGAAGCAAAATAATAAAGAATTAATTCAGAGCAACCGTGCAGTACAATCATTGATTAAAAGTTTAAGTTCGTATAAAAGAAATGTTACTAGTGATGAATCATCAAAACCCAGTTTAATAACTCAAGGTGAAAAAATATAACCCAGGAAGGTAAGGAGTAGATAAGGAAGCAACCCAGAACATTACTAAACTCACAACGAAGGTAAGGAATAAATAAAAAAGAAACCCAGAACAAGGCAAGATCCACCATAAAAGGTGATGCATTTTAAGAAACAAGAAGAGTAGATGAAGAAGTAACCCCAAAAAAACCTGATGACATCCAGAAGAAGATGAAGAAAATACAATTCTAAGAAGCCAGAAGAAAAGAAGACATCGTTGAAGAAACAAGAAGAAGACAGCATCCACAAGAAGAAGGAATGCTCTTGTAAAAAACACCCATATCCCAAAATAAATAAAAACAATAATAATAAAAAGTATAACAAAATATTCATGAAAAAAAACCACATGTACAATAGAAATAAGACTAAAAGTGTATAGAGTAAGAGTTGCAAGTGGACCAAGGTGAAACAATAATATAATACCCAAAGAACAAATCTTCATTGTAACCCACAAATAGATCTCTTGATTTTAATAAGACTAAATAACCATTTAGAAATAGAATTAAGGAGTGTAAATTGAACCAGTGCTAGTTTGTGTATTGTAAAAAATGAACCTTATGTTTCATTATTGGCTTTCACAAACTATGTAAATGATGAAAAAATACAACTTTTGAGGGACTTATTATTTGTACAAGAGGGAATATAATGCATGTGTTAACATAGAGCTGTCAATCTGTTTAAAATGACATTTATTTAAATGATGAATAAAAACAGAATCAGACACAGGATAAAAAGTAAAGTGACAGGGTACAATTACCCAAAAAACCATATTAAAAACAGTTAAAAACTGAATAATTAAACTTAGTATAAGGAATAGAGAATAAGAATGTAGAAAATAAGGTTTTGTTTATATAGAATAAGATATTTTAAAAATATATTAGGAATAAGAACATTTAAACAGTTTAGAACCACTAACATCCTTTAATTGTAAAAATATTTATTACATGTATTAATGTTAATAATTAAATAAGGTGTTAGCAGGGAAAAAACATTCTTTTTTAAATATTTGTTATGTATTAGTATTAAGCTTTAAGTATAAAAAAAAAAATGTCTAATTAGTTGAAGACAACTATTATTTAGAATTATTTCTTGTATGTTAATAGTATTGAAACAGATACTAATTGTTATTTTGTTTAATAGAAAAAATGTTTAATTTATATTGCAATGTTAAAAAGTCAGAGAGGGTATAATTCAATGTGTATTGTTTATATAAAAATTTGTATGGAAAAATTGTTAGGAATCTAGGCAAAATGATAAAAACTAAACATCATCAAAACTGAGAAACTAAGTACTTAAATACATTTAAACTGAAGGGATTTAGATAAGGTAAACCAGAAACAAAGCCATATAATTAGAAATATAACTTAGAAAGATTTTGTAAAATTATAGCCAGGATTATTAATAAAAATGGAAATGACAGAACTCAAAAATTTGGAGTGGGGAGTCATATATTCCAACATAATATTTTAAAACTTAACCAATTCATATAATTGCAAGAAATTAAGGGAATATAAACCTTTTATTACAATATGAGATTTAATAATAATAAATATAACTTGATAATGGCAGAATTTGGATAATAACAGGAAGCTGGACTTTAAAATTTACAATATACAAAATGAAGGTAATATTACCAATTTTAGATCAAAAACTTAATAAAACGGCATTATTTGATATCAAAATATGCCGAATGAACTGAAGGATAAAATTAAGTAACAACTAGCTAATAAATTTGAATAATAACCAAAATATAAGCAGTTATATACTGTAACTTTATTACATGCACAGGATGCAAAATAAAATTCGAACAGTGTAAGGAATAATATTGCTTTGGCTAAGGTTTTAGTCGGAGGTGAAGGAAGTGAAAGAGTTAATTATTGAACGTTGTACGGGACACTTGACACGAGCATTTAAAATGTATTAACCTAGTTTCGAATACCGTAATGGCGAGTAATAGTATGATTCGAGAGTGAAAATCGCGAGTGGCGGCAAAAAACATTTTACAACCTCAACACAGTGACATAAACACCTACCAACACCGAACAAACATGGTATAGCACAAAACTACAGTGAACTAACATTTTAAACTCGATAAAACAGTAATATAACTTAACCATCAAAAGTGCCTGATCGACAAAAGTGAACCCGACTTATAAATACACTAATTTTCGAAATACAACACTGAAACTTCACCAAAGACACTAAACCAACATCAGAAGGAAGATTTGCAGACACCAGGACATAAATTCGACAGGAAAACATCTTTATTGGGACACCAAAAACTTCGAGGTGACGATCTACAACTTCGACGGCGGCCATTGCTGTTTCATCAACGCTCAACTGAACACAGCCATCTACTGTTTGTCTGCGAGATGGTTCGCAACCTATTTATTTATTTTTACATTTTCAATTGAATATATGTACTTTTAGTTTTAAAAAATTATCTTGTAATGCTATACTTTTTAATCTTTGCCCGATTTCTCTGACTTTTCCCATAAATAGCTGTTCAAAGAACCTTTGTACTTTATATAAAAATCTGTAATAACATATCGATACCCTGAGAATCGATTTAAAAATCGACAAGAGTCCGAATAATCAATTGTTAATAAAATAATTAATACCTTTCAATTAAAACAGTTCTCTTTCATTTCTAAATATAACTATTTAACAATATATTGATTTAAACATAATTTACTACAAGAATTTTGCCACCAGAAGGAAGATAACCTCCAAACCAAAAGTAAACAAAGATCGATTGCAATTGGAGGCAATCCTATAAGTGGTTGGAGTTTATTCATAAATACACAAAAGGCTATAAAACTTTCGAATTAAGTAATAAACATTTCGGAACGTCTTGAAACTCAATTAATTAATTGTTTTTAATTAATTGATTAATATAAAAAATATATATATTTTTAATTTAAAAAAAATTTTTTTAACAAACAATTTTATTTCTTTCAAGAACACATATTTAATATATTTTGTAACACAATACTATTTCCACGATACACGTTTAGTTACAATTTGGCTAGCCCAACAGTGGGGGCTCAAAAGAAAAGGAAGTAGACCAGATTAAGGATTTATAAGAAAGGTATCGTTACAAATTGGTGCACAACTGAGGGGTTTTAATTAGCGATTGAAAGGCCACTACAATCTGCCCAATCACTAATTGGAGTTTGGCAGCAGCTATAAAGCCAGAGAAAGGGAAAAATGCAACGACGTGCAACCTCAAAGAAACGGGCGGCGGAGGCCGAAAAGGAAATCGAAATGGACATGGAAAATAAAGAGGCGACGCCAGTAGAAGATATGGAAAGGTTATTGCCACCAGTATTTTCTAAACAACCTGCACAACCAGAGGAACAACCTGAGATGCCCACACAAACAGGGGAAGTCAATGTCCGGGAGGAACAGTTAGAAAAACCTTCACAAGCAGAAAACACGACAATACAAGAGATGTTCAGAGTTATAATGGAAATGAGGGAGGAAAGCAAATTGATTAATAAGAACGTAGAATCCACAAAGGAAGAGATCAAATCTACAAAGGAAGATTTGAGTAAGAAAATGGGAAGTGATAACCAGTCTTTGAAAGAAGAATTGAGTGGGATGAACAAGAAGTTGGAAGAGAAAATGGGGAAAAAGTTAGAAGAATTGAAGGAAGACAACCAATCTTTTAAGGAAGAATTTAAATCGACCAAGGAAGAATTGATTAACAAGATTGAGAATACCAATAAGAGAATTCAAGAAAATAGTAAAAGGATGGAAAGTGACAACAGACAGTTGAAGGAAGATAACAAGAAGTTGGAAGAGAAGATGGGGGAGAAGTTGGAAGAATTGAGAGAGGACAACCAAATTTTAAGAGAAGAATTAAGTGAGGTCAATCAGGAGAATCTAGACAAACTTGACGAAAGAATGGAATTGTTAAGAGAAGAACTGAACAAGGAAATCAACGTTAACAAGAAAGCAATGAATAAAAAGTTGGAAGAAGAAAACATAATGATAAATCAACAGATCCGAGAAATTGACGGAAAGTGCAACCAGACCGAAAAGGAGGTACAAGAATTTAAGGAAGTAGTAAACATCAAGTTTACGAATATAGAAGAGCATAGTCGCAGGAAAGTGGAAGAACAGCGGAAGGAGACTCAGGAAGAATTGGAGAGAGTACGGAGCCAAGTCGCGGAACAGTGTGATGGGATGCAAGAGGCTATGACCAATATCACGGGTCAGGTACGACAAAGCCAAGAAGAGATGGAAGCTTTGAGGAATAGACCTACTCATTTCACCGGATTACCCATCAACGAAAACCGAGAATGGCTCAATTTCCGGCAATACAAGAGGAAACCAATGGAGTTCCTGGCGAGGATAGAGGAGTTCTTCGCCAAACATAAACCGGGAAATACTGGACGAGTCATTCCGGGAGATGACTGATAATTGGTGGATGGCTAACCGTAGCGAGATTGCCGACTACCAGCAGTTCCGGAGAATGTTTAAATCAAAATACTGGTCCGAAACAACACAGAACCTGATCAGAGATAATATTTGCAACGGACGATACAGGGCCCAAATAGGCAATAGCATGACAGCCTATTTCCTAGGGAAGGTGTGCCTGGCGAAACACCTCGAGCCGGCTATACCCGAAGAGTGCCTAGTAAATAAACTATCCTATCATTATGACGAGGATATTGTCAGGGCAAGGAGAGGTAGCCAGATCAAGACGGTGCAGGCCGTGACGGAGTTACTAGAAGGGTACGAGAATGAAGAGTACTACCGCCAGAGCAGGAGGAGGAATGAGCGACCGGAGGCAAGGACGAATCAGTACCCTAGTAACGGAAATAACCATTCCGGAAACCGAAACCAGCCCAGTAATTACGACGGCAATAATAACCCGCCGCGTAATAACCACAATTTTAATGGCAACACGAACGGTAATAGGAACAATAACACCTATCCTAATAACCGGAACAATTATTAACAGCCCGTATAGTCAGAGAAATCCCTACCCCGGTAATGGTGAAAGACATTACCAGCCAAATAGAAATTACTATAACAATAATTATAATAATAATAATAATTGAGTTTCCCGCCCGAGGGTTAATTTTATAAGAGCGGAAGATCGAGGTCCAAGAAGGTACTACCAACAACGGAGGAACAGTTTCCACGGTAAAGATCGAAGATGGAGAAGTGCAGAACAGGATGGTCCAAGCCACGAACATGGAAGAAGAAGTACCAGCCTGGAGGATCTTGGCCGGCAACAAAACAGGGAAATAACCCTCGAACAGGGTACAGAGCGGCAGGAAACGACACAGAGTTTCCAGCACGATGCCTCAGTTAATCCGAGTCCTAACGATGACCACAATACTTTAAACGGGAGGAGGCAGTAATTAACTATTACGACCCGTTGCTGCTTCTACTTCCTGGGTTTTATAAAGATGAGTTGCAACAAGCAACCAATGCAAAGAACATCACAATAATCAATAACCATTATTTGAAAGATATTAGAACCGAACTTTTAGAGGAGAACGAAAAGAGCCTCAATAATAATAACAATGAAATATTATATATAACAGCGGAGGTAGAAGGAATTCCCGCAAAAATCATGATTGACACCGGTGCAAATATTTCTATTATAAATGCAAATGAACTGGAAAGAATCCAGAGAGAATGTGGGAAAACGTTGCCGATGTTACCAGTGAATAACATTGTTTTAATAGGTGCAACTGGCCGCCAGAACAAAACTATTAGGAAGCTAGTTTTCTTAAGTGTCGTTAGCCGTGATATAGCTTTGGACATGGAATTTTTGATCGCCACCGGATCACCATTTGATATACTGGTAGGTTGTGATATTCTAAGAAGGTACTCCGCCATTATCGACCTTAACCAAGAGAGAGTATCCCTTTTCCCAGACGGAATAACATGGACCGCAAATTTGGTAGGAGGCGCAAATATACTTCCCAGCCCAATACACCAACAACTTCGTAAAATAAATTTCGTAAGGAACAGCCCCCTTCATAAACCAATTGTATACAACAGTGGAGGAGAGGATTTATGGTCAGTAAAGATACAAGAGATACGGGATTTCCAGTGCGGAACCAACAACGAAAAAATGCCTGTACATTTAGCAGATCGTTTAGTCAGTGTATATGAGAAATACAAAGCAGTGTTTTCAGACGAGCCAGGTAAGGTTAAAAACTATCAGTGCAAACTTGAATTCAAAGAAAACGTGGAGTTTAACCGGAGGTCATATCCAATCGCACATTCGCTAAAAGAGGCCGTGAGAACAGAAATTAATAAAATGATCGACAATGACATAATTGAGATTAGTCAATCTCGTTACACTAGTCCAATTATTGCTGTTCCCAAGAAAGACGGACAAGTCCGGCTGTGTTTAGATGCACGCGAGCTGAATAAAACCATTGTGAATGACCGAACCTCACCCGGTGAAATAGAGGAGATACTAAAACGTTTTCACGGCCTAAGTTTATCAGTACCTGGGACACTGTATGTGGTTATTGGCAAGTGGAGTTGCATCCACAAAGCCGTCAGTACGTGGCGTTCATTTTCGAAGGGCGCAATTACCAGTTCAAGAGACTGCCCTTCGGACTTGTAAATTCTGTCGCCATCTTTGTGGCATGTATGGACCAAATACTTGGACAAGAAGCACTCCAATTTACCACAGTCTATGTAGACGATTTACTCATTACGTCAGAAACCTGGGAGGAACATTGTAATAGAGTAGAATATGTACTCAGAAAGTTAGCGCAAAATAACATAACTTTGAAATTGGAGAAATCCAAGTTCATTGCGCGCGAAGTACAATTCTTAGGTTTCAACCTAGACGATAGAGGGATTACCCCATCAGCAGAGAAAGTTGAGGCAATTCAGAAGTTCCCGCAACCAAGAAACAGGAAACAGTTACAATCTTTCCTCGGACTCTGTAACTATTACAGAAAGTTTCAGAACAAATATTCCGAGTTGACAGCCAAGTTTCAACCACAATTATCTGCAAAAAACAAATGGACTTGGGGTGAGGAACAAGATATTACCATCCGCTTGATAAAAGAAAAGTTTCTAGAGAGCGTTATACTTCGTCACCCGGATTTTAAGAAACCATTCTTTTTAAATTGCGATGCTAGCGACATCAGCTTAGGAACAACTTTATACCAGGAAGATGAGGAGGGTCACCATCTGGTAATAAGCTTCGCTAGTCGCACACTGAATCAATGCGAAAAGAATTATAATGTAACCGAAAAGGAATTGCTTAGCGTGTTCCGAACATACATTCTCGGGTATCAAGTCACTGTTCGTACTGATCATAAATCCATCTCGTTTCTACGTAGGTGCAAATTGAGTCACGGCCGATTGGCTAGATGGGTACTCGCCCTACAAGAATACGATTTAAAATGAGAGTATATTCCGGGAAAAAAGAATGTGGTAGCCGATGTATTATCACGGATAAATTTGGAAGACCAGACCTTCGAGGGAGAGAAGGAGAGCTTGGTTAAAATTTACAACCTATTTAAAACCAGATCCGATCTACAAGCTCTATTAATAAACATCCGTATCCACCAACAGTCTGACCCTAAACTGAAAAACATAATCAGTCGATTGGAAGCCGACGATGACACAGTTTCCAAATACTACCATCTCAATAAAGGAATATTATTCGTAAAAACGGCATTGGATGAAGAAACATGGAAGGTGATAATTCCGCACCAAATCGAAAAGGAAGTTATAATCGATTATCATATCAGGTATGGCCATATGGGAGCGCTAAAAGTGATACAGGCTTTAGAAGAAAACTGCAAAATAAAGAATATTAACTGAAAGGTGAGAAATTACATAAAGTCTTGTAATATTTGTCAGTGTGTCAAAATAAACAATGAGAAGAAAGAGGGTATAATGATACCGATCACATCAAACACAAAAGTAGAAAAAGTGTTCTTAGATATCTGCGGGCCATTTCCCCGTAGCGGCGGTCGACACAGGTATAAGTACCTAATAATAATCATGGACCATTATACGAAGTACATAAAGCTATATCCGGTTAATCGGGCAACAACAGCGAAAGTTCTTGCGGTAATCACAGACTTGTGTGTGCCAGAGATCGGTAGACCATCTTCAATTATTACCGACCATGGTACTCAATTTAAGGGAAGAAAATGGTGAGACACATTATTATCACTTGGGATCAAAACCTATAAAACGTCAGTCTACCACCCAAGTAGTAATCCGGCTGAGAGGGTACTGAGACAAGTGGGTAGGATCTTGCGGACGTACTGTCACAACCAACAGAGAAAGTGGCAAGAGTACTTAGCAGCAACAGAGAAATTCCTAAATTTCGCCCACCATCCAGCTATAGGAATTACCCCTTACTCCGCCATGTATGAGAAGCCAACTCCCCAAGAAATTGAAGAGATAATCGAATTTCCACCAAACAATGATCGTAAGTTTGACCAAGTGAGATTCTATAACAAGGTGGCCGAAGACCAAGAGAAACAGCAAGCCAAATATCAAAAGGCAATAGGGCGTATAATAACTTACAAAGAGGGTGAGAAAGTTCTATTAAAAAAATCGAGAACTGCCCAGCACCCTAGAAGGGATAACCAAAAAGTTATTATTACTCTACACCGGACCATATGTTGTGGTAAAGGATAATCATAATAACACGTATGAACTGAGAGAAATAGTTTCCAGAAGAGTTAAAGGTGTGTACAACCAAGCATCCATGAAAAAGTACTATGAAGAATGAGTTGAGAATTTTGAATTTAACTAAAAATTCAAAAAGACAGTAAGATCAACTTACTACCAAACTGATTTCGAGAGAGAACATTTGATAACAATTAAAAAGAATTTTGAATTTAAATACAAAAAATTCAAAAAATAGAAGTAAGAACATCTTACTACCAACTATTTATGAGAAAAAACTTTATGGCAAAATAAAAGAAAGAATTTTGAATTTTAAAAAACATAAAAATTCAAAAATGAAGTAAGATCAACTTACTACCAAACAATTTCGAGAGAGAACATTTGAAAACAATTAGAAAGAATTTTGAATTTAAAAACATAAAAATTCAAAAATAGAAGTAAGAACATCTTACTACCAAATATTTATGAGAAAAAACTTTATGGCAAAATAAAAGAAAGAATTTTGAATTTAAAAACTAAAAATTCAAAAATGAAGTAAGATCAACTTACTACCAAACAATTTTGAAGAGAAACATTTGGAATTAAAAAGAATTTGAATAAACTAAAAATTCAAGAATGAAGTAAGATCAACTTACTACCAAACAATTTTGAAGAGAAACATTTGAAGATAATTAAAAAGAATTTTGAATTTAACTAAAAATTCAAAAATGAAGTAAGACCTACTTACTACCAAACAATTTTGAAGAGAAACCATTTGGAATAATTGAAAAGGAAGAATTAGAATTTAGAATTATATATAACAAAAAAATAAAATAAAATAAAAATTAAGTAAGCACATCTTACTATTAGTCCAGTCGCCAGAGATTTTGACTTGAGAAAAAATTGGGGCAAAGCAATATTTGGTGCACGTGTTAAATAAACGTTAATAATTAATATAAAAAAATCTTTGCATGTTTACCTTTCTAGGGTTTTCTGAAAATGGTCTGGAAAAATCGTAAAGACAGATTTTCTTAAAGCACTCCGTAAATATCTACAGTTGGAAGAAATAAAAAGGTGTATATTGAAGAGCAAACAATTTCCTTCAGAAAGTCTCCTTACATATTTTTACGTTAATGGAACTGTTTTCCTGAAAATTGGTAATGATGAGCGCTGCGTTTTAAAAAGAGCGTTTGCCCCCGATCCTGCGTAATTCGCTAAATTAGCCAGGCGCGTCTATTCAAAAATATCATAACTTCTTTAATCTAAGCGTAGCCAGTTAAATAAAGGCTAGTTTTGAAGGGGAACCGTATAGCTTTCAAAATTTGTTGATTTTTACATAAATATTTTATTTGAACATAAAGAATATAGTGTATAAATATTTACTGTAGATACAAAAAGAAGTGAAACCACAAAATTACAAGTACTATACAATAAAATTAAAAAAAAATAGTAGTTCTTTACTAATTTACCTTTAAAAGAGATAAAATTTTTATTTTATAATAATGAAAACTACTTTTGAAGTTGTTATTTAAAAAAAAACCTTTTCAAAAGTGAGTATTTCGACGTATTTTAAATTTACTCTAAAATTCAGAGTTTATCTGCCTTTATTAATCTTAAAAATAGAGATATCGAAATACAAAAAATTGTATTTGAAAGCTGCAAGTGTTCTGCATCAAAAACTACACTCATGAAAATTATAATCATTTTCAAAATTAAAAAAATAAATAAAAATTGTATATACTAAAAAAAGGTGCCTCCTTTGCGTTACATACATGTATCTTTTAAGTGGGTTTATTTGAGTACTTGAAATTAACGTTATAGCTACTACAATGCTAAATCTATCTATTCATGTTATTTCTCTTACCTGATTATACCTATACTCTAAAAACAAGACCCTAGAAAACAGGTAAAATTTTTAAACGGCGCGGCGTTCTATTCCCCTCGAGTGTGCAACTGTAAATGTAGCTGCGCGCGCAACACCCATTGTTGTGGTATGCCATACAAACATCTGTACAAGAACGGAGCAGTAACGCAGTTGATATTTCTTCAAAGGTTATAATCAAAACATTACAAATATTTTTGTTTTTATCATATAAAACAGGTAACAAAAATTGCAGTTTAAAGTTTTTATTTACACTTTTTATACATGCTAATATTTATTTATTTGTGAACACGTGTAGTGGAGTCAAAATAAAAATCAAATGTGAATTGTTATGGGAGTCATTTTTTGTATGCTAAATTGGTTAATGGGATCCAGTTGAGCTAATAGTTAAGTTTTGTGTAAAATCAACCCGTTTATTTTTTTATTAACAATTTAAGTTGCAAAATAGCGTTTTTATAAATATCTTTGGACCTAACAAGCCGATTTTAATGTGAATTTTTTTCAGTATTCTATAATAAATGAATAACATTTTTAGCCTTAATACGGAAGTCGATATTATTATTATTGTTAATGTGCTATCAATAAATAAAGTGGCGATGGCGTTTATAAACAAATTGCTGTTGTTTTAACATAAATTATTGAAAGTTGATAAAACTTGAGGGAAAGGTAACCTTTGTGGAGTACTATAAACCCCACAAATTTCATATTGAAATGTTGAATATAACCTCAAAAAAATCGCAATTCACAAAAAAATTTTGAGTGCTCATAAAGTATGGCAAGATTGTGGCACAAAGGTGTACGACGGCTTAAATTAAAGCTTATTAAAAATACTTTCGGATGGTTAATTAACAAAATTTTTTGGCCTTTCTGACACCATTTTTTGACCATTTAAAAAAATTAAACGTAAAGAACGCATTTTTTCTAAAAAAAAAATTATTTGTACTGATCATTTTTTACATACATTAAAAGTTTATAAAAGGCACATATTTAAAAAAACAAATTTGGTAAAACCTGTGGATTTAAAATTGAAAATAAAAAATTTTCAAAATAGATATTTTGACTTCACTAGTGGTGAAGTTTTAAAGAATACTTTTACTGAACATTAGTGCTACATAAGGTTTTTTGATTTTTAGGTATTAAATATGGACCAGTGTGATACTGAAATATGTTTTATTTGTAATGCTGATCTTTGTATTGAAGATACAGAAAAAGTGACTCGAGGACTACCGAATTTAATAAGAGTTAGCTCTGAGAGAAACGATGGAAAATATGAAATGTTAAAAAAAGTTGATTCAATTTTAGTACACAGGAAATGTCGAGAAAAATATACGTTAAAAAGGAATGACGTTTTGTGTTATAAGGATTTAGGCACTTTGTCGAAAAAAAGTAAATATAGCCCAATCAAGAGTAAAGTCAGAAAGAGTAAAGAATTGTTTAATTTCAAAAAACTTTGTATAATTTGTGGATTAGATGCCGATAAAAGTAATACGAGATTAAGTATTAATCAACGCAAAAATATTTCCATAATTCAAAGTCCTACTTTTAAAGAAAAATTATCAGAAATGATTGCAGAACATAATGACGAATTAGGAAAAGCAATTCTACGACGAATTTCTTGTGATGATTTGGTAGCTGTACAAGCGAGATATCACCGCAGTTGTCACAAAAAAGTTTTAAGCAGTTACACTCGTGACACAAGTGATGCTAAAGGTCGACCCAAGGATGTAAAAATCTCACGTCAAATGGAATTGATTTTTGATTATTTAAGTGACAGTGATGATACCCAGTTTACGCTCACAGAATTAATTGCATTATTAGGTAAATATATTGCTTAATTATAAATTATAATTATACTATTTTTTAAATTAAATTTTCATGTTTATTTTATTTAATATCTAATTTTCTTAAACAGGACATGATGCTTGTCATCCAAATACCATTATTGCTAAATTAAAAGAAAATTATGGCGATTGTATAAGAATTATATCCAGGAAAGGTGGTTCAACCCTCATATGTCTTGTAGATCGTGAATACAATGTCATGCGTCAAGCATGGATAGCCTCAAAAAAAGATGAAAATGAAGAAAAAAGAAAAATCTTAAAATCTGCAGCAGCAATTATTCGAAACGATGTTAATCTGAAGAAAAGTAATACAGAATTTTATCCTCCAAGTGATAATATATTCCAAAATATTAATGAGAATATCCCAGAATCCCTTCAGTTTCTGATAGAAGAAATAATTTTAAAAAATAAAAAAGGTGATATTAGTTCATATGAAACAAAATGCACAGCAATTACTCATTCAATTATGAGTTGCATAAGACCTAGAACCTTTCTATCACCATTGCAAGTTGGTCTGTCTGTAATGTTGCATAGGAAATTTGCTTCAAAACGAATTATAGATATATTGTCGCATCTGGGAGTGTGTTCATCATACAAAGAAGCAGCACTTTATGAGAATAGTGTATTGCTTAGTCCACGTTCTCCATTTAGATCTGGCTGTTTTGCACAATTGGCATTTGACAATTCAGATATTAATATCAATACTATAGACGGGAAAAATACTTTTCATAGTATGGGAGGTATTATGATTGTAAGTCCAAGAGATTGTTATTATAACAAAGTTCCCTTAAAACGATTGACTGTTAAGCCTACTGCAAAAGAAATCAGCAAAATTGACAAAATACCATTCCAAATTTTTGAAAATATTAATACACATGCACTCCAAAACATTGTTTTTGAAAAAGTAGATAATCCGAGTTTTAATAATATAGATTTTTCTAATGCTGACTTGCTTTGGATTTATGGAGTGACCAAACTAGGCATTACTGGCTGGAATGCCTTTATGTCCAAGCTTTTGGAAAATATGACTTATACATTATCTAGAATTGTTTGCTTGCCTTTTGTACACTCTCCTCCAACTGACAAAAATACAATATACACCGTTTTAAAATACGCTGTAAAACTAGTGAAAAACTTAAATCTATTTAATTGTTTTGTTACTTTCGATCAACCTTTGTATCAGAAAGCGTTTGAAATGGTCCAATCCTCACCTGATGATGATATACATAATGTAATTGTTCGACTTGGAGGATTTCATCTGCTTATGTCTTTTCTTGGTTCAATCGGTTATGTGATGGCAGGAAGCGGTTTAAAAGAAGCATTAAGCTGTTGCTATGCGCCAGGAACTGTAGATAAGATGTTAGATGGCCATGCTTATGCTAGAGCAGTACGAGGCCACACATTAATTTGGATAGTTTTGTGTAAAAAGATTATTGAGGAAATGAATCTTTCAGAAGTTGAATATTCAAATATGAAATCTTTACTACAAGAATTTTTAGATGACAATCTTACTTACAAAGAAGTACAAGATCATAATTTTTTAAACATCTTAAATGGTAAATTTCTAGAAAAAGTGATTGAAATTGAGGAACGCGGTAAAACTGCAAAATTATGGATACAATACATACGAATGATCTCTATTGCAAAAGCATTTGCGCGCTCTGAAAAAATGGGTTTACTAAAAATTCAATTACAAGTTATTCAGCAAATGTTGCCATATTTTTATGCAACTGGACATTTTAATTATACGAAATCAGCCTTATTATATGTACAATATATGAATCAATTTATAAAAGAATCTGAAAAACTTTTCACCTCAATGCAAAACCAAGATGTAATTCCAGAAACTACCGCTTTAAAAATTAAAGAACTTCAAAATTTTATAAACAACGGATTTTGTACTGTAAGACGAACTGAGAAATTCTGGTCAGGAACTCATACTGATATGACAATCGAACAGGACTTAATTAGAGTCATGAAAGTTGATGGTGGTATGATTGGACGGGGAGTAACTACCAGTACTGCAAATAAATGGATTTTAGCGATGCCATATACACATGATATCTGCGAAGAAGTAGAAAAATTTTGTGGTATAACATTTTCTACTTCCGATCAGCATGTAGATGCTAGAGATTCTCGAATAAAACGAGATACTGAAGATATTCTCAAAATAAACTCCTGGTTTGATTGTCACGAGCCATTTCCTTATCAAGATTCAATAATGTCTATATCTACTGGAGTTACTGGCGGTAATAATATTAACTGTCATAATGCTTTTGAGGTTGGAAAAGCAGGATTAGAAGAAATTGCTGGTACAAACTTCCATAAAGTTTCGTTTAAACGAAAAAATAGAGTACTGTCATTAAAAAGTGTTAATAGTAGTCTGAAAATTCAAGAGGAAATTGTCCCTATAGATCCAATGTTTATATTTCAACGCATTTGTGTAGCAAGAAAAAGTGACGACGAATTAAAAGATTACATGCGTTGTGAACTTGCACCGTACCCAACATCTATGTTTTACGAAGGTGTATTTTGGAAAACAGATAAGTCTAAACTATATGATATGTTTGAAGTAGACCGCACTGAGATTAACCTTGAAGATTGCATTTACGTCATTGATGGTGGTATGTTACTGCATAGAGTAGTATGGTCAAAAAATGACAAGTTCAAATGTATTTTTCAAAGCTACGTAAATATGTCAAGAGACACTTTGGATCAAAAGTTACTGTAGTTTTTGATGGCTATACAAACAATTCTAACAGCATCAAAGCTATGGAGCGTTATCGCCGTACCAATCAAAATTCCTCTCCAGATATTTTATTCCGTGAAGATATGTGTGTCACAGTGACCCAAGAACAATTTCTTTCGAATAAAAATAATAAAACTCTATTTACTGAAATTCTAACGAGATATTTGGAAGAAGAAAACATAAACGTTAAACAAGCTGACGATGATGCAGACTTATTAATTGTGAAAACAGCCTTAGAATTATATGATAAACCTCCAGTTATTGTTGCAGAGGACGTAGATATTTTGGTGCTCATTACTGCGCTTACACCTAGTAATAAGAAAATTTATCTCTTAAAACCCACGAGAGGAACCATGAGTGCTAGTCTATTTTCTTCTGATAACAGCTTTAGAAAGCATAAATTTTGCAAAGAGAATATACTATTTTTGCATGCTCTAACCGGCTGTGACACAACATCATGCTTTTATGGTAAAGGTAAAAAATCGGTTTTTAATTCGATTGAAAAAAATCAATAAACTCAGATTTAAAAGAAGCGATCGAAGCATTTAAACTGGAAAATCAACATCAAACATCTATATATAAAAATGGTCTATTAATTCTCCTGTATATGTATAATGCACCAAAAAAAATTACATGTGTTGATAAATACAGACATACAAGTTTTACTAAAGCGATTTCAAAAAAGAAAAAAGCTTAAAACCTGTAAAGTTAGAAAGTCTGCCACCTACTTCTGATGCTGCCAAGCAGCACTTTTACAGAGTATATTTACAAGTCCAGCAATGGCTCGGCAATGATCTAATACCAAAAGACTGGGGTTGGAATGTTGGAGAAATTTTAACGCCTATAAAAATGACACAGCCAGCTGCCCCAAAATCTTTATTAAAAATGATCTTTTGTAATTGCAAAACTGGCTGCAAAAAAGGATCGTGTACATGCAGAAGCGCTGGTCTTTTATGTTCATCGGTTTGTGGTACATGCTCAACTGAAACTTGCAAAAACTTTCCAATTGTTGACGAGATTGATTTTGATGATAATGACTTTGATGATAGTGAGGAAAAAATCCTCGAAGAAGAAGAAGAAGAAGAAGAAGAAGAAGAAGAAATCACTAACTAAATTCTCAACATAAATAATTTTTAAAATTCCAAATTTAAAAAATATATATATTCTTTGTATTCGTTTTACCTTTTATTAAAAAGAGAGCTTTTCTTTGAAATATTTTATTTATTACTGGAGGATTTGCCCGGGTTTGCTTGGGAGAAAGTGGTGTCATATTCTTACTTGCTAGGAAATTCACTTTAATTTGATACCATTTATGCTGTTTTTTTCACATCCACCAAGCAGGGGGGGATATTTATAATAATCCAAATTAATATGCACGTCAAATTGTTACTTACATTGAAATTCCCTCTAATTTGATACCCCACGTGCGGTATTTTCATATTTTCCATTTTTGACATCACCCCTCCTCCAATTCCACCAATTTATTGAGCCCCGGAGACCAAAATTTTTAATAGTGCGTATATGCATGTCACATACGGTATTTCATATTTTCCATTTTTGACACCCCTCCATTACAACCCATTTATTGAGCCCGAGGGCCCAAACATTTTCAATAGTTCGTATATGCATGTAAAATTGTTACTTGCATTGAAATTCCCTTTAATTTGATACTCCACAGTATTTTCATATTTCATATTTTTCATTTTTGACACCCCCCCGGGGTCCAAAACACCTATCTTATGTTGGTTCTCCCGTTGCGTAAAAAATTTGTGCCAAGTTTGGTGGAAATCGGTCCAGTGATTTTTCATATTTTCCATTTTTGACCTCCCCCAAAACCACCCATTTATTATGCCCCAGGGCCCAAGAATTTTCAATAGTGCTTATATGCATGAAAAAGTGTTACTTGCATTGAAATTCCCTTTAATTTGATACCCTACATGCGATATTTTCATATTTTCCATTTTTGACATCCCCCAGGGCCCAAAACACCTATCTTATGTTGGTTCTCCCGTTGCATAAAATATTTGTGCTAAGTTTTGTTGAAATCGGTCCAGTGGTTTAGTAGGAGGTGTGGAATATAAATACACACAATGACTTTTATGTATATTAAGATACACATATTTAATAATATTATTCAACAGAGGAAGATTTGTTAAAATCGACAATTCCGTCTATCGATTTAATACTCCTAACGATGAAATAATAACAAAATCGTTATTTTGATTTTATTACTATTAAAATTTGAACTATTTTAAACAAAAAGAATGAGGACTTTATCATGATCCAATGGTTTATTTAGTAGTAAGGAAAGAAATTCACTGAATGTAAACGTTTTTATCTATTTTACCGCGCGCTGCCCTTAAATAAGGTTTTTTTTTAAAAGCCTGACCGTAGAAACATGCAAAGATGATTTTAAACCGATATTTAGACCTTTTTCAATAACTATACCAAATATCACTTTGCCTCAATTTTTTAAGAAATTTTACCGTTATTTTTACTCTGGCGACTGGACTATATACACAATTTTGAAGGAAACAATTTTGGAAATAAATGAATTAAACGGAATTTGAATTTTGATAAAACGTCAAAACTTTAAAACAAAATAAGATCAACTTATTACAATGATTTATGAAAAATGTTATGGAATTAAATAAAAAGAAGAGTTTGAATTTTGCATAAAACTAACAAAGTTCTAAAAATAAATATGTTCCATTTATAATTAAATTTAGAAGAAAATAATATGATTAATTCAGAAAAAAGAATTAAATATAATCCAGAATAAATGTGAATATCTAGCATTTGAAGGAGTAGAGAAGAAAAACAAAAAAGAGTGTGATATACAAGAGAAGGCAATAATTTGGAAACAAAGAGAAGTATCTGTTATTATAATAAAATTATAAGAAATCCAAAAAAGAAAAATAATAAGATAATAATGAGAACAACCTATGACTAATTACTTATGAAACGATAATGGAAACAGTTAATCAAGAAAAAGGAATACGATATTACTCAGTTCTGAAGAAACAAAGAAGAACAACTCATACCAAACATATGGAGAAGATGATTTTGAACAAATAATAATAATAAGACCTATATGAAATGCAAAGAGAAGAAGTACCACATGAAATATAATATAAATGAATTAATGTTAATGAATGCGAAGGCGGATTAATAACTTTCTAAGAGAAAGGAAAGAACAAAATGTTTAAATAATATGATCAAAATAACAACCTGAATATCTAATATAAAGATACAAATTTAAAAAATTAAATATAATAAAATAAGACCATTCAAATAATGAATAAGAAAATGCTATATATAAAGACCATGCTAACACTGTAATTAACCAGAAGGAAGTATAAAGAGAATTCAGATGGAGAAGGAAAAGAGTTACACTATAACTAGTAACAAGAATTATTAAGAGAAGTTTTCAACCATAATTAAAATAAATATATCAGACAAGTTAAGAGTTCAGAAAAATATATATATAATGAGTATAATAAGAATTAAGAAGATTTATTAAGATAGAAAATGTGAGATAATCTGAGAAACTACGAAGTGAAGAATCCAAAGATATTTTTATTAGTCGAAAATGAGACTACTTTTTATTTAATTTATTCGATGACTGACTGAAGATAATTCCAGCAGCATTATGTTTTTTGAGCAGAGATGAATGTGCCTCTGGACTCAAATTGTAGAAGTGGTGTATGGCCAGCAGAGTTGTGAAGCCTACAGTGCCCCTCTGAACTGCCCCAGCCCACGTGATAGGGAATGTTAGGGAATTAATATCCCAAGGATGCAACACGAAGTTTATAAAGAAAGAAAATGTATAATAATAATAATATATCTCAGAAGACACTAACTACCAAGAAGGATCAAAAGTCAGATAAGTGACTATATATATAAAATGTATTAGACTCATCTGTAAAAAAGTCGATGTAGAAATGGAGAGGAAAATGAAATATAAAAAATAATGAAATTATCATAAGAAATTATTTCATCCATAAACAAGTCTGAAATAATTACTTCTGGAGGAGAGCAATCTGTAGCGTGACAGATAAGCACATAAAAATGAATGGCAAATTGATCATTAAAGTAATATAATAAAATGTTTAAATCCGAAGGAAGCAAAATAATAAAGAATTAATTCAGAGCAACCGTGCAGTACAATCATTGATTAAAAGTTTAAGTTCGTATAAAAGAAATGTTACTAGTGATGAATCATCAAAACCCAGTTTAATAACTCGAGGTGAAAAAATATAACCCAGGAAGGTAAGGAGTAGATAAGGAAGCAACCCAGAACATTACTAAACCCACAACGAAGGTAAGGAATAAATAAAAAAGAAACCCAGAACAAGGCAAGATCCACCATAAAAGGTGATGCATTTTAAGAAACAAGAAGAGTAAATGAAGAAGTAACCCCAAAAAACCTGATGACATCCAGAAGAAGATGAAGAAAATACAATTCTAAGAAGCCAGAAGAAAAGAAGACATCATTGAAGAAACAAGAAGAAGACAGCATCCACAAGAAGAAGGAATGCTCTTGTAAAAAACACCCATATCCCAAAATAAATAAAAACAATAATAATAAAAAGTATAATAAAATATTCATGAAAAAAAACCACATGTACAATAGAAATAAGACTAAAAGTGTATAGAGTAAGAGTTGCAAGTGGACCAAGGTGAAACAATAATATAATACCCAAAGAACAAATCTTCATTGTAACCCACAAATAGATCTCTTGATTTTAATAAGACTAAATAACCATTTAGAAATAGAATTAAGGAGTGTAAAGTGAACCAGTGCTAGTTTGTGTATTATAAAAAATGAACCTTATGTTTCATTATTGGCTTTCACAAACTATGTAAATGATGAAAAAATACAACTTTTGAGGGACTTATTATTTGTACAAGAGGGAATATAATGCATGTGTTAACATAGAGCTGTCAATCTGTTTAAAATGACATTTATTTAAATGATGAATAAAAACAGAATCAGACACAGGATAAAAAGTAAAGTGACAGGGTACAATTACCCAAAAAACCATATTAAAAACAGTTAAAAACTGAATAATTAAACTTAGTATAAGGAATAGAGAATAAGAATGTAGAAAATAAGGTTTTGTTTATATAGAATAAGATATTTTAAAAATATATTAGGAATAAGAACATTTAAACAGTTTAGAACCACTAACATCCTTTAATTGTAAAAATATTTATTACATGTATTAATGTTAATAATTAAATAAGGTGTTAGCAGGGAAAAAACATTCTTTTTTAAATATTTGTTATGTATTAGTATTAAGCTTTAAGTATAAAAAAAAAATGTCTAATTAGTTGAAGACAACTATTATTTAGAATTATTTCTTGTATGTTAATAGTATTGAAACAGATACTAATTGTTATTTTGTTTAATAGAAAAAATGTTTAATTTATATTGCAATGTTAAAAAGTCAGAGAGGGTATAATTCAATGTGTATTGTTTATATAAAAATTTGTATGGAAAAATTGTTAGGAATCTAGGCAAAATGATAAAAACTAAACATCATCAAAACTGAGAAACTAAGTACTTAAATACATTTAAACTGAAGGGATTTAGATAAGGTAAACCAGAAACAAAGCCATATAATTAGAAATATAACTTAGAAAGATTTTGTAAAATTATAGCCAGGATTATTAATAAAAATGGAAATGACAGAACTCAAAAATTTGGAGTGGGGAGTCATATATTCCAACATAATATTTTAAAACTTAACCAATTCATATAATTGCAAGAAATTAAGGGAATATAAACCTTTTATTACAATATGAGATTTAATAATAATAAATATAACTTGATAATGGCAGAATTTGGATAATAACAGGAAGCTGGACTTTAAAATTTACAATATACAAAATGAAGGTAATATTACCAATTTTAGATCAAAAACTTAATAAAACGGCATTATTTGATATCAAAATATGCCGAATGAACTGAAGGATAAAATTAAGTAACAACTAGCTAATAAATTTGAATAATAACCAAAATATAAGCAGTTATATAATGTAACTTTATTACATGCACAGGATGCAAAATAAAATTCGAACAATGTAAGGAATAATATTGCTTTGGCTAAGGTTTTAGTCGGAGGTGAAGGAAGTGAAAGAGTTAATTATTGAACGTTGTACGGGCACTTGACACGAGCATTTAAAACGTATTAACCTAGTTTCGAATACCGTAATGGCGAGTAATAGTATGATCCGAGAGTGAAAATCGCGAGTGGCGGCAAAAAACATTTTACAACCTCAACACAGTGACATAAACACCTACCAACACCGAACAAACATGGTATAGCACAAAACTACAGTGAACTAACATTTTAAACTCGATAAAACAGTAATATAACTTAACCATCAAAAGTGCCTGATCGACAAAAGTGAACCCGACTTATAAATACACTAATTTTCGAAATACAACACTGAAACTTCACCAAAGACACTAAACCAACATCAGAAGGAAGATTTGCAGACACCAGGACATAAATTCGACAGGAAAACATCTTTATTGGGACACCAAAAACTTCGATGTGACGATCTACAACTTCGACGGCGGCCATTGCTGTTTCATCAACGCTCAACTGAACACAGCCATCTACTGTTTGTCTGCGAGATGGTTCGCAACCTATTTATTTATTTTTACATTTTCAATTGAATATACGTACTTTTAGTTTTAAAAAATTATCTTGTAATGCTATACTTTTTAATCTTTGCCCGATTTCTCTGACTTTTCCCATAAATAGCTGTTCAAAGAACCTTTGTACTTTATATAAAAATCTGTAATAACATATCGATACCCTGAGAATCGATTTAAAAATCGACAAGAGTCCGAATAATCAATTGTTAATAAAATAATTAATACCTTTCAATTAAAACAGTTCTTTTTCATTTCTAAATATAACTATTTAAAAATATATTAATTTAAACATAATTTGCTACAAGAATTTCGCCACCAGAAGGAAGATAACCTCCAAACCAAAAGTAAACAAAGATCGATTGCAATTGGAGGCAATCCTATAAGTGGTTGGAGTTTATTCATAAATACACAAAAGGCTATAAAACTTTCGAATTAAGTAATAAACATTTCGGAACGTCTTGAAACTCAATTAATTAATTGTTTTTAATTAATTGATTAATATAAATTAAAAAAATATTTTTAATTTAAACAAAAATTTTTTTTAACAAACAATTTTATTTCTTACACGAACACATAATATATTTTTGTAACAAGGGGTTACGTTATAGCGCGCACACACACACACACACACACACACATACACTGACTCAATTAATTGATCTTGTTTGATTTTTTCCTCTATTGTCTATACGCAGGGCCTGATGATGACAATAAATTTGTCGAAACATTGACAAAAATATTGTAAAATTTGTATTATACTTATTGAACAATCCTTGCTAAAGATCCATTTTTAAAATTTTTTTACTTTGTTTTTTGAGACAATTCTGTAACTAACATAGATAAATATTGTACTGCTGTAAGTTGTACTACAATGAATTTTATAAAAAAGTGTAAAATGTCAACAAAGTGTAAATTAGATAAAATAAGTGTTTAAACAATGTAGTGAACACAAATCAGCCTTGTTACAAATGAAAATAAGAATCTAAAAACGTTATAACTGAACCAAAGGCCAAAGAAGGAAGTGTTTTTAACAGTAGTGTGTTCTAGAAAAGGATGCCAACTCCCTCTTGTTTAAGCATCTGATAAATTAACATCAAAGCCAAAAGAGTGTGGTATAGTAATTAATTGTTAATCAGTGTCAATCCGGTAGTTCAAAATGAACAAGAGATCATAGTGAATAATAGCCCCAATACTGTTTAAAAGGTGAACAGAAAATAAGTTAAAAAATATATATTAACATCATATGAAGAGAATAATTTTTAAGATATTATTATAACCACCAGTGTACAATGGAAAGCCTAGTGAGAAATACATAACTAAGTGATATTACAAAGTTATAAAATAAATACCAGTTAAGAGTAGAATTATATATACACATTGAGATAACTAGATAACCTTAAATATATTACAAACACAACACTTGCCTCTAATATTTTGTCTGCATAAGTAAGTGATAAAACTGAACATATATGGATATGTAATTGAGTGGCATTAGTATTTTGGTCATTTCAAATAGTATAACTTAAAACAAAGCCATGCAAAATAAACATTCACAAACTATAATTTATTTAAAGGAATTTTTGGCTTAATGTCATTTTTGGTGTCGGCCATTTTATTGAGTGTTCCTGAGATGGCGGCTTTGATACAGGTCGATTACAAAATGGTGGCTCTGCCTGGCTGCTTTAAAATATTTTGAATAAACTGAACATTAATAATTTATAATAGCAACTTAAACAAATATAAAAATTAATCAAATTGTACTAACTGTAAGTTTTTTGTAATATATATTATAACCAACCGCTTGTCCGTCTATCTCTTAAAAGTGTCAGAGTGTAATTGGTGTATTGTGTCTTACCATTCCGTCGTCGCTCGGTAACGTAACTTACGCTGATTGAGTCTGTCGCGAACGTACGAATAACCAGGTATCGAAGTTCTTACCTGAGGTTCACTAGGGGTGTATAAATCCCGGGTGGCGCCAAATTGTTTATTTTAAACAATTAAAAAAATTAGTATTATCGGCGAGTCCGCTCAGGCGGTGTGGAGAATTCAAACTTGTTCCCGCCGCTTATCGATTTTCACAATCAAGCCAGCAGTTTGCTGTGTTTACTGCTTGAGCACTTGCCGCCAATTCATAGCTGTTCGCTACAATGTACAACATTTATAATACACCTTCCTAATGAAAATAAAACACATTGGTTACACACAGTATTGGTTTATTAGTTAACGGTTATTACTTATTCAGTGACACAGGTTATATTTGGTTTGTTATATTATTTAGCACCGACAATTAATCTAAGACAATTTTCTGTGGGTTTTGACGAATCGATTCTGAACATGACAGATTCACCATAATGGCGTCTGCCGAAGTAGTATACAAATATTTTTGTTCGATCGTCTGGATTCTTGAGATTACGATAAAAGGATTAGATGCAATTACAATAATAAAAATACACAACCTTAATTTATTTCTACTTGAATAACATAACGTGTAGCTATAATATGTTTTTTGGAGTGTAGTAAAAGTCTTTCAAAGGTTCGTAAACTAACCATAGGTTAAATTTATAAGTTGACAAATTTTCAGTGTCTTAGTTTTTTATTTAATCTTTGAAAGAGAATAAATTCAGTTTAGTGATATTTCATAGTACAGTGAGAAATATTTAAAGTGCGTTTTTTCAGAAATTTGGGTAATTTAAATGATACTTAACAACTTAGTAGACTGGGGTTAAGCAGTTGGTCTGGTAAAAAGGACTTGCGCTGCAATCGTATTCAATTTTCAATTGTTTGGGCTTCTGGCATCTTTTTCAATTTAACCGGAGTAATTTATTCACTTCTTTTTGATTGAAATGGTCTTCGACATCAGTTAATTGGGTTCAGTCATCGTCTGCTTCCTTCTCGTTCATTTGTGGTAATTTGGTTTACTTTTATAACATTTTAAATTAAATATTTGGTTGTTCAAAATTTGGCTTCTGTTTTCCAAGAGCATCACTTTACGAGTAACGATATTCAATGGTAATTCCGTACCTAACGGCAGTTGCTATGGTTACTAAATAAATCTGATTGGTTAATCTGGCTATAAATCCATTGTTATCAAAATTTGAATTCTTTTCAAAATCCTTGTATATCTTCTGATTGCTTTCATTCCGTTATCTTCCTTCCTAAGTATTAATTATTATCACTGTTATTTGTATTTTCTTCCAAAGATTATTTTGGTATCCCACAAGATTGGGTTACTTCATGTTTTATAATTTTACAATTATTTTAATATTTCCTAATTACATTTCTCTTTTAATTTAAATCCTTATTCTAATATTTTGCTTTTAATAAGATTTACAATTTATCCTTGGTTGATTATTCACCTTGGATTTGTTAATTACTTGGTTATTTTCATACAATTTGTATTTGTTGGTGTTTGACAGTTAGGCCTTTCTCAAGCCTAAGTAGCCATTACTGATTTTTACCTATTTCGTATACATTACATCTCATTTTAGCCTAGTGCTTTATTTTGTTCTTATAACTGGTTTTGTTACCTATTGATGTGTTTTCGTTCTGTTTTTGTGTTATTTGTATGTTACTACTATTTTATACATCATGTATTGCTAATTATTTACTAACTGGTTTTCTCGTTTTCTAAGTCAAACATTGCTTTCCTTTCTTACTTATTTACTCCGCCAATGTCAACAATATGGCTATTATTCACTATTTTTTATCACATAAAATACAACATTTAGGTCTATGGTTGGTATAATTACCCCAGCCATATCCTATTCATAAGTTTGATTAAACAATTATTTAACAATTATTAGGTAATATTGGTGTACCATTCATTACATTTTATTTTATCTTTTGGGTGATCAACAACCTCACCTCTTTTGAACTTACTTCAATAATCATCCCTTATAACACGGAACGGAAGTTGTTTTAAACTTCTTATTTTATAAATACTCTTTGCCTTCACTCCATGGTAACACTATCTGTTTACTCTTTCATGGGATTCTCCCCTTTAAGTACTATTATATACTTTTAAACTTTACAATAAGAGTCTTTTCTAATCAATACAGTTAACATCACTCTTCAGTGTTCATTACTACTTAGTTAATGGTTTATTTTAAATACTATTCTTAACAATTTTCTTAAATATTATTATTGTTCACTATTAAACCTTCAGTGTTTGTTAATTTTTACTAAGTGTTTATCTTAGCTTTCACTATTTTTCCTATTGCTATCATTGACAGTATTTTTATTTACTCATCACCTTCACTTTTAAATTATCTTGTGTTTATTATAATTTATTTAGTGTTTTTTCTCTATCATTTTACTTTAGGGTTTTTTCACTTTCACTATGGGCACTTCTTAAACTTTTTATTTAAATGTTTATTAGTGGGTAATCCCTATCATTACTTTTCTTTGTCACTTAGTTATTTTCAGTTTATTTCTCAATATCTCTCTTTTTCTTTACACATATTATTTATACTTACTAAGTTCATGCCTTTCTCTATTTCTTACTTACATATACTTCTAATTCTTGGGTTAGTGTATTTTTATTTATCGGGTTTTATCAATTTTATGGGGTTTGAAAGAATTCCCAAATATAAACTAAAGTTATTTGTTACAACAGGGTTGAGTGTTATGACACTTGAGAACAGAAACAACGGCACAACGCACAATGGAAAGGAGGCTTTGCACAAGCACTTTTTCATTGTACTTTTTTTTTGTACAATTACACTTTTGAATCCTTGCCTTCTATATGAAGATAACTGATTAATCTATCATTTTCCAATTGCCTCAGTGTAGACCAGATTTTCTTAACATAACATAACAGTTTTTGATGTATAAGTTTACCAGCTAGAGTGACAACTTGATAAAATTCATCACCTTGAATATTGTTACGATACCAAAAGCAGCCCAATACAAGGGAAGATATACCATAGAATATAAAGTAAAAAGCATGCAGCTAAAAGTAGATAAAAGAAGAAGAATTAACAATTTTAAATAAATATCACTAGAATGACTGTAACGTATACAAGACAGATGACTATGACCCAACCCAAGTGATTGGCCAAATGACAAATTATATGAAATAAACCCATGAAATAAGAAAAGTAAATATAATTAAATGTACCATTGAAAGTAGAAAGTACAAACCAAAAGAAAATGTTGTAATATTAACTAAGTAAGTATAGAATAATGATGAAATAAACAAATAATAAAATACACAAACAATGATACCAAAAAGTATAATAACAAAAATGAAATATAATAGAGATAGACTAATACTCAAAATAGTCATAGACCAAAGTGAACCAAGAGTGCATGATATGAATAGGGAGTGAATTACAAATAAACATTAAGTAATAAACACTGTGATAATGGTGATAACACCAATGTGATTAATAATAACCAGTACAGTGTATAAAGAAACAAAATAAAAGTGTATAACACTATTGACACTAAGTATAATGAAGCAGTACAAGTGCAGGTGTGACACAAAATATAAATAAAAAACTTCAAATATAAGCAAGAACTTATATAAAGGTGAGAGTGTGGAAGGAAAGTGAGTAACTCAAAATAAAATACATACACAATCTGTATAAAGACACCAAAATAAATGAACAATACTAGAGTTTAGTTTTGGAAAAGGACCATAACAATAGTAGATAAGATAGCATTAGATTATATTATTATTCAGGATAAGAATCCATTAATATTATTCAAGGTATTATTGTTAACAGTTAGAGTTAGTAGTTAAAGGGCCAGATCCAACTTTAAACCAATAATATGGTATAAAAGATAAGTAGACCTAAAAAAGAAATGAATGGTACAATACTAAAATTATATAATAAATGTTTGAAAGTATTGTTATTATGTTGTAAAGAAAAGCAGAGAAGATAATAGTAATATTATAAAAATGTGCAAATGTTATAATTGTTGAAATAGTCTTAAAGAGTAAGTTGTATTATGTTGAGTGGTGATGAAAGCCTAAGAAACAGTTCATGTTAAAATTATAAATTTAGATATAAAAGGCATTAATATGTCGGAGAAGCTGTAATATTCATATACTAAGGGATGTAAATCCGTAATCATTGTAAACTAGCTAAAACAAAGCAATAAGAAACTAATAATAAGAGCAAAATTCAAGTTTAAACAATGTCAAAAGGATAGACAAAAGTAGGCCAAAAGCAATGTGAAAAAAATTGTAAAATATAAACAAATAACAGTACACAGTGAGGGAAAAAGATAAGTAAACAAAGTACCAAACCAAGGAACATTACAAACCCAAAATAATGGCAATAAACAACATAATAAACAAAATAAGTACAAAGAACAAAAACAGCCAAATGTTGAAACAACCCAGAGATAATAGAACATAGTCATGTTTGATGTCATATTAATCTGCATCAGAAAAGCTATTCAATGATAATAACAAAAACCATATTAATAGTAATAAAAGGAAATTATCCTAATTAGAAAATATTTATTCATTTTGGGCAAAAACCCAAGCCATATCTAACAATGAGTACAAAATTATTTCAACCAATGAGAAGGTAGATTTTGGCAGTTAGAACTAAAAAACCGTTACAAACTCATTAACAGTCCATTTTTAGCATCAGAAGAGAGCAGATGACAAAATAGTCGCTCCATAAAAATTAGAAAATAAACCAACCAGATGAATTACAACAAATAATACTAAATGGAAATGAAAAACAACATTAACAGAACCTGTAATGGGACGAACTGAAGGGGGTTTATAATTTAAAGATTTTCGTGTTAACCATCTGCAGACAACCTTTGAGGTAATCTTTTTATTCACCCAGAGTGTATTTTTTTGGTCACTGTGCTCCGTGGAAGGCACAGCACGGTGCAAGAATGTTGATTGTCAGAAGGGTGCGTATTTGTGCGTACGAGCGCACGTGTGTGCCGCCTTTTGTGACGGAGAAATGACACGTGGGAAAGTAAAAGGAATTCCATGGTCGAATATGGGATTGAAACAACCAATCACAGAACGAGTTGAGACCGCACGGCCAACGCCTAGCGCCTGGCGGGTAGGCAACCGCGTGCACGGTGCACACAGTCGTCGCCAGGCAGTTCGCCACAACTAATCACACAGTACAGTTGTAAATATAACGCAGCCTTTAGAATTTCGGTAGACCGACGTGAATTGAGTAGCCGAGGTCTACCGAAACTGGTGTAAATATAAAGAAGCAAACCCGGAAGGAAAGTGGCAGTAAAGTCTACATAATATGTAAACGTGAAGTATAAGAACAGTGTTTAGTGATGGAGTGAAAGTGCGGTAAGGAAGATGGTGGGATTTAGTGGCTAACTCGGACAGGTACAATATAGAAAACAATCAGTTTGATCTGAAATAAAGTAAAGATTAAAGAGCTCATAAATAAAATGGGGGAGGGTAAAGCAATGTAAAAAGAAAGAGAGAGAGTGTATGTACGTAAAAATAACAGGGGAAAATAAAACATAAAAGTACTGGTTTAATAGTAGGGGTTAGTATAGTAAATACTATGTAATAGAAGTTAGTAGAAAGAAGTATAAAAGTAAGAGAAAGAAATAAGTGATTAAATAAATAAGATTTGTTTCACCAGAATAAATATGTGTTAGAGTAATTATTTCGCCGTTACCATTTCCTAGTGTTCTGTGCTGAAAAACTCGTCTAAACGTTCCGGGGAATTTTCTGAATTGTGGGAAGTCAGATTGCAAAATTGTCCAGTGTTTTAATTAAGGTAAAATATAAAGGTCTCCATATCTGTCCTTCAAAGATATTGGTGGCGGCCCTGAACGTCTGTTAGTGTTTATAAAAGGTAAGTCAGCGAGAGAAAGATCGCAAGGTAAGGTTCTGGCAGAATATATATTTTTTTTTAAATTAGTAAATAAATGTTTGTTTCTTAACAAACTTGTTAGCAAGATCCATCCAATTTAATTGAGAATCACAGAAAATAAAACCAATATAAACTAATGAAATAAGAGAAGGAAGACCTGAACACCAGAATTTATGAAAATAATCTATCAAACGTCGATGAAGTTGTAATGCATAATATTTAAGTAATTTACTACACCCACGAGACTGATCACTACACTTCAAAATTAATGCACAATATCCAAAACTTGGTTCAAACACTAAAAACACTGAATGACTATTAAAACATGTAATAATCATTATTAAAAGATTACTCAAATTAATTATTAACACTTTGGGAAATAAGAAAATATTTGTACACGATATCTAACTTAACCTATATTTGTAAATTGAACTCACTATTGTTTTAAATACTAAGAAAACTGTTGTAAAGAAGGATCATAATATTTAATTAACTGGATGTGAAGGATTCTACTTTCGAAAAGCATTTTGTTATCCTTTTGCCGTAATCAAAAGAACTCTGTGACTGATTACACATTGAATAATATAAACTCGACATTAGAGCGTGTCCAGTCCATGACCCAATGATCATTTGCCAACCGCTGAGTTGTAATTTATTTAAAGCCGGAGCAAAAAGTTATATATTTTTATAATCTCATGTCATAGTAACTATCAAAAGCAGAACCGATAATAAACTAATACTCAAAAGTAATACCTGTTCATTATTTCAATTAATAATATTTATGTGTTTATTTCATTAATATAGCACCGTGAAAATTTTCTACCAGAATTACAGGTTGGTACGACTGTCGCGAGAGAGCGGATTTCGAATTTAGCAGACACCAAGTGACGAGAGATATGGTTACATCAAAAGAAAGAAGTGAAATTTTTTAATTGTTGTGAATTAAACAATTTGGCGCCTATAATCGGGAAAATAACAACTACGGGGAATCCGGTAAACAGGTATTGGCGAGTTCAAAAGAACGACGAGTATCGGGAAAGCTACGAGGTTTCAGACATCGTAAAACACACACGCGAACAATTTATAATTGTTGTAATATTTATGACAGCAGCTATTGTTGAGTTTGCATCTGTTTTTGATATGTCCAGCACTTTTTTCACATACTCTATCCAAATAAAGGTTTTAGTAACTTTTTAAACAAGACAACTTTTACTGTTTTTCTGATTTGTCTTCATATTACTGCTACTTGGAGGTAGAAGATTGGTCAACTATTTCAGTTTCATGTACTATTAAGTCTTGTGTCACTGCACTGCATGTTGCATTTCTACTCTAGCTATAATTTAAGTCTAAATAACTAAGTAAACTGATCAACACTAAATGTATAACATATGAGAGTTTACTTCCACAAGTATAGAATGAAACTAAGAAACTGAGCCCTTGTGATATGTAATAATTCAAAACACTTGAAACCTACAGACCACCCATGTGCAATCAGTAAACCCTGACATTTACTGTTTTTTTTTTCACTTTTACAGTAGTGGACACTTAATGTTAAATATTTTGTTCATATGTGTTATGTACATTATGTACATAAATTATGTCACATATTTATGTACATTATAAATTAAAAATTTTTCTTTGAGTACCTGTGACAAAAAATTTGTGTAATAATGCAAAGTATATTAAAGTACAAGAAGTACAATTTAAATCAAGTAAATCTGATTAATTTATCTTGCATGCTGTTGTAATTATATTTACTACTTACTTTTTATTTACTTTACTTTTACTTTTCTTGTTTACAAACAAAACAGCTGTGGCCTGTGTCTGCTTTCGGACGCCATCTTGAACTATTGCCAACTGCGTATGAACAAATACTTACCCAAGGTTCGTTTGAGCGAGTTAATGAAAGAGAGCAGAATGGTTATTCGAAATAAATAATTCATCTACTTGCTTCCAATGAATTAAGTTTTATTTGTTATTATTTCAATTCTTATTTTTCCATCAATTACTTTATTCAAAAAATACTTTCAATTCATTTACTTCCCCTCACAAACAAAATATTCTTTCTCCCTCCCTTACCTGTTATGAATTTAACAATAAACAATACCTTGATTATATGATTATATAGACATAATGAAAAAATAGAAAAACTTGTATATAAATTCAAAATAACAAAAAAATTAAACACAAACTTAAATTTACTTTTACCGCAAACCAGCGCTTCTTATTAGGTAATTTCCATACACACACACACTTGTACACACCCCATGCCCTTGTGAGATCTCAATTAAAATTAGAAGACATGATTTTTTGAATTTTGTTTAAGCTTTTTGAAATTTTTTTTTACCCCTCCCCAGTGTTACTTAGATGAATTTTTTATTCCACACACGGAGTCATTCTTGTGGTATCTGGTGGTTCCTGTCACTAAACTCGCCAAAACTGTTTTAAAACCGTTGCTTCATTTTCTTTTTGCACACTCGACACTGGTAGTTATTTTCTGAACCATGTTTTTGTTACATTCTTTATACTTTTTTGGCGTTGGGCGCGCCCAAAAATCCGCGGAGTTTATACGGCTGTACAGCACAAGAGTGTAATTTCAACTAGGGCGAGCCAAGCTGGTGACAATTCTTAGTTGGAGGGGCGATCACGTGGTCTCATTGTATTGTTTAATTTGTATTATGTAGCCAGATGTTAAGGTGTTGTTGCCCTACCACACATTCCACAGTGAAATAATCGGGGCTTGGCCCTTGACGTCATATAGCGTGACTCCAATTTGTACAAAGTTCAGAGATCATTTGTCTAAAAATAGCTGCCTTCCTCCACTAGATTGCCGACCTTGACGCTAATAACTTTTCCACAATAAAGTTTTCAAATAAAATTACCCACATTCACAAAATATCCCTGGACAGTATTACCTGTACCGTTACACTGTATACTGTAAAATATCTTTATATACTGTTTCACATAACAATACCTAACACTAAACTATTTTTATGTTTTTAGGAAAACAGTTGTTTTTCCGAAGTACAGGGGACTTAGTGGACAGTAAATGGAAACAACCTGACATTGAAAAACTTATGAAACTGGCACTGGCCATTAAACAAAGAGTGAATAAACTTATTCCTGTTAATTGCAGTAGTTGGGAATTGTCAGCTAAGATTATCACTTCATTTGATACCTGGAATGATCTTAAGGTAAGTGACAATCTTTCCATGATCAGCACATAATTGTTTTGTTAATAAATAAAGACTGTCCAATAAATAAAGAAAATAATGCAGCACAAGTTTTCAACATTTTTTGTGATTTGGTAGAGTGTTGGTGTGGATCAACAGTTTGCCACATATGAGTTCATACAGAGTGTTTGAATAGTCATGCAACATGCAGTTGGTGAAAACACGTGCCACATCAAGAAAAGAGTCAATGTTACCAATACCATAACTGTAATTTCTTTACATAACTGTTAAGAGATACATTTTAAAATTTTTGGTTGCATGATTTTTCAGCCACCGTTTATTTATTTTTAATTTTGCACACACACACAAGCTTCCATTAAAAAAAAATTTTTACCTATATTTTTGTGCATTGTAAATAGGTTTTACAAAATGAAGAACAAAGTACTTCATCAGAATTGGCAGAGATACTTCGGGTCTCTACAGTCCATCTAATACATGACAGTGATATTCAGTCACCGTTTGAAGTTGAAATTGGTAATGCTTCAGGATATTTGTGTGACCGATGTCGTAGACACACAGCTACTATGCATGGTGAACTGTGCTCCAGATGCTTGGACATTATCACTAAGTTGTCAACATAGAAGGGTCAACATAGAAGGGTGAAATTTAATAATAAAAGTTCTAAGTGAAATTTAATGTTCTAAGTTGTCAACATAGAAGGGTGAAATTTAATAATAAAATTTAGTACTCTGTGTACCCAAAACTATTAACAAAATCCTCGTTTTCACTAAAAAAATGTCTTATGTTGATTTGATCTGTATTTACTCAAGTCAAACCATATTATAATGTTAGCATTCTCAATGAGATTCTCTGTTTTAATACTGATTATTATGTGTGTGCCTCTTCACTCATTTAAACACTGCTGAGATTCTTATGTACCTTCTTAGTATTATGTATACATAAGCATTTAAAAATACTTTAAATACACTTTCAGTACAACTTTTACTGTAAAGGAATTACAACAATGGTAGCTCAGTTGCATTGTAGTAATGGTGTCGTGTAAATTGTCCACATATGTGCCATATTTGATTGCGTTCAGTTGTTTTTCAAGGTAAATACAAAAGGTACATAAATGAAAATATCGGTATGGAGAACCATACATGACTTCCATATTCTAGGATTTATTTTAAAAATCATTTTCAAATGAAATATTACCATAGAAACTACTTCTTTCTACTTACTGCTTCAGCCTTAACCACAGTACTGTGGTCACTAACATATACCACCTCACGTTATCGCACTCGATTTTCACTGATGATGGAAGTCAATGGCATTGCCGAAACGTCTGGTTTTGTGGAAAACATTGGACTACGGCCAAATATCCCGGGAAGGAATTTTAACAAAAACTACTTCTTTGTTGCCGATAACGTTGTACACATATATATAAAAAATATGCACAAAATTAATGGCTTGTATAAGTTAATGATTGATCTCCATTAAGTAGTGCTCAAGTTTCCAAAGTTTTAATATTATGATGTCCGTAATTAAAACATCAGAGCAGGTTTAGTGTGTATGAGGGTTCACCATGGACAAAAATTTTCAACATTTCCTATTGAGCGTTGCTTAGAATAAATCTGCGAATCTACAGTGTACGTTTCACAGAACAAACACGCGGAAAAGAAGGAGCGCTCCGAAGTCACTCATGGACCCTCAGCATCTTGCAGAGGGTTCATTCCCTAAAGACGAAAAGTCTGTCTATGAATCGTTCCTCTGTAAACACGTGCAGTTACACTGCCCAGCGATCCACAGGAAGCAAATCGCTATCCACGCTGGACACTTTTTCGGCTTGCATGCGTTATGTTGGTATGGGTTCGGCACTTTCCATTTAAAAAGCGTGCAAATGTAAGAAAATAAACATGAATGAGGCCAGAAATAACGCGAATTGTGTGTGTGTGTCTTCCCTGCCTTTTTATTGCGGTAGTGATAATAATAAAATGGAAACGTAAACAGTACATAACTGAGATATGCTTGCCTGCCACGCACGATATATTTTCTCTTATACATGACTAGCAGAATACCCATGCTTCGCTACGGAGTTTCACGTTGTACGTAATGAAAATGTTAGTTTAATTAATAAAGTTTAATTAAAGTAGGCTTCTTAAAAATAAATAGCTGTTGCCCACAACTTCGTTCGCGTGGTCTTCAATTTAATGCGATAATATATTTAGAACAGAATCTATTCTATTGGGTTGCCATAGTAACCAGATCTAATAGTTTTTTAAGACCGCAAAGGACCCCCCAGAGGATCGTATAAAAAAAAACACCTGTCCTATGTTGGTTCTCCCGTTGCGTAAAATATTTGTGCCAAGTTTGGTTGAAATCGGTCCAATGGTTTAGGTGGAGACGTGGAAGACCCCAAAGAACCCCCCAAAGGATAGTATCGAAAAAAACACTTGTCCTATGTTGGTTCTCCCTTTGCGTAAAATATTTGTGCCAAGTTTGGTTGAAATCGGTCCAGTGGTTTAGGAGGCGATGTGGAAGACCCCAAAGAACCCCCAAAAGGACCCCATCGAAAAAACACCTATCCTATGTTGGTTCTCCCATTGCGTAAAATATTTGTGCCAAGTTTGGTTGAAATCGGTTCAGTGGTTTAGGAGGAGATGTGGAAGAAACCTTCGCGGACGTGCGCACAACAACTCACCAAAGTTTCATCGCAATCGGATGAATGGTATAGGAACGCATACGGGACAAACAAAGAAACATTCATTTTTATATATAAGATGTAAACTATACCACTTACTTGACATAAACCGTGATAGCTAAGCTAATGTACAACATATATGTATTAATTATACACATAAATGTTCCTCGATAGACACTCTATCTATTGGCAAAAACTTGAATAAAATCCGTTCAGTACTTCCTGAGATTAGCGATTTCAAACACAGAGAGAAAATGGACCGACTTTACTTTATACTATGTACAGATTTACATTAAAATGAAAAATTTATAATTTTATTGCCTGGCAACAAAATTATTTTATTTTTAACAATTACCATTGTTTCAAAAAGTTAAATGAATTTTCAAGTACTTTACTCTTGTTAAAACGTAAAAGGTTGCAGGTAAAGTACCCCTTCCCCTTAACCGATCTTCACCAAAATAGAAAGTCCTTGAGACCTCTACAATTCAGGGACGCATGCAAAAAATCATTTGATTCTGTTTGAATTTGCGGCTGTTATCGTTTGCCATAGAAAATACGCTTGATAAAAAAATGTTGCAGGTAAACTACCCCTTCTCCTTAACCAATCTTCACCAAAAACAATAGGTCTTGAGTACTCTACAAATCAGGGCTGTATGCAAAAAATTATTTGATTCTGTTTGAATTTGCGGCTGTTATCGTTTGCCATAGAAAATACCCTTGTTAAAAAAATGTTGCAGGTAAACTACCCCTTTCCCTTAACCGATCTTCACCAAAAACAATAGGTCTTGAGAACTCTAGAATTTAGGGCTGTATGCAAATAATCTTTTGATTCTGTTTGAATTTGCGGCTGTTATCGTTTGCCATAGGAAATACCCTTGTTAAAACATAAAACGTTGCAGGTAAACTACCCCTTTCCCTTAACCGATCTTCACCAAAAACCATAGGTCTTGAGAACTCTACAATTCAGGGCTGTATGCGAAACATTATTTGATTCTGTTTGAATTTGCGGCTGTTATCGTTTGCCAAAAAAAAAATTTATCTTGATAAAAAAAAACCGTTGCAGGTAAACTACCCCTTTCCCTCAACCGATCTTCACCAAAAACAATAGGTCGTGAGTACTCTACAAATCAGGCCTGTATGCAAAAAATTATTTGATTCTGTTTGAATTTGCGGCAGTTATCGTTTGCCATAGAAAAAAAATCTACACACAGACACTTTTCGGAAAACGACTTTTTTTCATGTTTTGAGTGTAGTACAATCAGAATCTGCAATAATCTCGAACACAATTTTTTTTTGCCATCACCATACTTCCAGTCCTTAAGGAATATGGAAGTAAAAAGGCCATGACTCCTTTTGTACGTAAATGATGGTGCTGCATAGCCGTGCAGAAAAGTTACTTTGTCATAACAAATTTCATCACACACTTTGGGAAATGGTCAACTAACTCAAAGCTGCCCTTTCTGACAGCAGTCTTGTTCATTTACTCATGGTCACATGAATTAACACATTTGAGACTGGGCCCTCCCTGGTGTAGCTAACAACCAGAAACTGAGCATTTTTGGCTTATTTCTAATTTTTACTATTAAAAAACTGTTTAACTTCCGTTTTATGTATGATAGTCCTTTTGTAGAGGAGAATATCTTCTTTAATTTGGTACATTGCACAACTTATGCAACGGTTTTTATAGTTTTCTTGTTTTTGATTTTGTGTCCATGTTTTGAATTTAAAAAAAATTCTGTTAGGATACACACATCACTCTTCACATTGTGCTGGTAAAATTATGTCCCAGAAACTATTTACTTACATGTCCAAAACACAAACAAATACTGCACAGTTATTTAGAAAACTAAAAAATTTATTTTATAATTTATATAATAATAAAATAATAATTTATTATTATTATTACTAAATTATCACTATAATTTATTTTATAATAGAATACTTTGAAGCACTCCAGCACACACAGAGGAACATTACAGGCTTGACAGTAATATCGAGTTGATGAAACGTGCATATGATTCTTCTTGCACATTTGACACAACACCATTAACACCTAAATCAGAATCGTCATCATCAATTTCGTGTACAAATTTGTCATCTAAGTCACTATTGTCCATTTCAGAACCAGATTCATTTGCTATCTGTTCAAGTTCCTGAATGGACAGATATTGGTCCCATGAAGTCATGATAATAATAAAAACATAACACTAGTATAACTAAAATATAACGCAAAATATAACAAATGTTAACTCGTCCTTCGTCAAGTAAGGCATTTTTTGATGGACATTTTAACACATCCACCGTCTCGAAAGCTTTAATTATATGAATGCTAGTTGGAAATGTCTAGGACTGTGATGCTTGTCTCCTTGCAGTATGTGAAACATTTGCAGAAAAGCACAGAATAGGAAGTGTTAACGATATCATTAAAGTTGAAGAAAGCTTGTTCTAAAAGAGGAAGAATCATGTGCTCTTAGTGTACACACAACAGTAGGTTTTTGATGGAGCTTGCTGTGATACCATTGAATGTTTGCTAATTCAAGTTTTTAACAGGTCTTTCCCTATACTGCTTAGTGCTGCAAAAGAGCAAATAGAAGAGGTGGTCAAGAAACAAACTTTTTATGTCTAAAAACTCAATGACATCAAACAAGGTGGTTTCAGTATTTCACAGTCAACCACCTATATACCTTCATTGATAATATAAAATTCCTTTTTTCTGTATCTTGACACTTTTCAAGTAAGTGAAGTAGCACCCACGTAACAGACAACTACTTGTATTCCATAAATGTCAAGCCACCACTTTAGTAATTAATAATTACTTTTTTGACTCTGCCAATCAGAATTACGGTAATCTCTGAGTAAATTTTGTGGTATGGTAGCACACACAGACAGAAACCACAAAATATTTTCAGTACTACAGACGTTGTTAGCAAATTGGTACAAGTTTAGTAAATATGTTTAAGGGATAGTTTACAGCCTGTCTTCTCTGTTTAGCAAAAAATCACATATTTTACATAAGGAATTATTTTTTATTACACAAATTTTAAAAGATATTATAAAATCTATTCAGTATCAGTTTTGCAAATTTGCTTATACAATTTTATTTTTCTTAATCAAATACCTTATCACCCTAATTTATTTTGATATCTTAATGTTTCTTGACACTATCAATTACACAAAACCAAACATTGTTAAATTGTAACCTATTACACTCTTGTGGCAGAATAAATATCATTGTTGAAGGGAAGGTAAATTATTTTATAAATAATTTATGTAACCCAAAGATTAACGAAAAACGGTGGCAAATGTGTAATTTCATTGTGGGTATTGAAGTTATCATTACATACTTAATGAATAATGTGTTTTGACATTATTAAAATGTATTCTTCTGTTAAGTGAACACAAACTCTCATGATAATAGTTGTCATATTTGTAAGACAGGTTAACCAGGCTATTAGGATGTTGTCCAATACTCACATTTCTTGAAACGCAAGATGTTTTGTCTGCACCAACAGTGGCCATCTTTGGTGGAGTGGGAACAAAGCTGTACAACACGCTAAAGAATAAACTGAGATTAACATGAAACTGTTGCTTCCTATGGGGGGACAAGCATGATAGCAGCCCCCAGAGTGACTCCTCTGATGACTGCAACTATCAAGCTCTCTCAGGGCGTTAGGTTTTTCAAGGGTATATGGTAGTGGATAGGTTTGCTTCGCTGATTTTTATCGGTTGGGGAGAGCATCTTAGCAAGTGAGGTGCTCACCTGTTAGTGCTTAGTGCCCTGAACCAGCAGTATCATGTCCAAGTAACAGTGAAGATACCTCCTAGTCCTTTTAAGGGCCATGTTGTTTATCGCTGCTGCCTCTGGTGTGACCCTCAGGATGTTGTCCATGACAACCAGTGGAATATTCTTTAGAGCAGTCGCTCCTATTCTGTTGGGCTAGCCCATTTAGGATTGAAATAATTCAAAGGGTAGTGGGGGGGTTCCGTTTCAGGTTCACATTAGAATAAAACCAGAAGCATACTTCTATCCATCTGGGGGTTGCACGAGTCATGGTAGTGCAGTGTCCGAGTCTTCAAATAGACTCCTGGCACCGGGTCAAAATTTTGACTTTTATAAAATTTTAATTACAGGGATTGGCCATAAAACTTCCCTCAAATTGGTGGATTATACCACCATGGCGTCGTTTGCAAGTCACCTGGACTTGGAGTATATGTGCCGAGTCTGGCGATCAAGGGATTGTGAGTAAATCGAGCCATGTAGTAGCATAGAATCTTCTCGCACTAAGCATCTCAGTATGTCATCACACGCACTGTCACCCAGTTCTCTTTGACATGTAGGTGAAGAGAACTATGGGGGAGTTTACATGCTAGTTCAAGCCCCAGTCGAGTACACTCTGGAGCAACTTTCAATGGGAGGCAGCCAGGTATTGAACAGGATCTTCTATAAATAACTTCTGTTGCGCATTGGAAGCTCTTGAGTATCTTGAGTTGTTCCAAAAACGCTATGTAGAAAAGGCTGGGTTTTAAACGAAAAGAAGTGGACTGTAATTCTGTTGTATGATATGCATTTATTGAAACGTTAAATTTTATGGACCATTGTCGACACGTGCGGATGTTTTGAGGCCATAACGCCCGTAAAATTAGCTTTGAAAGAAGTCGCAGTCCATTATAAATGGACGCAGGTTATCTGAATAAATTAGTGAGTACGATACATGAAAATAATTAAGAATGATCCAGAAACCGCGGCTGGAAGAGAGATTTTTAACGAGAGTACAGCTCGGAGTCTGGTTAGAAACTAAAACTAACTTGTCTACCGTCAGTAAAGCTGACTGCCGGCAGCGCTTGATAAGCAAGTGACGTCATCCACGCGTGTCGCATTGCAGTGGTACGGCGCACAGCTGATAAATAAAGTACAAAGTTTGAACATACTGCCCGCTCAAAATCGGGACGATTTTGTAAATTAAACATTAAATTAATAATATAATAGTTAGATTTACATGGCAAAAATAATACAACAATTGGCGTATTGGCTACAGCGCAATGACATAATAACAATAATATGATTAACATGATAAATTCAATTAATAATTATAAGGTACATAAGAAATCAACCCTTATGCAATAGCAAGGGCAAACTGACAGTAAAATTACCCAAAACATAATAGTAACACAGTACACATAATAATACAATGATTAAGTAGACGTTGATCTTTCCCAAATAATACCCATTGACATTTGCAAAGCATTATAATAACAAGTGATAACACCATAAAAAATATAATAATTGCACCATGATATTGACACAACAAACCCCAATAAATTTCATAATATATGACCATTAGAAAATACAATACATACATAGAATAATTGATACCATAAGTAACACTTGTAGTTCTCGGAACTTTGAATATATAAACATACGACAATACAACAACATCCATAAATAATTGATAGTACAATGAAAACACAGTCACTATTGCAATAATAGCTATCGGCACGTAATAATAATACTTACAACGTTAATGATACAATTGACTTGTATGCTCGCCCCGGGGAATGTCCCGGGCGTAGTCCAGGCAATGTGACAAGTTCACAATCCTAGTGCGTCTCGTATGTCACGCATACGACTAGTTTGTTGCCACAGGAAGGGGGCATAATTTGTGGATGGGTCGGCGTAAGATACCTAGCGCGGTGCGAACTTCTGCGACGCGTACTAAGGAATCTTGACCCGGAAAACATTAGTAATTACCCCACACTTCCACTGTAGTGGGGGGGAATTATCATCCAAAATGAGGACAAGCTGTCCGACATTCAAATTCCTTAACGGGGTGCGCCATTTGTTGCGCTGCTGCAACTGGTGCAGATAATCTCTAGACCACCGTTTCCAGATGGTCTGTGTAAATTTTTGGAGCAGAAGCCATCTGCCCAAATGACTAGCATTGCTTTGGGTATAGTCGGGTTCCGGAAGTGCAGTCAGTGAAGCACCGACCAGGAAATGAGCAGAAGTTAAGGGTTCAGGGTCTCTAGCATCGTCGGACACAACACATAAAGGGCGTGAATTAAGGCAAGCCTCAATTTGAGAGAGAAGAGTAGAGTATTCCTCAAAATTCAAGATCGTACCGCCTATTACGCGACGCAAATGATATTAACACTCCTTACACCACTTTCCCACAAACCACCGAAATGAGGGGCTGAAGGAGGGCTAAAGGACCACTTGATACCACGGAGACCGCAAAACTCCTGAGAAGATTGCTCAACTTCCTTTGAGTTTAAAAATTTGTACCAATCATATAAGGTGTGGTTGGCACGACGAAAATTCGTACCATTATCTGAAAATATCTGCGCGGGAAGAACCTTTTTAAAGCCGCTATAAAGGCGGTGGAAGTGAGATCCGACACCAATTCTAAATGGAGGGCCTTTGTGCACATGCATATGAATAACGCGATGTATGCCTTGGACGTGGACTTTGAGCGCTGCCCTCCATGGCGTAAAAGTACAGGACCGGCGTAGTCCACGGCTGACTGGGAAAATGGCCTAGCAGGCGTGACCCTAGAAGGGGGTAACTGACCTAATAGTTGATTCGCGCCTCTAGCCCGGAAACGAAAACAAGTGACACACTTATGTATTACTGAGCGGATATAAGATTTTTCGAAGGTGATCCAATATTTGTGCCTGAGCGAAGCTTGAGTTGATTGCACCCCAGCGTGCAACAAACGGATATGTTCATACTCAATTATTAATCTCGTGAGACGAGAGTGCGGGTGCAAAATTATTTGGTGTTTACTCGCGTAGTTAAGTGGGGAGAATTGTAAGCGTCCACCCACTCTTAAAATGCCTGAGTCATCCAGGAAGGGGTTGAGTGCAAGAATTTTACTGCTGCCAAAAGGCAACGATGTGCCTCAAGTTCCTTAACTTCTATGCCGAAGTGCAACTGCTGAGATTGCCGGACAAAAAACAAAAGTGTGTCATACAATTCTTGAGCAGACAAAAAGGACGTGGCCCTGTCAACAACCGGGAGCCTGAGTTGCGAATAAATCTGCGGCAATATGCGAAGACGCGAATGAGCCTAGTAAGGGATGAATAATTTTCAACATAGCTATGTGTTGAGGATGCGACAATTAGTGAGGTTTGAACCTGCTTGCGACGTTCCTGCTCAAGGTCGGGGTAAGTACAGGGAGCATGAATGTCGAAGGCGCTAACGGGCCATGATGCTGACTCATGGGCTAACCAGGACGGACCATGCCACCATTGAGTATGGCAGTGCAAAGTACGAGGGAGGAAAACCTTGGAAGTTAATTGCGCCAGCAATAAACAAGCACAAAGTTCAAGGCGTGGTAGCGTTATCTGTTTCAGCGGAGCGACCCTAGATTTAGCACACAACAAGTTTGACGATATGGCGCCATTCGAATAGACCGCCCGCACATAAATGCAACACGCGTAACCTTTAGCCGAAGCGTCGGCGAATCCGTGAAGCTGTAATGAACTAATTGGATAATTGTTCGAACTCTTAACTGACCTCGTAATCTTAAAATGAGTGTCGGAAACTAATTGAGAGTATAGTTCTAGCCATTGATTGGCTAATGACCCAGATAGGGGTTCGTCCCAATTTGTGCCCGCCAACCACAACTGTTGTACGAAATGTTTGCAGCAAAATGTGATGAGGGCAATAAGACCCAGTGGGTCGTAAATCCCAGCAATGACCGACAACACGCTTCTTTTGTTGAACACGGTCGAATTATCATCACCCCGAACTGTATACAAAAAATTATCCTTATCAACGTTCCATTGGATTCCCAATGTACGCACGTTTTGACCTTTGCTGAAGTCATGGGATACTTGGGCGCGAAGGGCCATAATCTTATGGTGGTTAGAAAACCACTTATGTAACGTGAAACCATACCTATTTAGCAAATTCACGATCTCGCATTTCATTTTAGCTAACACGTTCGGATCGTCCGAACCCGTTATAAGATCATCTACGTAAAAATAATTGGCTATGGCCCTAGAAGCTATAGGGTAGTCGGATTTATTTTCGTAGGCTATCTGAGCCAGACAACGTGTAGCAAGGAAGGAAGCACTAGCAGTGCCATACGTAACCGTCCTTAAAGCGTAATGTTGTAATTCCTTATGCGGCGCGTCACGCCAAACGATGCGTTGCAAGTTTGAATCCTTTGGGTTAACTATTATTTGACGATACATCTTTTCTAAGCGCCGAGTAGTACATCAACTTGCGACGAGCAGTGTAGGTGTGGATCAGCCAGGAATACGTGCTTGGGTAAATTCAAAGAGGCAAGATCGAACGACTCTGCCGGTAAATCATTAGTTATACTGGGTAGTACGGCACAATGTACGTTTAACGTAAAGGGTTTATAGCGAGAATGTAGCTTTACCTTTGTACTAAAGTCAGCCTGGGAAAGCGAGTTGTTTATACCCGTGATGGGCAGTTGCGATTTAACCAATTGAAGGCCCATTCTGCGGGCGAAATCCATTGTGCAAAAGTTTGCTTGCGAGCCAGAATCCAGTAAAATTCTAACGGGTAATTTTCTACCGGCCTTATTAGTGGTCATACAGACGGCGGTGGATAACAATATTGATTTATTTGTTTGTAACTTTAGTGACTATTGGTTATTGATGGAAGATCCGTCCTTGTTGGGGACATGAATTGTGGTGTGGTGACGCTTAGCACATTTTTTACAAGAAAATTTTGATGAGCATTTTGAACTTTCGCGACCCGGACGAAGGCAATTTAAACAAAGTTTGTTTTTTACTATGACGTTTCTTCTGTCAGGGACAGAAAGCGATGTGAATTGTAAGCAGTCGATAATTCTATGTTCGCCGTTACATAGTCTACATAAATTGTTTCTGATATGAGAATGAAATGCCCCCCTAGGAGCGCTTATCTGTTTAACTGTCTTGCGATAAGGAGACTTATCGCTGTTATTTAACTTGCTCGTTGAGGTAGTCGCGTTATCAATATTTTGTAACAATTTTCTGCGTGAATTTAAAAAATTCATAAAATTATTAAAGTCAGGGAATTTATGTTCCGATAAACTCTCTTTCCACAACCAGAAAGTGTAACTGTCAAGCTTTTTAGCTAAGTAATGTATGACAATAATTTCGAATGTGTTAACTGGCAGGTTGAGATTGTTTAAAGCATTTATATTTGCTGAGATTTCATCAATGAATTTAGATATGCTGACTTGGGATTCTTGTTGAACCAATGGTACGTCCAGGACATTCCCGACATGGTGGGCGGAGACAATTAGCTTACTGTCATATCTATTCTTCAACAGATCGATAGCCACCGCGTAATTCTCATTAGTGATTGGTAATGACTTTATTACGTTAAGCGCCTCGCCATATAATGACGAGTGCAAATAGTGAAGTTTCTGTATGTCCGTCAGATCGGCTCTGACGTGAATTAGTTCAAGAAAAATATGGTAATAATGCTGCCACTCAATAATACTACCCGCAAACCGTGGTAATTTGATCGGTTCCAACTGAATGGGGGGTGTTTTGAGATGTTTACTTTCAGCATTAATTAATGGTTTCTGGTTCATATGCTCAGCTTGCTCCAGCAGGTGTTGCAATTTACACTCTATATTACAAAGATCGTCTTCCGTTTGTACCCTATCACTCGCTAAAGCAAAGTCCGCTTCCTCGGATTCGATTTGGGATTGAATCTCATCGTATTTGGTGGATAATTCCATCAAATGTCGAAGTTTTATTTTCAGCGCATGATGATCGCTGGTTTCCAAATCAAAGTTATCCGCGAAAGTATTTACGCGGGATATTGAGGCTTTAATTGTGCCTCGTTTTTTTATTAGAGCCTTTACATATGCCATTATTACAATTTAAGAAAAAAGAAAAATACTTTGGAAGAATTTGAGCATAGAGCATGTGAACCATAAACCCAAGTTTTGATAAATCTGAATACGTTGTGGTAGCTAGTGATCGTTATTTATATGAACATAATACTTGCTAGAATATATGCTTACTCTCTCTATTAATCAAACTTTGTTGGCAACTAACAATTATTAAAATCATGAATTTAAATGATAGTAACATATATTTTTATCTTTGATGTTTGAACTCACAATGAACTGCCAACCACTTACTAACTTGTATTGTGTAATGATGGTGTGTGTTTATACAAGGGTGTTAAAAAATAACTGCTAAATGTAAAATATTGCTTGAAACGTTAAGTATGAGTAAAAAGTTCATAGTCATGTGGACGTTGCTCCAGACGTGATGAAGCTGGCTTCGATCCCGTTGCTCGATCCTGTTAGGAGCTGTTGCACCTCCTGTCTCTACTGGTCAGATGACGCCTTATGTTGTAGCCCTCCATAATTTAAAGCTGTGGAACTTTTTTACGTGAAATCGCAAATGCTGTCCTGCCGTGTCCCATCGTCTCTGGTCTACTGCTCCGCCGAATCTTGTCATGTTGATTGTGATGTAATTTACAAAAATGGTGTCGCTCAGGACGAAAATGTGGTCGCTCAGGACCAAGAAATGCCCGTAAGGCGAGAATAAATCCGGTTCGGTTGGACCAAAAATGTTGCCGTTTTTGGGCCAAAAATATGATATCCGTCCCATGAGGACCAAAAATGCTGTCACTGCGGACAAAGAAATGCGGTCGCTTGTGGACCAAAAATAAGAAATCCTGCCCGTGAGGACCAAAAATGTTGCGCATTGGAAGCTCTTGAGTATCTTGAGTTGTTCCAAAACGCTATGTAGAAAAGGCTGGGTTTTAAACGAAAAGAAGTGGACTGTAATTCTGTTGTATGATATGCATTTATTGAAACGTTAAATTTTATGGACCATTGTCGACACGTGCGGATGTTTTGAGGCCATAACGCCTGTAAAATTAGCTTTGAAAGAAGTCGCAGTCCATTGTAAATGGACGCAGGTTGTCTGAATAAATTAGTGAGTACAATACATGAAAATAATTAAGAATGATCCAGAAGCCGCGGCTGGAAGAGAGATTTTTAACGAGAGTACAGCTCGGAGTCTGGTTAGAAACTAAAACTAACTTGTCTACCGTCAGTAAAGCTGACTGCCGGCAGCGCTTGATAAGCAAGTGACGTCATCCGCGCGTGTCGCATTGCAGTGGTACGGCACACAGCTGATAAATAAAGTACAAAGTTTGAACAACTTCTGTTGCAGATGTTCAAACTGTTACCATTATGCAGGCTACGAAACGTCTGAGCTAGTCACATTGTGCTGAGCTCCTATTGACCAGATTTTAGCATGTCTAAGTACCGGCAGCCAGTATTTATTCAAGGCCTGTCATTCACAGGTCACATCTAGGAACCCCACAGAATTTGTAGTCCCCACAGCAGGAACTCTATAAGAAACTGGGAAGCGGCACCAAGGTATGCAGTGTATTGCCCATCGTCTGCACAACCCTCACAGTCTGTTCAGATCTACAGTCTTGTAGAAAGTTACTGATCAAATAAATGTAGCAATGTGGGAGGACTGTGAGTTTGCAAAGCATAGTCTCATGCCACATTGGTCAAAAGCGTCTAGAAAGAACGCAATTGTCCGTTTGCCTTGGCAACAGCCTCGGTATTTATGTCCACCAATCTCATCAGCTGATGAGTGCATCTTACAAACTGATAGGGGGAACAGCATGTCCAGTCTTTCCAGGCGGTCTCGAATCCAATGCTGGACGAGTCTTTTGAAAACTTTTAACATCAGAGATAAGACTGAGGTGTTACGGACATGAGGCTAATGGGATTGAGGTTCTCCACGCAAGAAGGTTTCTCCTTCCTGACTTTGGTGTAACGATCGCACAAGCTGTTTTCTGTTTGTCAGGGAAGTGAGTCAACCAGAGGCAAGTGTTGAACAGCCCCATCAGGAATAATTTTCAATGCTCCAGAAGCCACAGGAGAGCGGTATTTGTAACACCAGGCTGGGCCAGGAGCCTGTTGGGGCTTTAGTTGAACGATTTTCTCAGTGACCTCCTCCAGCGAGATAGGTTCCAGCTTGCTATCACTGAAAGAAAGCGCTTTACCTCACGGCAGATATGCTCAGCGAAGGCCGGGTTCTTGGGTAGGTTGGGAACAAACTATCACTCAAAACAGTCAGTCAAGAACTCGGGATTTTCTTCAGGGCAGTCTCATGGTTGACCGTTTGACCCTCCTAGTGTGGGGAGCAGCACGTGTCTTGATTTCCGGTAAGAGAATAGGGAATCCGCCAGTAGGACTGGCCATCCTTGCTACGTGTAATATTGGGAGAGTGGCAAGCCCCTAGACCAGATCCCGTTTATTCACAAAAAAGTTCACCACCACCAGGGAAAGAAACCGGGAAAAATTCCTGCTCTCCTTCCACTGGCTACATCTGCGAATGGGTCTGGAGCCCTCTCCTCTAAGCGAGGAGACTGGCGGACTTAGCTGCTACGTTATGTGAGGACATAAATGTCTGCACAAAACAACGTTGCCCAGCAGGGACCATGTGGAGGCGCCATTTTGGTACCCAAAGGCATTCGAAAAGTGTCAGGTACAGGCCCGCAGCAGCGCAGGTCACGCACAACACTGGATGTAGGCTTTGTCCCTATTATCAGTCCTGATACCACCGAAAGTGGGATAGCCCTGCGCCCCGTAAGACAGTGTACGCCAGTGTGGGGTTCACGGAAGGGGAAAGACCACCAGTAATCAGCGGTATAGTCCATCCCACGACCATCCCTGGGCCGTAGCCCAGGACCCACCTGGTGGGGTTCAGCCAACAACATGGCGTTTCCCTGCATGGCCCTCTCCCACCAGTGCAGGGGCATCCCTTGCGTTAATCTTGTGCTCCTAGGCTTCACCGCACATGATGTTGGCTAGGACCACTGGGACAGAGGTGGTTTCCTAGTGCGGCTACTTGCCAAGGACGAGGCAACCCTGGTTACAGTTCGCTGGACAGCCACCTTAGCCTGGCGTCAATCTGCCCCTATTCCAGCCAATTTGCTGGTTACCCCTGGGCCAACGATGAGGCGGGGGTTGTCAGGTAGGGAGGGCAGTGTCTGGATCCGGTAACGGTGGTATAGGCTCGTCCTGTTTGCCCCCGGGGATTGAAACACGGGGGGGGGGTCATCCGTGCTACAGCTGTGGTCTGTTGAACGCAGCCTTGTTGGCCAGTAATGGGTCTGCTGCCAGCACCTCCAAAGGTGACTTCTCTCTTAAGTGAGCTGAGTCACCTCATCACCCAAAAGGAGGTATTTGTCTTGGTGAGAGGCCGCTGACCAGGCACTTATGAATAGACCTGAAGTTAGTAGCTGCCTTTTGCAAACCTTTGCTTGCAAGGAAACAATAATGGCAATGAGATCATTGTATGATTTTTGGGATGAGCACTTGGTTTGAACTGCATAGCTGCACTGGGCCGAGGCATAGAAAGCCTTCGTAACCAGTTTTGGACCGGATGGTTGCTGGGGCTTTTAGAAGGCAAGTTTGAATCCAGTATCAGGTTTTGGCTGGCCCATTGGTTTAGCCGAACCTTTCCTATTCTGTTTGCCTGTTCTGGGGATCTAGGCTTGAGCAGGGGAGCTCCTCATCCTACCAAAGAAGGACTAAGTGCGTGGGTGTTGGTTTGTGTTCCAGTTCTAGGGACAAGACTGTTGGTTTCGCCTGTTCGGTTCTCAGGCTTACTGCACTTGTAGATTTCAGAACCAGAGCAGACTTGGACTTTTGTTTATCTACCACCAGGGCAGTGGTCTTAGTCGATGATGAAGTCAAAGGCAGTTGGGTGTCTAGGCTTTAGCCGTAAGTTTGCAGGTTTGTCCAGCTGTTCTTTGTAAATTGGAACAAAGTCGGTATAAATTGCCAAAGGTTGTATAAAGTCGGGAGGCCGCTACAACCTTATTTGCTTTCACAAACAGTTCAAGAATAGATTAAGTATCAATGGCCCAAAACAAAGACCACAGGTATGATTTGAGCAGGGGAGTATGTGTGAAACTAGAATTGTTCACGCTCCAGCCTGATAAGTGATTCTCATTCTCCTCTTCATGTGAAAGTCAAGGCAAGTTGGTGTCCATAGATGTTGGTTGGAGTTCGAACGTCTGTTGGTGGGGCTTCATCTCCTCTTCGTAGTTAAAAGCTCCTTCATTGCAATATCTGATGTCGAGACGACTCCTCTTCTGCGCTGGTGAATTCTCAGATGTTCTCATTGCAAGTTGCAGAATCTTCTAAAAAAAAATAGTAAAAATAAAAAAATCTCAGGGAGAAATATCTCAACCATTCAAAATAAATACAGGTGTAAGACAGGGTGATGGTTTATCCCCAATTCTTTTTAACTGTGTCCTGGAGAAAGTAGTGAGAATTTGGAATGAAAAATTAAAGGAATGCAAAATATCACCAATCATGTTGGGAAGAAGGAACAAACGTATTGAAGTAAACTGTTTGGCATTTGCAGATGACTTTGCTATACTTTCTGAACATCTGACATCTGCAGTAACACAAGTTAATTCTTTAGAGGACATAGCCAGTAGAACAGGCTTAAGAATTTCTGCAGAAAAAAACAAATTTTTCACAAACATTAAAAACACGCCAAAATTTGTGGTAACAGATATTGGTCGAATAGAGAGGGTTTGAAAATTCAAGTATTTAAGTGAGATAATTCAATAGAATGGCTTGGAAAAATCTGCTATAGAAGAAATTCATAAGATGGAACGGGCATATGGTATAACAAAAGATATTTACAATAAACAGTGCATATCTAAAATTGCAAAAATAAGGCATTACAGTACAATAGTGAAGCCAGAATGCCTATATACAAGTGAATGTCTAGCATTGAATTATAATTTAGACAAACTGGAAATTTTGGAAAGACGAATTATTAGGAAAATATTAGGCCCACGAAAAACTTCAGAAGGTTGGAAATGAAGAAGTAATGATGAAATATATCAAAGTATAGAAAGTATAACAGAAACAATGAGAAAAAGAAGACTTACCTTGAACACATCTTTTATCTGCGGGTAAAGTCCAGGCATCCAAAGCAGTGATTTAACTGCCAGCAGCGTAGGGATAATAGCATTTTCTGTTGCTATCCTATCTATTATCTGTGTGGATTGTGGTGAATGTCAAGTGTCCTCGTGAACATACTGCCACTGCTACATGTACAAACTGTGGTGAAGGCCATCTTACTAGCTCTCTGTAGGTTCTTCTTGGCAGCCTTGAAGAAGTATGGCAAGTCCCCTAAACTGCCAACCACTTCTACTCTATGCAAATCCCTTGCCTCATCTTCTACCACCCTCCTGTACCTGCAGCCACCCCAAACGGTTTTTTTGTCTTCCGGCGCCCAGTTATGCGGCAGTCACCACTTCAAAACCATCAACCCCTGAAAGGGCCCAGCAGCAAAAGCAAGCTGTACTGAAGAAGATTGAAAAATCGTCCGCCACTTCCATGCAGCTACCCCCATTTCGAACCATGTGCTCAAAGAGTCAGGTGGAAGTCATGTTCCAATGACTTCTGACCACGCGTCAGGTGTCCTCGGCGATGGAATATTCTTCTGAATCAAACTTTGCTGACTGCCTGTCAGCCTGGACCAAAACTCTAGCAGCACAGATTTTGGCAGCCCGGGACGTCCAGTCTGTGCCAGTTACAAATCCTTTCTTCCTTCATGACCCTTCTGCCCACCCATGGCTAGTTCGGCTGGTGCCATGGAACATCACTGCGTTCTGTCTTGCTGTACCAAACTGGCTACTTTTGCCATTGAGTATAACCTGGACATCATATTCCTGTCTGACACTTTCCTAACCCCTGCTGTGTATTCTCAGCTTCCAGTTTGTACAATGCATTGCACAGATCGCCCAAATCAAAACAGCCTCATTCATTCCAGCGATGGTACAGCTATCTTGGTCCACAGTCATGTTGCTCGTCGTCAACTCCCTATCTGGCGACTTGTCGCCTAGTGCCAACGGTGTTGGCCCTCTGCTTTGGGGATTGGGAGATTCATCTCATCTTGGTGTATCTTCTGCCCAGGTGCAGCAGGCCTCTGCCACACGAGGAGTGTGACGCCCTCCTCGATCATTCTCTTTCTACAATTTCTGCCAGAGACTTCAACTCCAAACACCCTGCTTGTAAGAGCCGTGTCACAACCACCTGCACGGCCGCTCGTTCTATAGCTACTTTAAGCGTCATCTTCAGGTCTGCACTCTTGTTCCTGGCTCACCCACCCACATTCCTAATAGGGGACTCCCTGATGTCCTTGACATTATTATTCAAAGACCTGGCCTCCCCCATCACTGTAAATGCTGTGTTGGACCTTTCGTCTGATCACAACCTGGTGCTAATCACTGTTTGGCCTACACTGAATGCACCTCTTCAACCCCCCCCCCCCAACGTATCAGGAGAGTCAACTGCTGCTCCTACCATGACGAACTTCACCAAACAGTCCCTTCTAACCTGCCAACTTGCATCACCACTATGGCTGATGTGGACCACCTGGCCAATTATCTTCTGCAGTCGTATCTTTGCAATCACTTTTTTACGGTATGTGTTGATGGGTCGTACTCATCAGTTCAACCAATTGCCAGGGGTGTTCCTCAAGGTTTTGTCCTTGGCCCTGTTCTGTACCTGTACAGCCTGAAGTCTCTCTTTTGCACTTGCCTTAGGTTTGCCTTGTGCTGCCTTTTGTGAGTGTGTCCTCTGAAAGATCTCTGAAGTATCCAGTTCTACTGTTGTGAGTCTCTTCGAGGTTCAGAGTCCACAAAAATTATCATCTCTCCATCCCTCCAAATAAAAATTAAGAAGCAGGTTCCAACCATGCAAAGTGCGAGTTTTCTATTCATGGTAACAAGCAAGCAACATGCAGTCATTGGGTTTGCCTGGACACTGCGACCACCTGGAAGCTGCTGCCCCGCACACTTGCACTTGGACTTGGACTTGGCAGGAGTCTATTTGGAGACTCAGGAGCACAGGGGCAATTAAGGCTTTGAGGTACAATGAAAATATTGAAGACTGGCTTAACTATGATGTGAATGACCCAGGTTATCAGATTCATGTGGCTGAAGAAATAATAAAATAGATTAAAAAATGTTGCTTCAGTAGAGGGTAAAGAGGAAGAAGATATAGATAGTGACAATTAAGGAGGAATGGGCCTACAAATTGTGCAGTCTCTTAGTGTCTTGAAACAGCAATGAAGTGCCTTGAGAACCAAGAAAAACGTGACACAGTTCAGTTATTACCATTAAAGAAACTGCCAGACTTGGCTACTAGAAAATGCATTACTGCCCTCAAAGAAGAAAGTTATGATTCTGTTCAAATTACCTCTAATATCAGTTTAAAATTTAATATATAAATGTGTAGTGTATTTAAAAGTGGCAATAAAATTTTAACTTTCAGTATTGTAGTAGTGTCTTATTGATTTTAAACAGTCTGTAACTGGTGTAAGTACATATGCACAGTATGACATATTTCTGATGGTATTTTTAGCATTTTATAGGTATAACAATTATCTTGATAATTGATGCTCTACTATATATTCAAGAACTATCAAGACATTTTATTCTTATTTGGACTTGTTTCGAGAATCATGCAGTAAGAATAGCATAGCTCAGTTGTCAGCTATGTTATTTTACTTTCTGGTGAAGGGTTTGTAATAGAAAGTTATATATCTAATATTTCTGGTATATAACAGTAATAGTCTACCAAAAATATAAAATGAACCATTGGGAGGATATGGAAATGTATAAACATAAAACAAATAATAAATTGATAAATGAACTAATAAAAAGTAATACGAACAAACTAAACATTTTTAAAATTATTAATTTAATAAAATAATATAAACTTCTGTATAACCACCAAAATTATATTTTCCATTTTTTATATAATAAACGTAATTTAGATACCTGTATATAAAAAACATGTTGCCACAATTATTTTCAAATTTATTTATTTAACGATTTATTATGTAATTCTGATGGTCCCTCATAAATTATAAAAGTGTTGAAACATTAATGTAAATATAAAAAAATAAAATATATTCTTATGTCAAAATATAAAATATCGTTATTTGTATGAATTAGAAGAACAAAAATAAATATGAATGTTTTATACACACAAACACACATATTAATCTTAATAAATATATAGCAGTGTGTGGTCAAACCTTCAGAACAAGAACAACAAATCTATTAACTTCAGTAAATAATTTAATTTGTAGGTTGATCATTATAGTACTCTAATACGTATAATGTGACATGGATCCTGACAGGTTCATATTTATCCAGGATTAAGTTAGGAAAGATTTTTTTTAATTTATTGCATATTTGTAATCTGTTCAACTCAGTGGCGCACCCAGGATTTTTTTTGGGGGGGAGGTTTGAAAATTTAGAAACAAGGTACACAATTTTGGTTGCCCTCATTCTTTTCTTTACAAGGAGGGCTTTTTCCTGGAGAAACGACAATACGCAACTTATAAGTAGCCAATGTTGCAAGAATTGGTAAAAATTAACTTTACTTCATAGAATTTCACCCATGTACGTTCCACCTATAATGCTGCAAAGGCATACTGCACGTGTAAAATCATACACACAATGTTTGTGAGAATTATGAGTTAAAATCATGTTAAGCACAGGCTAATTTGCATATGATTATTGAATAATCTAAATTACTTAATCAGTAGACGCTGACTTTATTGAAGTAATAATACAATAATATAGTTAAAATAATCAGACATAAAGCAGTTACGCACTTTGTAGTGAGGATAGGGCGGGAAGAATGTTATACATGTGAGTGGAAAAACGCCTTTTGAAAATATTAGCCTTCTCCCTGAATGACAAGTCTACGTACAGAGGTTTTGATTTTGATTTCTACTTCGATACTACTAAACAGTACTGTACATATGGACGTTTTGTAAGACGAAACAAGCAATAGATACAACAGAGGTACTATACAAAGATTTCACAGAGTTAGAAAATGTTTTAACATTTAGTAGGCCTACTGCAATTATTTTGTAAACAGTAATTTGGCATGTTGTGTCCATTGCAGTCTTTCCCCAGATCTTCTAGTCGAGCCTAGACATTAACAAACATTGTATATTTTGAAGTACATAATAGTTTGTGTACATGTTACGATTCAGGAAAAAACGTAATATCGGTAAAATGTGCCTCTGACGAAGCTGACGAAAACTAGTTCAAGCTACAAGGTGAAAGTTTAACATTTTTACCAATAAAAAATTAGTGTTCCGAGTCAGTAGTTATATATTTATAATTAGTTAATCAACGGACACGTCATGGACAACAAAATTCAGGATTATAGTCAACATTACCGTGGTAACTTAATTGTTTGAATAAGTAACATCAATAATAGGCTCGAATGTGAAATGACTGTGTGTGTTTTAAAAAAACAACAGATGTAAATTGTCCATAAAAAACAGGAGAGACAATATTAATGAGAAAATTATACCAAAACTGTGTAAGTAATATAGCATTTAATCAATTACAACCAATTACAAATATTTAGCTCAATTCTTCCACCCCACTAATGTTTCCTTCGCTGTTATTATAACTCAAATCGTCTTCACTGCTGCTATACCGTTATTTATTAATTTTGAAACAAACTGTTACATTATACACTCTTTGGTCTGATCTCACGTAATCTTTTAAATTTTCATGGCATGGTCACATCTTGATGTGCAATCTACGAAAGAAATACCCTCAAATTCCTTTTTTGCTAAGTTTCTAACAGTGTCTATGGAAAATGCATGTTTTTTTTAGCACGCTTCTTCACAAATGCCTAAATCAGTTCTAGGATTAAGATCACGAAGTCGGGATGATAGAGTAGAAGTTGTAAAATGCAATGTCCAAAACAGTGGTTATTATAAGAGTTCTGTATGTATGTTGGTTTACTTTGTTTAATTAGTGAATAGAACTCAGGTTAAGATAAATCGACTAAAGAAATCCTATTATTCACTGACCAGTTAATCGTGTTTGTCTTTTGGTTAATGATGTTGCAGGTGGATTTATTTATTCATTGAAATTTTCAGCCACATTTATCGATGAAAACGTCCCAAAAGCAATAGGAAACTTTTAATAGAATAACACAATAGAAAGTTAAGAGAAAACATAAGAAAATTACGGCAATTCAGAGAAGAACGGCGTCTATCCACGTTTTTTTTAACTTACGTTGAATTCAGTTTCGTCTATGTAAACTATAGGCCGCCGTTCTTCTCTGAATTGCCGTAATTTTCTTATATATTTTCTCTTAACTTTCTAATGAGCTATTCTATTAAAAGTTTCCTATTGCTTTTAGCACGTTTTCATCGAAATCTCATTTGACGAATAATGTGGCTCAGACTAGATGCATTACCATTATAATTAATTTATCTCTTAAAAATTTTTTAAATTACTTTGAATGTTGGTGTTTCTCCTTCTGTGAATTGGTATTCGTAAATAATTAATCGAATAGTACACTTGTCAAAGTTTTTATTTCCTTCGTTGAGCACTTTTTATGGTAAGTACTAAAGATTTCATGTCAGCCGTATATGCGGATGCTTCTTTAATAATTCTAAAAACACTACTTAGAGACACACCACATGCCTGAGCTACCCTTTCCTGCAGCTTTGTTTCTGATATTCCCTTATCTTCCGATTTAATAAACTTGTACATGTTATACGTTATTTTCTGACTCTAACTATGCATGACTTTCCTTTGCACTGAAATTGACAGGCCATCTAATTGATCTAGTTCACTCTCCAAAACCGGAAAATATAGCAATAAACTAAATGCTACGCTTTTGATGAAAACTGGTGTTTTTTGAAAAGTACGAACACAATTACATATCATGTGCCGTTGGCAAAAGAACAATTTATTCACGTCTGGTAAACTTACCTATGCTGAATTTTAGTTTATCATTTAGTAATAGTAAAAAAGTTACTTTGAAAGAATATAGTAATTAACATATAAAGAAGATACCTTATTTATTATGTTCTTACTGCTTGTACATAACGTTGATTACAAAAATTTTCCAGATTTTGGGGGGGGGGTTCTAACTGGGTTCTAATTTTAGTTGCGCCACTGGTTCAACTAAGCGAACATTGAACAAATTGATTGACAAAAGACTTGCATGATTATGAAGAGCTGACCATTGACAGCTCTTCTTGTTTTTGTCTATAGATTAAACAGATACACAAATTACAAGACTAAATGGCAAAACGTAATTTGGCTGTAAACAATGAAGTCACTTCCACTTGCTGCTGGGATGATACAATAATTCAATATATTAAACACTGGGCCTATAAGGCAGATACACTGGTTGACATGAACACAAAAGATACAGATATTATGGAACAGGTAACACAGACATTACAATACAGATAATGCAGTGTACACATTATTCATTGAACCTGAAGAGTTAAGTCTAACAATTTATGTCTTTTTAGTCTATAAATGTCTTCACTATTATCTAACAAATTAATTGCTAGGGGGTAGGATGTATTCTAATTTAGACATGTGTTTCTGTGTTTCCTGCAGAGGAGCACAATTTCTTCGTTCACAGTTGGAACTTTTAAGTCTCAGTGTATAGAATTGTTGGAAACAAACCATGGAGCATCAACTAATGATCTTGAAGTTTTGGACTGAAAGCACTGTATAATCTCTATGTTACTTGTACTTGTAGTACCCCCAAGTTGAATACCATGAGTCCATACCGGTTTAAGAACTCCTTTATATATTACAAGTTCGTTGACAAGACTTAACTGCGATTTTCTGCATATCAGACTTTAAACACTCTGCCCACTATGTAGGAATGTAGAATATGGTAACAGTTATGTGGCAGATTTTTCTTTACTTTGTATAACAGTCCAAGATGCCGACTTTATCAAATACCTGGGAACGGTGAGAAACACACCTGAGCAGAACATCTTAGACTCCACTGATTTATTGATAACATTTGTTATTCCGTGTATTTGATCCACTGTAGAGTATTTTTCTCAAAAGCCAAATTGATTATCCAGAATTAGGTTGTTTTCTACAATTGTTGACATAAATTGTTTTACAAATAGCTTCTCGAAGATCTTAACAAGTATCGGCAGAAGGCTTATGGGTCGATAGACCTGTTTTACCAGGTTTTATTTAACTATGACTATGACCATGATTATTTGAGCTGATTTTCAGAGAAGAGGAAAGTGTTCATGTCGGAGTATGGCTTAATTGGTAGAGCCAGTTGAAGCGGGGAGTGTAAATATTTTCGTACTTCTTCATCGAAAGAGACGTTCTTGCTGGCTTTAGGTTGACCAAGTCTTCGGCAAAAGTCTGGAATTTCTCTGTATTGCTTTGTGCCCAGCTACCATCTGGTTTATGTATTAGTGGTATTTGTAACAGTGGCCTTTTTAACAATGTTTGTATCATTTTGTAGCCTTCCACAAGGAATAATCAGTACTTTCATTAGGTGACAGATTTTATAGATAATTCTGAATGCCTTCATTCTTTAAATTTTCTAACAACTGCTTTAGTTTTCTGGCTGCAGAATTCCATTTTCTTTTATCATCCAGATGATGAGTATGCTGCCAAATTCGTCGCAATCTATGCTTCTCAGCTAATTTCTCTCAGACAACCAGAGGAAGATTTAAGTACTTACTCTTCACTGTATTGCAGGGTGTAGCTTTCAGGCTGATTTTTGAAAAGCAATGGTGAGATAATTTACAGCCGAATCAAATTCAGCAGATGTGTGGAGTGGAACTTCTAGCAAGATATCATTTATGAACTCTCTAAAGTATTCCCAGTCAGTATTACAATGTATGAGTGTTGGTACAATTTCAGACTCAGTGATAGTACAGTATTGCTAATAGTGGCAATAGTTGGAGTGTAATCAGAGGATAAATCAAGGCAAGAGTCAAGTTTGTCGTATTTATGAGACAAACCTCATATTAAAAAGAAATCAATGAGGTCTGGTATTTTATTTGTATCAGAAGGCCAATAGGTTGGTTGACCTGTGGACAGAAAGGACAGGGATTCTTGTCTAATGACATTATATAAAATTCTACCTCTTGCATTTTCTAGTCTCGAACCCCATTGCGGGTGTTTTGCATTGAAGTCACCCCTCACCATAAAACATACACCAAGAGTTCTAAAACTGACAGAAAGGAGCTGAAGTCAGTTTTGTTGATTCTATGTTCAGTAGACAGTAGACTGCACAAACAATTAGAGGACCTCCTTTATCTTTAACTAAAATGTTTGTCACCTGTAGGTGAGCAGTTTTGACTTTAGGGAAGAGATAATGTTTTATATTGTTTCGGATCAACAGAGCGGTACTCATGAGCTGCACCATTAGGATGCTGTGTGTCATAAACAGTAAATCCTGGAATGTGGCTTCTTTCTGTCAAATGTGTCTCAGATATTAGCATAACGTCTAACCTGTTGTCAAAAAGAAAAGCTTTTGTGTTATAGGCTGCATTGGCGTTCCATAGTCCAATCAAGTTAGCAGAGATGGAAAGTTTAATATAAATTAAAGGTTGTACAAGGGTAAACCATATTAGCAACAACTTGGTTAGGGCAGCTTTTAGCAAGTTCTCAGTAAACTAAAAAAAATTGAGATCAGACAGAACCAGCTGGTCATTTAGACCAGTAGTGTCCAAACTCTAGTGACATAAAAATCCACTAAAAACTTCAAAATTTTTTTGTGAGCACCTCATATTTACTTAAATTATGAAGTTAAATTTTCATAGCACTAAATTGTACTCTATAGTTTTAGATTGTACTTTTATAACATAATAGTCATGTTAAACCCTAGTGTATAGAAAAATAATACAAAACAATGTTATTCAAGTAAAGAAACAGTTAATTTTATTATCAAACCTAACGCATGTATTAAAAATAATTAAGGTAAGACATGTATTTTGGAACATATATATTCTGAATATTTTAAGAAACCATTATAAAAATATGTTATAATGGAATTTTGAAAAAAAACTTCGATATATGACACTGTTAATTTCTTGTTGTATTGGAGTGTTAGTGGTCTCAAATATTTCTACTAGTAATTTTATACAAACCACTATATTTCTACTACAAACTACAAACCTGGTTGGTAAATGACCTTGACTGCCGAAAGCGCTCGTCAATACCAAAGACAACATAGTGGTTTGTATAAAATTACTAGTAGAACTATTAATTTCATTAAGTCTATATCAGCCTTGAAAGATGTAAGTTTTTCAATCTCATATCACTTTCTACTTAACATTGTGCAAGTGTACTGAGCTAGAATAGGCATACTCACACAAATAATGTTGAAAAAAAATTATCCTTCAAAGCAATTTTCAGTATTTATGGATATTTCCTTCCCATTTTGATTCAAAAGAAGTTTCAAATAATAATCTCATGAAAGACTGGTTTCAGCAATGAATCCTATGAAATCTCTGTAAGAGAATCTACTTATACAAGAAGTGATTCATTGCTGGAATTGGATCAGTGTTGTTCTTTTTGGCTTTAACCATCTTACAGATTCCTTTAATATTGCTTCTACCTTGTCTAGAACTTGTGTACATCCTTACCATGCAGCAACAGGTTAAATGATTAATAGAACTGCAACGTGACCCAAGTAAGGAGTCTTTTTAACCAGACCACGTTTTTGAGACGGTCTTGAAAATGACTTATATTCTGAGTTACAACCTTCCTCTTCTAATAAAAATAGTTGTAGTTTATCCAAGAGTACAAATAATCTGGACAACACTTTACCTCTAGACAACCATCTGAATCTTACATTGGGTGAGACATTACCACAAAACTTTCTTTTTTTGAATAATTTCTTTGATCTTGTCATTTCAATATAAAAAGAAAGCTCACAATCGGAGAAAACTTCACTTTCCAACAATAGAAACACAGCACAGCAGAAAGAAAACAATGGTAAACATCAGATGTTGTTTTTAGGTTATGTTTACTAAAATACATCAACTGTTGAACATATGCTGTAAAATCAGCTGATCAAAACACAAACCCAACAAAATATAAAGTATTATAATATATTATACGAAATTACACACTGAAGCAACAGGAAAGTATTCCTGAGCTGAGGCACTGAGAAAACGAAGTGCAGACATAAACTAAAAAATTTATTTAGACCTTATTTGGTCGAATTATTATTATAATGTATATATTTTCTTGTTCAGGACAAAATGTGCTATCATATAAAAAAATTGTAAAAAAAATAGTTTTTTCGCGACCTTACCCCCTAAATAGAATGGACTCATTGTAGACTGGACAAAGAGCTCTTGGAGTAAAATTTAAAGAAATTCTTTGTTTAAGTAAACTGTATTCAATTATGGCCCCAAAAGTTGTTAACGTGCTAAAAGCAATAGGAAACTTTTAATAGAATAGCTCATTAGAAAGTTAAGAGAAAATATATAAGAAAATTATGGCAGCCTATAGTTTACATAGACGAAACTGAATTCAACGAAAGTTTAAAAAACGTGGATAGACGCCGTTCTTCTCTGAATTGCCATAATTTTCTTATATGTTTTCTCTTAACTTTCTATTGTGTTATTCTATTAAAAGTTTCCTATTACTTTTGGCACGTTTTCATCTATAAATGTGGCTGAAAATTTAATCCCCCCCCCCCCCACCAAATTGCTTCCTGGATCAGCCAGTGTCTTCCACAGACCTAATTTAACTTACAGTGATTATAAGTTACCAAATGTACCTTGCCAGCGATATCTGCGCCTTCATTCAGTTGTAAAGAATAATGCTTACTTAGCTTGAACTGAAAGCAATGTTTCTTTAACAGTTTTTGAAGTCTTCATCACCAGTCATTACACATGAGTACATAATTTCATTCATCACTTGAAGTGCATGGAAATCTGATATTTCTTCAGTTCTTATTTTAACTGTACTGCTTGGTAACGGGGTGTACAGGTAACTTACTTTTTGTTTTCCATAAGGTAATTGGTAGATTATTTTTTCTACAGGCAAGATAATTTCTTCCTCCACAATGTGAGTAGCAACATTTTTTATAATTAACAATGACAATATAAGTTGCAATGACAGGTTTTTTGCCGAATTGAGGATTTTATCCATTGTAGATATTGTTCAAATAAATGTTTTTCTTGCTTTGAAGGTTACTTACGTATATACTCTAGATGTTTGGTGGATAAATGCCTTTTCGGTTTGAATAGCATCATACTGGCCTTCTAAAAATTTTCAGAACAAATTTTACATTGAGGTATCATTTCCTCATCAGTATCTGAAAACAATGTGTTTTTTAAGTTCGTATTGGGCGGAATATAAGACGGCCAGTTTTTCCATAAATGCCCTTCTGAAAACTGTACTTGTCTTATATACAAACCTAAAATTTCATGTTTCGGAATTGTATAATCTTTACATTACGTAGTTCACGCGTATTTATAATTTGTATTCTACAGAATTTTAAGGGAAGGCATCAATAGCCTCCATGTAACTTCCCAACTGGTTGCTATGGTACTGCTATTGACAGAATACAATATTAATGGTCCAGGTGGAATTTATAACACTATCCTAGGTGCAGTATTTAATTATTAGAATAATTTTACAAAGTATCTCCCACTATTCTAAACGGTAGGTTAACACTACCGGTTAATCTGTAGGCCTATGTTAACATAATATGGTTAGGATATGATTAACATAATAGTAAATAGGATATGTTACTTCTGAAAATGCAAAATTATGTAATATATGGAATTAAAAAAAAATTAAATTATATATAATAAAGTATTAAATAATTTAAAATAAATTACAATTTATACAAACATGTATATATTTCTGTAACTTACGGTTTACAACATTTTAAAAACATTAAACGAAAGTATGTCACTATTTTCATATAAGCTTATGTCCACAGATGGAATCGGTTTTATAACGTTAATTGTATGAATAATTTGGTTGATATGTGTTGATTGTACTTGCCAGCAAGTGAAGGATACGTTGCAGCCTGCTTATGACAGGTTTATCTTCATCTTCACATAAAGATGGGCTACTTCTATTGTTTCGAGTGGTGATTTTGTAAGAAGTGTTCGCCTTATCTCTGCAGGAATATTCGGTGTAGACGCAATAATGTCGTGTAATATACTCTTCGCTCGATTATATTTATCTACTGTTTGAATTTCATCTTCCTTTCCAGTGGGTGTTAATACCACAGTTGTGATCGATTCGCCTTCTTCGATTCTGTAATAAATTTGCATCATAGCTGGATCAGTTGCTATGTAGTCAAAGATACGCCGCAGCCTGTTTATGTTAGGTTTGTCATCATTTCGCACGTACTGATCGATGTATGGTATCGCTTCGAATGGTGATTTCGTAAGAAGTGTTCGCCTGATCTCAGGAGATATATTTGGTGTAGATACAATAATGTTGTGCAACATGTTTCTTGCAAGATCGAATTCATGTAGTATATGAATTTCGTCTTCCTTTCCAGTGGGCGTTGTGATTTCAATGTCCACAGATGGAATCCGATTTAAAACATTAATTGTATGATTAATTTGGTTCGTACGTGTTGTATTTGCCAGCATGTGAAGAATATGTCGCAGCCTTCTTATGACAGGTTTGTCTTCATCTTGCACATAAATATGCACTTCTTCTATTGTTTTGAGTGGTGATTTTGTAAGAAGTGTTCGCCTTATCTCGGCAGGAATATTCAGTGTAGACGCAATAATGTCGTGTAATATACTTTTTGCTCGATTATATTTATCGAGTGTTTGAATTTCATCTTTCTTTCCAGTGGGTGTTAATAACACAGTTGGGATCGGTTTGCCTCCTTCGATTCTGTCATAAATTTGCTTCATGGCTGGATCAGTTGCAATGTAGTGAAAGATACGCCGCAGCCTGTTTATGATAGGTTTGTCGTCATTTCGCACGTACTGATCGATGTATGGTATCGCTTCGAATGGTGATTTTGTAAGAAGTGTTCGCCTGATCTCAGGAGATATTTTTGGTGTAGATACAATAATGTTGTGTAAAATGTTTCTTGCAAGATCGAATTCACGTAGTATAATGAATTTCGTCTTCCTTTCCAGTGGGCATTGTGATTTCAATGTCCACAGATGGAATCCGATTTAAAACGTTAATTGTATGATTAATTTGGTTCATACGTGGTGTATTTGCCAGCATGTGAAGAATACGTCGCAGCCTTCTTATGACAGGTTTGTCTTCATCTCGCACATAAATATGCACTTCTTCTATTGTTTCGAGTTGTGATTTTGTAAGAAGTGTTCGCCTTATCTCGGCAGGAATATTCAGTGTAGACGCAATAATGTCGTGTAATATACTTTTCGCTCGATTATATTTATCGAGTGTTTGAATTTCATCTTTCTTTCCAGTGGGTGTTAATAACACAGTTGGGATCTGTTCGCCTCCTTCGATTCTGTCATAAATTTGCTTCATGACTGGATCAGTTGCAATGTAGTGAAAGATACGCCGCAGCCTGTTTATGATAGGTTTGTCGTCATTTCGCACGTACTGATCGATGTATGGTATCGCTTCGAATGGTGATTTTGTAAGAAGTGTTCGCCTGATCTCAGGAGATATTTTTGGTGTAGATACAATAATGTTGTGTAAAATGTTTCTTGCAAGATCGAATTCACGTAGTATAATGAATTTCGTCTTCCTTTCCAGTGGGCATTGTGATTTCAATGTCCACAGATGGAATCCGATTTAAAACGTTAATTGTATGATTAATTTGGTTCATACGTGGTGTATTTGCCAGCATGTGAAGAATACGTCGCAGCCTTCTTATGACAGGTTTGTCTTCATCTCGCACATAAATATGCACTTCTTCTATTGTTTCGAGTTGTGATTTTGTAAGAAGTGTTCGCCTTATCTCGGCAGGAATATTCAGTGTAGACGCAATAATGTCGTGTAATATACTTTTCGCTCGATTATATTTATCGAGTGTTTGAATTTCATCTTTCTTTCCAGTGGGTGTTAATAACACAGTTGGGATCTGTTCGCCTCCTTCGATTCTGTCATAAATTTGCTTCATGACTGGATCAGTTGCAATGTAGTGAAAGATACGCCGCAGCCTGTTTATGATAGGTTTGTCGTCATTTCGCACGTACTGATCGATGTATGGTATCGCTTCGAATGGTGATTTTGTAAGAAGTGTTCGCCTGATCTCAGGAGATATATTTGGTGTAGATACAATAATGTTGTGTAACATGTTTCTTGCAAGATCGAATTCATGTAGTATATGAATATCGTCTTCCTTTCCAGTGGGCGTTGTGATTTCAATGTCTACAAATGGATTCGGTTTTATAAGGTTAATTGTATGATTAATTTGGTTGATACGTGTTGTACTTGCCAGCAAGTGAAGGATACGACGCAGCCTGCTTATGACAGGTTTGTCTTCATCTCGCACATAAAGATACGCTACTCCTATTGTTTCGAGTGGTGATTTTGTAAGAAGTGTTCCCCTTATCTCGGCAGGAATATTCGGTGTAGACGCAATAATGTCGTGTTATATACTTTTCGCTCGATTATATTTATCTACTGTTTGAATTTCATCTTCCTTTCCAGTGGGTGTTAATACCACAGTTGTGATCAATTCGCCTCCTTCGATTCTGTCTTAAAAACATGATTGGCTAGATCAGTTGCTATGTAGTGAAAGATATGCCGCAGCCTGTTTATGATATGTTTGTCTTCATTTGGCACGTACTGATCGATGTATGTTATCGCTTCGAATGGTAATTTTGTAAGAAGCGTTCGCCTGTTCTCAGGGGATATATTTGGTGTAGATACAATAATGTTGAGTAACATGTTTCTTGCAAGATCGAATTCACGTAGTATATGAATTTCGTCTTCCTTTCCAGTGGGCATTGTGATTTCAATGTCCACAGATGGAATCTGTTTTAAAACGTTATTTCTATGATTAATTTGGTTGATACTTGTTGTATTTGCCAGCATGTGAAGGATACGTCGCAGCCTTCTTATGACAGGTTTGTCTTCATCTAGCACATAAAGTTGCGCTTCTTCTATTATTTCGAGTGGTGATTTTGTAAAAACTGTTCGCCTTATCTTTGCAGGAATATTCGGTGTAGACGCAATAATGTCGTGAAATATACTTTTCGCTCGATTATATTTATCTAATGTTTGAATTTCATCTTTCTTTCCAGTGGGTGTTAATACCACAGTTGTGATCGGTTCGCCTCTTTCGATTCTGTCATAAATTTGATTAGCTAGATCAGTTGCTATGTGGTCAAAGATACTCTGCAGCCTGTTTATGATAGGTTTGTCTTCATTTGGCACGTACTGATTGATGTATGGTATCGCTTCGAATGGTGATTTTGTAAGAAGTGTTCGCCTGATCTCTGCAGGTATATTCGGTGTAGACGCAATCATGTCGTGTAATATATTTTCGCTCGATTATATTGTAGCATGACAGATAATCCACTTAAATCAATTACCAGATGATCATTAGTAAAAATCAAGTATATGGAATATCCAGGAAGATCCATATGAAAACCACATAAAAAGCTCAATAAATTACTATTATAACAAGAAAAAGTAAACATAAAGAAAAAATCTGCAACTAATATGAATGTAAGACAAAATAAAACCACAGAAAACTAAAATTAAAAGATCAATAATACCCAGGTAGGATAGGAGTAGGTAAGGAAACTACCCAGACCAAGTAAACAGCCCAGTATAAACAAAAGTAAATAATAACGAAATGGTACTGAAGAAACCAAGAATGAAGGAGGAAAATATCCAAAACATACAAATATACCTAATGAACAGGGACAAGTGAAGATCACATAGAATAGAGGAAGTAGAACACGACCTATACCCAAAAGAAACCCAATAGGGAGAAAACAAAAAACCCTAAAGAAAGTAAATGTCACTATAGAAAGTATAACACCCCAACAAACCATAAACTCATGTAAAACTAATAAAAACAAAAAGTGTTTAAAGTGCTAAGTAGACGTGCACCCAAGAAAGTTATTGTATAATTTAAATAGACAAATCTTAACAGTTCCCCCATGGTTAAACAATTTGATATTATAAAACTGTGAAAGGACTAGTGATAGTATCAAGAAAATACCAGGGACAAGTGCAAGTTATTAGATTATCATAAATAAACTTTGAGAAGTTACATGAATTACTGTACATTTAAATAACTTGAAGTGTTTTTTAAAATAGTATCATGAATGATATTTAATCAAATAATATGGTGAAGGAGCAATGAATACTCTTTCTAATAAAATGCCACTGTTTATATGAGAATGTTCAATGGAATAAATATTATAAATAGATAGCTTGGAGTTAGTACATAAAGTGACGGGGAATACATCCCTAAAATTAACAAAAACAGGTAAGACTGTAACCACATAGTTTTAAGAGAGTGTTAAAAATTTAATGGAACAAAATGTTAGGTTCCAATTTCAATATATGAACTCTATAAATAAGATTTAGAAATAGAGATTAATCCTTGTATTTATAAAATATTATTTTGTTTAGTAGTTTGAATTAGGGATGCCATATCTGAATGTGTATATCATTCCTATATAGTAAAATGTTTTTTAGAAGTTACTGTAAGTAATCAGTACAAAAAAAGATATGATTCTAAATACCAGATTTAATGTTAAATAATTGATATGTTTTAATTGTTTAAAATCAATACTAAAGGTTATAGTAGTAAAAGAAGAAATTATTAATGAATATTATATTAGAATAGAAGGTCAGAAAAGGGTATGAACTAACTGTATTATTAAAAACTTTGTAAGTAACAACAGATAAAATCTAGGCCAGATAGTAAAATTAGACTACATTATAATTGACAAATCTAGTCCTATAAACCAACTAAACTGATGAAATTTATGTAAGATAAACCCACCATATAGTAGTACAATGTAACTTATACTTTATAAAGATATTGTCAGAAGATAAGTAAAATTATAAATAAAAATGAAATGTATTAACCAAAATTTCAGAGGAGGAGTCATAGATAAATGAATTATATTTAAAAACAATAACTAATGAACAAAATTGCAAGAAATTAAGGAAAGATAAACAATTATATCAATCTTAGATTCAGTATAATAATAATTATATCAGAGAAAATGGCTATTATCTGGACAAGGACAGGAAACCCAAATTTAAGCCTACTTTTCCAACATGAAAGAAATATAATTTTTTAAATAAAAACTTTGTAAAACTATATTAATTAGTATCAAAATAAGCAAAATAGATTAAAGAAACCGAATATGTATTTAGTATTTCATACAGTTAAATAATAACGAAAATATTTTCCGTGTATAATGTATTCAAATAAAATGTATCGGAAGCGAAGATAATTTGAAACAATGTATGATCTATATTAAATTGGCTAAGAATTTCAGGAGACGAAGGAAATGAGCATAGTTAATTATTATCCGTTGAAGCGAACACTTAAACGAGGTTTTGCCCCATATAACCTATATTAATGGCGTGCGATACTTAAATCGAGTTCAGTGCAAATTTTGTAATTTTTTTTATTTGGAATTTTAACTTGAGAAGCAGTGAAAACAAACAATAAACAGTGAACTACAGATAAACAGAACCACATACGCCTAAATAATTGAACTAACACCACTACAAATAAATTTTACTGATGAAACAAAAAGGGTTATATACGACACATTTAACCAAAGTGAAATAGACATAATAACACACATTTACACCAAGTGAACTAAAAAACACTACACCAGGAACACTCATTTAACTCCAGAACTAATATCCACTATTGCTGAGACGAGGAAACGGTGAAAAGGACATCTTTATTGCAAGAAATATTCTTCGAGGTGATTGACATTCAACTACGCATACTTCTGTCGGCCATTTTGATTTTCCCAGCATTCTATTCGAGGTGGAACAAATGAACGTCTAGTCTGCATTGGTTCGAATATTATACTATATAAACTTTCTATATTAATTAATAACACTGTAATTGTTAATTTTAAGACATTTTAATTGTAAATGTTATACTTTCTTGGCCCTACGCTTCTCTGGATATTCTAACATAACCGTTAAAAGAACAATATTTTGTATACACTATTAATGTAAAGTTTTTGTCGACCGGCCCTGAGTAACGAGTCGATACTGTTGTCAACAATCGATTACTATCGATATTTTTAATAAATTGTTAATAAACACTCTAATTCTGCAAATTGGTTGAATTTTACTTTAAATATAATTAAAGAACAAGTTAATTCAAGAACACGGACTAACCGAAAGGCGGTATTTACGAAAATAAGGAGCATATTGAAGAAGAAGAAGAGCCGTCTATCGACTAGTACCGGAGTTAACCATATTAACTTAGAAGTTATTTATAGAAAGTGACACCACAACACTATCAACCATAATATAATTAAAATTTTTACACCAGACAATAACAAAAATTATTTCCTAAATACAGATAACAAAAAACCCAAAACAAATATTTTTTCAGAAAAAACAAAATTTTTATTTTAAAATAAATTTTTTTTTTATTTCAAATTTTAACAAATTATAACATTATTATTTTGTAACAACAGGAGGGGTAATGTTACAAAATTGGCGTCCAACTTAAGGGCTTTAATTAGGGATTGAAGGACTAATATAACTCGCCCAATTTCTAATTCAAGCTTGGCAGCGGTTATCCAGCCAGAGGAAAAGGAAAAATGCAACATCGTGCCACATCCAAGAAAAGGGCGGCAGAGGCCGAAAAAGAAATTAATATGGAGGATAAGGAGGCAACACCGATGGAGGACGTAGAAACATTATTACCCCCAAGGGAACCAAAACCATCAGCACAATCAAAGGAACAACCGGAAATGCCCACACAGACAGGGGAAATCAATGTCCGGGAGGAACGGGTAGAACAACCCGAGAAACCATCACGAGCGGAGAATGGGAATATACAAGAGATGTTCGGGATGATGATGGAAGAAATCAAATCCAGTAACAAGAAGATGGAGGAAAACTTGCATAAGAAAATGGATTCCACCACAGAAGAAAATAGTAAAGAAAGGAAGGAAGACCAACAGTCCTTGAAGGAAAATTTGAATGAAATAAATAAGAACATAGAATCCACGAAAGAAGGATTAAGGAAGAACATAGAGGCAACAAAAGAAGAATTGAAGAAGGACAACCAAGCAACAAAAGAAGAATTGAGTAATAAAATTGAAAACACCACACAAAAATTGATGAAACTAGGGAGAAGATAGAAAACGACAACCAACGATTGAAGGAAGAGTTGAGGGAGAATAGCAAGAAGATGGAAGAGAAAATGGAGGAGAATAACAAGAAAATGGAAGATAAGATGGGGGAGAGGTTGGAAGAATTAAGAGAGGATAACCAACTATTAAGGGAAGAATTAAGGGCAGTTAGCCAGGAGAATCTAGACAAGTTAGACGAACGGATGGAACTATTAAGAAAAGAAATGAGCAAAGAACTCTAGGATAATAAGAAATCTATGAATAAAAAGTTGGAAGAAGAAACAATAATTATAAATCAACAGATCAGAGAAGTTGATGAAAGATGTCGGCTAACTGAAGGGGAAGTACAAGAATTCAAGGAAGTGGTAAACACCAAGGTCACAAATATAGAAGAATATAGTCGCAAGAAGGCAGAAGAGAACCGAAGGGAAAGTCAGGAAGAACTAAGTAAAGTACGTACCCAAATTACTGAAAGGTGTGACAGAATGGAGGTAGTAATGACGAACATCACTGGTCAAGTGTGGCAGAGCCAGGAGGAAATGGAAGCAATTCGGAACCGACCAACCAACTTCACAAATATCCCCGTCAACGAAAATAGGGAATGGCTGAACTTCTGCCAATATAAAAGGAAGCCAATGGAGTTCTTGGCCCGGATCGAGGAATACATGGCCAAACATATAGGCAATAGGTGGTTAAATAATCGAGAGCTGTTGGACGAATCATTCCGTGAAATGACGGACAACTGGTGGATGGCAAACCAGAGTGAGATAGAGGATTACCAACAATTTAAGAATTTGTTCAAGGCCAAGTATTGGTCGGAGACCACCCAAAATCTAATAAGAGACAACATCTGCCATGGCCGATATAAGACACAATTTGGTAACACGATGACCGCGTACTTCCTTGGGAAGGTATGTCTGGCGAAGCACCTGGAACCGGCCATACCAGAAGAATGCCTTGTAAATAAGCTCTCCTACCATTATGATGAAGAGGTCATACGAGCAAGAAGGGGTAGCCATATAAAGACCATCCAGGCGATGACGGAACTCTTAGAAAACTATGAGAATGAGGAATACTATAGGCAAAACAGAAGAAGGAATGAGCGGCCAGAATTCCGAAGTAATCCGTACCCGAACAACAATAATCATCAGAACAGCAGTGGGTACCAAGGGAACCGATATAATCCCAATTATAATAATCAGAACAATACCAACGGTAGTAATAATAATAATAATAATAACGGTAATGTGAATCAAAATATTAACAGAAATAATAACGGGTACCCCGGTAATCGAGCCAATTATTACCCAAATCCAAATATAAATAGCCAGAGAAACCCAAACCATACTAATAATACCGAACGGTATTATAATAACAATAGGGGTTACCGAAATAACAATACTAATAACAACAACAGGTTCTCCCGACCCCGGGTAAATTTTATACGCGCCGAAGGAAACAATCAACGCAGATACAATCATGAACGGCGGAACAGTTTCCATGAATACGAAGACCGACGCAGAAGCCGAGAACGTGATAATTCAAGGTATAATCCGCCTAGGCGAAGTACCAGTCTAGATGACCCAGAGCGGCAACCAAATAGAGAACAAATATACGAACAGCGAACGGAACGGCTGGAACCCACTCAAGGTTTCCCGACTGACGCCTCCGTTGGTCCAAATATTAATAACCAGGATAATGAGAATTTAAACGGGAGGAGGCAGTAATAAATAGTCAGGACCTTTTGCTGCTCCTATCGCCTGGGTATAAAAGAGAATTGCCAAGAGCAAATAATAATAACAATATTACAATTATTAGTTGTAATTACTTAAAAAACATACGAAACGAACTACTGGAGGAGGACGATACTCGCCTCCATAGTATAAATAATGAAATAATTTATGTTAATGCCGAAATAGAAGGAACCTTCGCACAGCTAATGATTGATACAGGTGCGAATGTATCTATTATCAACTCAATAGAATTGGAGAGAATCCAAGAGAAATGTGGTCAATTATTGCCGACTTTACCAATCAATAATATCGTATTAATAGGTGCCACTGGTCGCCAAAAGAAGACAATAAGAAAGCAAGTATCGTTAAACGTGATTAGTAAGGGTATAGCAATAAACATGATCTTCCTAATTGCGGCAGGATTACCTTTCAATATATTAGTGGGATGCGATGTGCTGAGAAAAAACTCTGCTATCATTGATTTACAATCAGAGAAAGTATCGCTGTTTACCGGAGATCTGACCTGGACGGCCGATTTAGTCGGTAGCGCGATAGCATTTCCCAGCAGTATCCACCAGCAAATTCGTAACATCAACTATATGAAAAATAACACAATACTTAACCCCATAATATACGACAACACGGACGAAGATTTATGGTCCCAAAAGATACAAGAGATAAGGGATTTCCGGAGCGGAATTACTAGGGAGAAATTGCCCATTAATCAAGCGAATCAATTGATCAGAATTTATGAAAGGTACCGCTCAGTATTTTCGGACGAGCCAGGCAAGGTAAAAAATTACCAATGTACCTTTAAGTTCAGAGATACAATGGAGTTTAATAGAAAATCCTATCCTATTGCGCATTCACGAAAGGAGGCTGTAAGAGCGGAAATAAACCGGATGATTAATAGCGATATAATAGAAAATAGCCAATCCCCATACACCAGCCCTATTGTGGCTATTCCCAAGAAAAACGGCCAAGTCCGGCTTTGCTTGGATGCACGGGAAATAAACAAAAAGATAATAAATGATAGAACATCGCCCGGTGAGATTGAAGAAATCCTGAAACGATTCCACGGTAGCAAGTACTTCAGTACCTGGGATACGGTGTGCGGTTACTGGCAGGTGGAGTTACACCCACGGAGTCACCAGTATCTGGCTTTTATATTCGAGGGGCGCAATTACCAATTCAAAAGATTGCCCTTCGGACTTGTAAACTCAGTTGCCATCTTTGTGACCTGCATGGACCAGATATTGGGACAGGAAGCGCTTCAGTTTACCACCATGTATGTAGACGATCTACTAATAACATCAGAAACGTGGGAGGAACACTGCTACCGTGTGGAACACGTGCTTGAGAAGTTATCTGTCAGTAACGTCACGCTGAAGTTAGAAAAGTCTAAGTTCATTGCCAGGGAAGTGCAATTCTTGGATTTCAACTTGGACGATCAAGGAATCTCACCGTCGGCAGAAAAGGTGGAAGCAATCCAGAAATTCCCGGCACCCAAAAACAGAAAGCAATTACAGTCATTCCTGTGACTCTGTAATTACTATCGCAAGTTCCAGGAACAATATTCAGAATTACCCGCAAAATTTCAAACACAATTGTCATCAAAAAATAAATGGATATTGTGTCAAGAGCAGGATGTGATTTTTCAACTTACAAAGGACAAATTTCTGGCAACAATAATACTTCGCCACCCAAATTTTAAATTACCATTTTTTATGAATTGCGATGCCAGCAACATCAGTCTGGGAACGACATTGTATCAAGAAGACGAGAAGGGTCAACACCAAGTAATTAGCTTCGCTAGCAGATCTTTGAACCAGTGCGAGAGAGACTACACTGTAACTGAAAAAGAATTACTGAGCGTAGTATTTGCTTGCGGTAAGTTCCGTACTTACATCTTGGGTTACCCTGTAACAGTCCGAACAGACCATAAATCTATTTCGTTCCTAAAAAGCTGCAGATTGGATCATGGCAGACTAACAAGGTGGATACTTGCACTTCAAGAATACCATCTAAAATGGGAATGCATCCCAGGTAAAAAGAATGTCGTTGCTGATGTGTTATCCCGTGTCAATGTGGAAGAGCAAACTGTCGAAGGGGAGAAGGAAAGCGTACTAAAAGTATACCATCTTCTTAGCACCAGAGCCGACTTGACAACAATATTAACAAATATGAGCACCCACCAACAAGCAGACTCGAAATTGAGAAACCTTAAAACTCGATTAGAAGAAGGAGACGAAACCGTTGCTCGATATTACCAACTAACCAAACAAATCTTGTTCGTTAAAACATCACTGAAGGAGGAGACCTGGAAGGTGGTTGTTCCAATCCAGATAGAAAAGGAATTAATAGTAAACTACCACATACGATATGGGCGCCTTAAAGGTGATAAAAGCTCTGGAGGAGAGCTGCCAGATAAAAAACATAAATAGGAAAGTCCGAATGTATATTAAAAGCTGTAAAATCTGCCAGCTCTTAAAAACAAATAACGAGAAGAAGGAAGGTGTTATGATTCCTATAACCTCCCAAGCAAAATTGGAGAAGGTATTCCTAGACATCTGCGGACCATTTCCCCGTAGTGGCGGTCGATACCTAACAATCATAATGGACCACTTCACAAAGTTTGTTAAGCTATACCCTACTAATCGAGCAACTACCCGGAAAATTCTGGGGATATTAACGGAGCAGTATATCCCAAACATGGGGAAACCATCTTCGATCATCACTGATCATGGAACCCAGTTTAAGGGTAGAAAATGGCGTGATACCTTATTATCAATGGGCATTCATACCTACAAAACCTCGGTCTACCACCCGAGCAGTAATCCGGCAGAGAGGGTGTTACGAGAAGTGGGGAGGATCCTAAGAACTTATTGTCACCATCAACAAAAAAGGTGGCAAGACTATCTAGAAGCCACAGAGGAATTCCTCAACTTGGCATACCATCCAGCTATAGGAATAACCCCATACTCCGCCATGCACGAAAAACCACCCCCACGAGAGATCGCAGAAATCCTAGAGTTCCCCATAAACAATATTTACAATTTTGACAAAGTAAAATTCTACAACAAGGTGGCAGAAGACCAGGAAAAACGGCAAAATAAGTATCGAAAGGCTAGTGGTAAATTAATAACTTATGAACAGGGAGAAAAAATCTTATTAAAAAATCGTGAACTACCCAGCACACTGGCAGGAATAACGAAGAAGTTATTGCTAGTATACACAGGACCATATGTAATCTCCAATATAAAAAATAATAATACTTATGAAGTAAAGGAAATGGATTCAGAAAGGATCAAAGGTGTATATAACCAGGCGTCCACGAAAAAATATTATGAGTAATTGGATGTATATAAAAGAATTTATTCGTAAACATAAATTCAAAAACAATGTAAGCACAACTTACTACCTAATATTTATGAAACGACTTTTGGAATAAAAGCAAAAAGAAGAGAATTAAACATATAATTGTCTTGATTATTCATCTCTTCTTTCACAGCACTAACACTTAACTAAAAATGAACTTTTTTCATGTGAAAAACTTACTATTTTATCGGTCGCGTTTCGGCTTAGTATCCGCCTTCTTCAGCTTTGGTAACAGACTCCTACAGTCTGTTACCAAAGCTGAAGAAGGCGGATACTAAGCCGAAACGCGACCGATAAAATAGTAAGTTTTTCACATGAAAAAAGTTCATTTTTAGTTAAGTGTACACATATAAATTTAAAAACAATGTAAGCACAACTTACTACCTAATATTTATGAAACGACTTTTGGAATGAAAAATAAAAAGAAGAGAATTAGAACAAACAAATTTAAAAACGATGTAAGCACAACTTACTACCTATGATTTATGAAATTAATTAAGAGAGAAAAGGAAAAGGAATTTAGAATAAAATCAACGAAATTCAAATACATTGTAAAATCAATTTACAAACAACAAGTTATGAAAAAACTTTCTGGAAGTAAAAAGAAAATGAATTGAATAAAACAAATTCAAAAAACCAAGTAAGTACGAGGGCAAATCGAAAAGTAAGTTACACCCCCCTAAAAAAAATACATACATTAAAAAAAATTTTTTTATTGAACAAATAAGTAGGAACATTTATCTATTTTTCCACATAGCCGCCAAGTTTTTCCAAACACTTTTCATATCGTGTGACCAGTTTCTCGATTCCACGTTCATAAAAATTTCGTCCAATTTGTTTTAACCACTTTGAGACTGCTTCTTGCACTTCATCGTCTGTAGCGAAACGCTGGCCCCCCAGGTCTTGTTTAAGAGGACCAAAAAGGTGATAGTCGCAGGGTGCCATGTCGGGGCTGTAAGGGGGATGGCACCACACTTCCCACTTGAATTTTCGCAGCAACTCTTGCGTCACACCAGCTGTATGGGGGGTAGCGTTGTCTTGAAGAAAAACAACTCCATCACTCAATCTTCCAGGCCTTCGATCTTTAATCACTTTTCGTAACTTTTTTAACGTATCACAGTACGATGCGGCATTGATTGTTGTTCCTCGGGGCGTAAACTCACTGTACACAACGCCTTTGGAATCGAAAAAGACCGTTAGCATAACCTTTCGAACCGCTGGAATTGTTTTGGCTTTTTTTGGCTGTGGCGAATTCTTGTGTCTCCATTCGTTTGATTCCGTTTTGTCTCGGGAGTGTAATGGTGCACCCAGCTCTCATCTCCTGTGATGATTCTGCTCAAAAACTGTGGACCATCCGTCGAATAACGCTGGAGAAACGACAGCGCAGCCTCAAAACATTGATTTTTGTGCGTGTCGCTTAACACGCGGCACCCAGCACGCGCACACCTTACGATAACCCAGCTGATCGTGAATAAGCACAGATGCACTACCGTAGGCGATGTTCAGTTCACTTGCAATCTCTTTAATTTTAACGCGGGAGTTGGCAAGAATGATTTCATTCACACGCCCCGCGTTGTCGCTAGTGTTCACAGTTGAAGGCCGCCCGACACGCGGACCGTCGGTCACGTTCGTTCTTCCATCTTCGAACATCTGGCACCATTTCGCGATCATGGGCCGAGACATCGCATTCTCACCATAAACCTTGACAATTTGCCGATGAATTTCACTCCGATTATAATGTTTTGCCCGCAAAAATCGGACGACGGAGCACACTTCAATGTTGGACGACACCTCTATACGACGCGCCATACACGGTGACTACTCACATACTAAACCAGCTACAGTGCTGCCGCTTGGGGATTGGGGAGACAACAATATGGACAGTATTACCACCAAGGGAAATTTTTTTATCTCTTTTAGTACAGGAACGCGGCTAGGGTGTAACTTACTTTTCGATTTACCCTCGTACAACTTGCTACCAAACATCTATGAAACTCAAATAATGGAATATAAAAGAAAAGAAAAAGAATTTGGAAGAATAACCACAACATTCAAAAGGAAGAGTAAGTTCACATTACAAACAATTATATATGGAACCAATTATGAAAAAATTTTTGAGAATAAAGAAATGGCAGTAAAAACCACTGATACAATTAAAATGAATAAACTTATTGTGAAAGGAAATTAATAAGACTTTTAAGCAAAATAAGCAGAGACAATGACCGCATGGAATTAATAATTAAAGAATGCATTTGGATAAAAAGGAAGAGCGGAATAAAATTTTGAAAAGGAAGAAATAACTATGTATAAATAAATCCATAAGAAAAATATGATCATAAAATAAATGTCAATTATAAGAAGGACAATCAAAAGAGTAATTGCAAGAACATAAAACTAGTGGAACGATTCATAAGAATGGAGAAAAAGCAAAAATATAATACAAAATATATGCTACCAATAACCAGAAGAAGATTGTAATAACAGTCAAGGTATAACAGAGAATTAAAATAAATAAAAACTTTACACTGAATAACAAGTGATAATTATATTAAACCAGCTTCCAGCCATAAGAAGAAATAAAATGCCAGCAGAGCTAACCATTGAGAAAAGTAACTGAGATAGAAATTAACTAAAATCGAAATATTAACAGATCTGAGCAAATACGAAGTGAAGTATCCAAAGATATTTAATTTTTTTTTTATAGTCATAAGGTGGACTATTCTTATGTAATTTTTATTAATAACTGTCTGTAGATAAGTCCAGCAGTATTATTATGTTTTGAGCAGAGATGATTTGCCTCTGTAATCAATAAATGACGTAGTATGGCCAGCAAAGTAGTGAAGCCTACAGTGCCCCTCTGAACTGCCCCACCTCAAGTGTTAGGGAATAAATATCCCAAGGATAAAGCACCAAGTTAAGAAAAAAAAAATGAAAAGTAAAAAATAATGAACCTCAGATGACTATTACTATCAAGAAAAATCCAGTTAATAATGAAATATAGATAAGCTCAAAAATAAAGAAGAAAAAATTTAGAAATGGGAAGGAAGTAAAGAAATATAATTTATAATAAATATCATAAGCAATTATTTCAGACAAACCAAGTATGATCTGAACTAATCACTTCAGGAGGAGAGCAATCTGTAACATGACAGATAATCCACTTAAATCAATTACCAGATGATCATTAGTAAAAATCAAGTATATGGAATATCCAGAAAGATCCAAATGAAAACCAAATAAAAAGCACAATAAATTACCATTATAACAAGAAAAGTAAACATAAAGAAAAAATCTGCAACTAATATGAATGTACGACAAAATAAAACCACAGAAAACTAAAATTAAAAGAACAATAATACCCAGGTAGGATAGGAGTAGGTAAGGAAGCTACCCAGACCAAGTAAACAGCCCAGTATAAACAAAAGTAAATAATAACGAAATGGTACTGAAGAAACCAAGAATGAAGAAGGAAAATATCCAAAACAAACAAAGATACCTAATGAACAGGGACAAGTGAAGATCACATAGAATAGAGGAAGTAGAACACGACCAATACCCAAAAGAAACCCAATAGGGAGAAAACAAAAACCCCTAAAGAAAGTAAATGTCACTATAGAAAGTATAACACCCCAACAAACCATAAACTCATGTAAAACTAATAAAAACAAAAAGTGTTAAGTAGAAGTGCACCCAAGAAAGTTATTGTATAATTTAAATAGACAAATCTTAACAGTTCCCCCATGGTTAAACAATTTGATATTATAAAACTGTGAAAGGACTAGTGATAGTATCAAGAAAATACCAGGGACAAGTGCAAGTTATTAGATTATCATAAATAAACTTTGAGAAGTTACATGAATTACTGTACATTTAAATAACTTGAAGTGTTTTTTAAAATAGTATCATGAATGATATTTAATCAAATAATATGGTGAAGGAGCAATGAATACTCTTTCTAATAAAATGCCACTGTTTATATGAGAATGTTCAATGGAATAAATATTATAAATAGATAGCTTGGAGTTAGTACATAAAGTGACGGGGAATACATCCCTAAAATTAACAAAAACAGGTAAGACTGTAACCACATAGTTTTAAGAGAGTGTTAAAAATTTAATGGAACAAAATGTTAGGTTCCAATTTCAATATATGAACTCTATAAATAAGATTTAGAAATAGAGATTAATCCTTGTATTTATAAAATATTATTTTGTTTAGTAGTTTGAATTAGGGATGCCATATCTGAATGTGTATATCATTCCTATATAGTAAAATGTTTTTTAGAAGTTACTGTAAGTAATCAGTACAAAAAAAGATATGATTCTAAATACCAGATTTAATGTTAAATAATTGATATGTTTTAATTGTTTAAAATCAATACTAAAGGTTATAGTAGTAAAAGAAGAAATTATTAATGAATATTATATTAGAATAGAAGGTCAGAAAAGGGTATGAACTAACTGTATTATTAAAAACTTTGTAAGTAACAACAGATAAAATCTAGGCCAGATAGTAAAATTAGACTACATTATAATTGACAAATCTAGTCCTATAAACCAACTAAACTGATGAAATTTATGTAAGATAAACCCACCATATAGTAGTACAATGTAACTTATACTTTATAAAGATATTGTCAGAAGATAAGTAAAATTATAAATAAAAATGAAATGTATTAACCAAAATTTCAGAGGAGGAGTCATAGATAAATGAATTATATTTAAAAACAATAACTAATGAACAAAATTGCAAGAAATTAAGGAAAGATAAACAATTATATCAATCTTAGATTCAGTATAATAATAATTATATCAGAGAAAATGGCTATTATCTGGACAAGGACAGGAAACCCAAATTTAAGCCTACTTTTCCAACATGAAAGAAATATAATTTTTTAAATAAAAACTTTGTAAAACTATATTAATTAGTATCAAAATAAGCAAAATAGATTAAAGAAACCGAATATGTATTTAGTATTTCATACAGTTAAATAATAACGAAAATATTTTCCGTGTATAATGTATTCAAATAAAATGTATCGGAAGCGAAGATAATTTGAAACAATGTATGATCTATATTAAATTGGCTAAGAATTTCAGGAGACGAAGGAAATGAGCATAGTTAATTATTATCCGTTGAAGCGAACACTTAAACGAGGTTTTGCCCCATATAACCTATATTAATGGCGTGCGATACTTAAATCGAGTTCAGTGCAAATTTTGTAATTTTTTTTATTTGGAATTTTAACTTGAGAAGCAGTGAAAACAAACAATAAACAGTGAACTACAGATAAACAGAACCACATACGCCTAAATAATTGAACTAACACCACTACAAATAAATTTTACTGATGAAACAAAAAGGGTTATATACGACACATTTAACCAAAGTGAAACAGACATAATAACACACATTTACACCAAGTGAACTAATAAACACTGCACCAGGAACACTCATTTAACTCCAGAACTAATATCCACTATTGCTGAGACGAGGAAACGGTGAAAAGGACATCTTTATTGCAAGAAATATTCTTCGAGGTGATTGACATTCAACTACGCATACTTCTGTCGGCCATTTTGATTTTCCCAGCATTCTATTCGAGGTGGAACAAATGAACGTCTAGTCTGCATTGGTTCGAATATTATACTATATAAACTTTCTATATTAATTAATAACACTGTAATTGTTAATTTTAAGACATTTTAATTGTAAATGTTATACTTTCTTGGCCCTACGCTTCTCTGGATATTCTAACATAACCGTTAAAAGAACAATATTTTGTATACACTATTAATGTAAAGTTTTTGTCGACCGGCCCTGAGTAACGAGTCGATACTGTTGTCAACAATCGATTACTATCGATATTTTTAATAAATTGTTAATAAACACTCTAATTCTGCAAATTGGTTGAATTTTACTTTAAATATAATTAAAGAACAAGTTAATTCAAGAACACGGACTAACCGAAAGGCGGTATTTACGAAAATAAGGAGCATATTGAAGAAGAAGAAGAGCCGTCTATCGACCAGTACCGGAGTTAACCATATTAACTTAGAAGTTATTTATAGAAAGTGACACCACAACACTATCAACCATAATATAATTAAAATTTTTACACCAGACAATAACAAAAATTATTTCCTAAATACAGATAACAAAAAACCCAAAACAAATATTTTTTCAGAAAAAACAAAATTTTTATTTTAAAATAAATTTTTTTTTTATTTCAAATTTTAACAAATTATAACATTATTATTTTGTAACAACAGGAGGGGTAACGTTACAAAATTGGCGTCCAACTAAAGGGCTTTAATTAGGGATTGAAGGACTAATATAACTCGCCCAATTTCTAATTCAAGCTTGGCAGCGGTTATCCAGCCAGAGGAAAAGGAAAAATGCAACATCGTGCCACATCCAAGAAAAGGGCGGCAGAGGCCGAAAAAGAAATTAATATGGAGGATAAGGAGGCAACACCGATGGAGGACGTAGAAACATTATTACCCCCAAGGGAACCAAAACCATCAGCACAATCAAAGGAACAACCGGAAATGCCCACACAGACAGGGGAAATCAATGTCCGGGAGGAACGGGTAGAACAACCCGAGAAACCATCACGAGCGGAGAATGGGAATATACAAGAGATGTTCGGGATGATGATGGAAGAAATCAAATCCAGTAACAAGAAGATGGAGGAAAACTTGCATAAGAAAATGGATTCCACCACAGAAGAAAATAGTAAAGAAAGGAAGGAAGACCAACAGTCCTTGAAGGAAAATTTGAATGAAATAAATAAGAACATAGAATCCACGAAAGAAGGATTAAGGAAGAACATAGAGGCAACAAAAGAAGAATTGAAGAAGGACAACCAAGCAACAAAAGAAGAATTGAGTAATAAAATTGAAAACACCACACAAAAATTGATGAAACTAGGGAGAAGATAGAAAACGACAACCAACGATTGAAGGAAGAGTTGAGGGAGAATAGCAAGAAGATGGAAGAGAAAATGGAGGAGAATAACAAGAAAATGGAAGATAAGATGGGGGAGAGGTTGGAAGAATTAAGAGAGGATAACCAACTATTAAGGGAAGAATTAAGGGCAGTTAGCCAGGAGAATCTAGACAAGTTAGACGAACGGATGGAACTATTAAGAAAAGAAATGAACAAAGAACTCAAGGATAATAAGAAATCTATGAATAAAAAGTTGGAAGAAGAAACAATAATTATAAATCAACAGATCAGAGAAGTTGATGAAAGATGTCGGCTAACTGAAGGGGAAGTACAAGAATTCAAGGAAGTGGTAAACACCAAGGTCACAAATATAGAAGAATATAGTCGCAAGAAGGCAGAAGAGAACCGAAGGGAAAGTCAGGAAGAACTAAGTAAAGTACGTACCCAAATTACTGAAAGGTGCGACAGAATGGAGGTAGTAATGACGAACATCACTGGTCAAGTGCGGCAGAGCCAGGAGGAAATGGAAGCAATTCGGAACCGACCAACCAACTTCACAAATATCCCCATCAACGAAAATAGGGAATGGCTGAACTTCTGCCAATATAAAAGGAAGCCAATGGAGTTCTTGGCCCGGATCGAGGAATACATGGCCAAACATATAGGCAATAGGTGGTTAAATAATCGAGAGCTGTTGGACGAATCATTCCGTGAAATGACGGTCAACTGGTGGATGGCAAACCGGAGTGAGATAGAGGATTACCAACAATTTAAGAATTTGTTCAAGGCCAAGTATTGGTCGGAGACCACCCAAAATCTAATAAGAGACAACATCTGCCATGGCCGATATAAGACACAATTTGGTAACACGATGACCGCGTACTTCCTTGGGAAGGTATGTCTGGCGAAGCACCTGGAACCGGCCATACCAGAAGAATGCCTTGTAAATAAGCTCTCCTACCATTATGATGAAGAGGTCATACGAGCAAGAAGGGGTAGCCATATAAAGACCATCCAGGCGATGACGGAACTCTTAGAAAACTATGAGAATGAGGAATACTATAGGCAAAACAGAAGAAGGAATGAGCGGCCAGAATTCCGAAGTAATCCGTACCCGAACAACAATAATCATCAGAACAGCAGTGGGTACCAAGGGAACCGATATAATCCCTGTTATAATAATCAGAACAATACCAACGGTAGTAATAATAATAATAATAACGGTAATGTGAATCAAAATATTAACAGAAATAATAACGGGTACCCCGGTAATCGAGCCAATTATTACCCAAATCCAAATATAAATAGCCAGAGAAACCCAAACCATACTAATAATACCGAACGGTATTATAATAACAATAGGGGTTACCGAAATAACAATACTAATAACAACAACAGGTTCTCCCGACCCCGGGTAAATTTTATACGCGCCGAAGGAAACAATCAACGCAGATACAATCATGAACGGCGGAACAGTTTCCATGAATACGAAGACCGATGCAGAAGCCGAGAACGTGATAATTCAAGGTATAATCCGCCTAGGCGAAGTACCAGTCTAGATGACCCAGAGCGGCAACCAAATAGAGAACAAATATACGAACAGCGAACGGAACGGCTGGAACCCACTCAAGGTTTCCCGACTGACGCCTCCGTTGGTCCAAATATTAATAACCAGGATAATGAGAATTTAAACGGGAGGAGGCAGTAATAAATAGTCAGGACCTTTTGCTGCTCCTATCGCCTGGGTATAAAAGAGAATTGCCAAGAGCAAATAATAATAACAATATTACAATTATTAGTTGTAATTACTTAAAAAACATACGAAACGAACTACTGGAGGAGGACGACACTCGCCTCCATAGTATAAATAATGAAATAATTTATGTTAATGCCGAAATAGAAGGAACCTTCGCACAGCTAATGATTGATACAGGTGCGAATGTATCTATTATCAACTCAATAGAATTGGAGAGAATCCAAGAGAAATGTGGTCAATTATTGCCGACTTTACCAATCAATAATATCGTATTAATAGGTGCCACTGGTCGCCAAAACAAGACTATAAGAAAGCAAGTATCGAAAGGCTAATAATAAAAAAACTGTAAAATAAGTATCGAAAGGCTAGTGGTAAATTAATAACTTATGAACAGGGAGAAAAAATCGTGAACTACCCAGCACACTGGAAGGAATAACGAAGAAGTTATTGCTAGTATACACAGGACCATATGTAATCTCCAATATAAAAAATAATAATACTTATGAAGTAAAGGAAATGGATTCAGAAAGGATCAAAGGTGTATATAACCAGGCGTCCACGAAAAAATATTATGAGTAATTGGATGTATATAAAAGAATTTATTCGTAAACATGAATTCAAAAACAATGTAAGCACAACTTACTACCTAATATTTATGAAACGACTTTTGGAATAAAAGCAAAAAGAAGAGAATTAAACATATAAATTTAAAAACAATGTAAGCACAACTTACTACCTAATATTTATGAAACGACTTTTGGAATGAAAAATAAAAAGAAGAGAATTAGAACAAACAAATTTAAAAACAATGTAAGCACAACTTACTACCTATGATTTATGAAATTAATTAAGAGAGAAAAGGAAAAGGAATTTAGAATAAAATCAACGAAATTCAAATACATTGTAAAATCAATTTACAAACAACAAGTTATGAAAAAACTTTCTGGAAGTAAAAAGAAAATGAATTGAATAAAACAAATTCAAAAAACCAAGTAAGTACCAGGGCAAATCGAAAAGTAAGTTACACCCCCCCTAAAAAAAAAATACATACATTAAAAAAAAATTTTTTATTGAACAAATAAGTAGGAACATTTATCTATTTTTCCACATAGCCGCCAAGTTTTTCCAAACACTTTTCATATCGTGTGACCAGTTTCTCGATTCCACGTTCATAAAAATTTCGTCCAATTTGTTTTAACCACTTTGAGACTGCTTCTTGCACTTCATCGTCTGTAGCGAAACGCTGGCCCCCCAGGTCTTGTTTAAGAGGACCAAAAAGGTGATAGTCGCAGGGTGCCAGGTCGGGGCTGTAAGGGGGATGGCGCCACACTTCCCACTTGAATTTTCGCAGCAACTCTTGCGTCACACCAGCTGTATGGGGGGTAGCGTTGTCTTGAAGAAAAACAACTCCATCACTCAATCTTCGGAGTTGCAATTCAAGAATTGGATTTGGCTTTTTTTGGCTGTGGCGAATTCTTGTGTCTCCATTCGTTTGATTCCGTTTTGTCTCGGGAGTGTAATGGTGCACCCAGCTCTCATCTCCTGTGATGATTCTGCTCAAAAACTGTGGACCATCCGTCGAATAACGCTGGAGAAACGACAGCGCAGCCTCAAAACATTGATTTTTGTGCGTGTCGCTTAACGCGCGGCACCCAGCGCGCGCACACCTTACGATAACCCAGCTGATCGTGAATAAGCACAGATGCACTACCGTAGGCGATGTTCAGTTCACTTGCAATCTCTTAATTTTAACGCGGGAGTTGGCAAGAATGATTTCATTCACACGCCCCGCGTTGTCGCTAGTGTTCACAGTTGAAGGCCGCCCGACGCGTGGACCGTCGGTCACGTTCGTTCTTCCATCTTCGAACATCTGGCACCATTTCGCGATCATGGGCCGAGACATCGCATTCTCACCATAAACCTTGACAATTTGCCGATGAATTTCACTCCGATTATAATGTTTTGCCCGCAAAAATCGGACGACGGAGCACACTTCAACGTTGGACGACACCTCTATACGACGCGCCATACACGGTGACTACTCACATACTAAACCAGCTACAGCACTGCCGCTTGGGGATTGGGGAGACAACAATATGGACAGTGTTACCACCAAGGGAAATTTTTTTATCTCTTTTAGTACAGGAACGCGGCTAGGGTGTAACTTACTTTTCGATTTACCCTCGTACAACTTGCTACCAAAAATCTATGAAACTCAAATAATGGAATATAAAAGAAAAGAAAAAGAATTTGGAAGAATAACCACAACATTCAAAAGGAAGAGTAAGTTCACATTACAAACAATTATATATGGAACCAATTATGAAAAAATTTTGAGAATAAAGAAATGGCAGTAAAAACCACTGATACAATTAAAATGAATAAACTTATTGTGAAAGGAAATTAATAAGACTTTTAAGCAAAATAAGCAGAGACAATGACCACATGGAATTAATAATTAAAGAATGTATTTGGATAAAAAGGAAGAGCGGAATAAAATTTTGAAAAGGAAGAAATAACTATGTATAAATAAATCCATAAGAAAAATATGATCATAAAATAAATGTCAATTATAAGAAGGACAATCAAAAGAGTAATTGCAAGAACATAAAACTAGTGGAACGATTCATAAGAATGGAGAAAAAGCAAAAATATAATACAAAATATATGCTACCAATGACCAGAAGAAGATTGTAATAACAGTCAAGGTATAACAGAGAATTAAAATAAATAAAAATTTTACACTGAATAACAAGTGATAATTATATTAAACCAGCTTCCAGCCATAAGAAGAAATAAAATGCCAGCAGAGCTAACCATTGAGAAAAGTAACTGAGATAGAAATTAACTAAAATCGAAATATTAACAGATCTGAGCAAATACGAAGTGAAGTATCCAAAGATATTTAATTTTTTTTTATAGTCATAAGGTGGACTATTCTTATGTAATTTTTATTAATAACTGTCTGTAGATAAGTCCAGCAGTATTATTATGTTTTGAGCAGAGATGATTTGCCTCTGTAATCAATAAATGACGTAGTATGGCCAGCAAAGTAGTGAAGCCTACAGTGCCCCTCTGAACTGCCCCACCTCAAGTGTTAGGGAATAAATATCCCAAGGATAAAGCACCAAGTTAAGAAAAAAAAAATGAAAAGTAAAAAATAATGAACCTCAGATGACTATTACTATCAAGAAAAATCCAGTTAATAATGAAATATAGATAAGCTCAAAAATAAAGAAGAAAAAATTTAGAAATGGGAAGGAAGTAAAGAAATATAATTTATAATAAATATCATAAGCAATTATTTCAGACAAACCAAGTATGATCTGAACTAATCACTTCAGGAGGAGAGCAATCTGTAACATGACAGATAATCCACTTAAATCAATTACCAGATGATCATTAGTAAAAATCAAGTATATGGAATATCCAGAAAGATCCAAATGAAAACCAAATAAAAAGCACAATAAATTACCATTATAACAAGAAAAGTAAACATAAAGAAAAAATCTGCAACTAATATGAATGTACGACAAAATAAAACCACAGAAAACTAAAATTAAAAGAACAATAATACCCAGGTAGGATAGGAGTAGGTAAGGAAGCTACCCAGACCAAGTAAACAGCCCAGTATAAACAAAAGTAAATAATAACGAAATGGTACTGAAGAAACCAAGAATGAAGAAGGAAAATATCCAAAACAAACAAAGATACCTAATGAACAGGGACAAGTGAAGATCACATAGAATAGAGGAAGTAGAACACGACCAATACCCAAAAGAAACCCAATAGGGAGAAAACAAAAACCCCTAAAGAAAGTAAATGTCACTATAGAAAGTATAACACCCCAACAAACCATAAACTCATGTAAAACTAATAAAAACAAAAAGTGTTAAGTAGAAGTGCACCCAAGAAAGTTATTGTATAATTTAAATAGACAAATCTTAACAGTTCCCCCATGGTTAAACAATTTGATATTATAAAACTATGAAAGGACTAGTGATAGTATCAAGAAATAACCAGGGACAAGTGCAAGTTATTAGACTATCATAAATAAACTTTGAGAAGGTACATGAATTACTGTACATTTAAATAACTTTAAGTGTTTTTTAAAATAGTATCATGAATGATATTTAATCAAATAATATGGTGAAGTAGCAATGAATACTCTTTCTAATAAAATGCCACTGTTTATATGAGAATGTTCAATGGAATAAATAGTACAAATAGATAGCTTGGAGTTAGTACATAAAGTGACGGGGAATACATCCCTAAAATTAAGAAAAACAGGTAAGACTGTAACCACATAGTTTTAAGAGAGTGTTAAAAATTTAATGGAACAAAATGTTAGGTTCCAATTTCAATATATGAACTCTATAAATAAGATTTAGAAATAGAGATTAATCCTAGTATTTATAAAATGTTATTTTGTTTAGTAGTTTGAATTAGGAATGCCATATCTGAATGTGTATATCATTCCTATATAGTAAAATGTTTTTTAGAAGTTACTGTAAGTAATCAGTACAAAAAAAGATATGATTCTAAATACCAGATTTAATGTTAAATAATTGATATGTTTTAATTGTTTAAAATCAATACTAAAGGTTATAGTAGTAAAAGAAGAAATTATTAATGAATATTATATTAGAATAGAAGGTCAGAAAAGGGTATGAACTAACTGTATTATTAAAAACTTTGTAAGTAACAACAGATAAAATCTAGGCCAGATAGTAAAATTAGACTACATTATAATTGACAAATCTAGTCCTATAAACCAACTAAACTGATGAAATTTATGTAAGATAAACCCACCATATAGTAATACAATGTAACTTATACTTTATAAAGATATTGTCAGAAGATAAGTAAAATTATAAATAAAAATGAAATGTATTAACCAAAATTTCAGAGGAGGAGTCATAGATAAATGAATTATATTTAAAAACAATAACTAATGAACAAAATTGCAAGAAATTAAGGAAAGATAAACAATTATATCAATCTTAGATTCAGTATAATAATAATTATATCAGAGAAAATGGCTATTATCTGGACAAGGACAGGAAACCCAAATTTAAGCCTACTTTTCCAACATGAAAGAAATATAATTTTTTAAATAAAAACTTTGTAAAACTATATTAATTAGTATCAAAATAAGCAAAATAGATTAAAGAAACCGAATATGTATTTAGTATTTCATACAGTTAAATAATAACGAAAATATTTTCCGTGTATAATGTATTCAAATAAAATGTATCGGAAGCGAAGATAATTTGAAACAATGTATGATCTATATTAAATTGGCTAAGAATTTCAGGAGACGAAGGAAATGAGCATAGTTAATTATTATCCGTTGAAGCGAACACTTAAACGAGGTTTTGCCCCATATAACCTATATTAATGGCGTGCGATACTTAAATCGAGTTCAGTGCAAATTTTGTAATTTTTTTTATTTGGAATTTTAACTTGAGAAGCAGTGAAAACAAACAATAAACAGTGAACTACAGATAAACAGAACCACATACGCCTAAATAATTGAACTAACACCACTACAAATAAATTTTACTGATGAAACAAAAAGGGTTATATACGACACATTTAACCAAAGTGAAACAGACATAATAACACACATTTACACCAAGTGAACTAATAAACACTGCACCAGGAACACTCATTTAACTCCAGAACTAATATCCACTATTGCTGAGACGAGGAAACGGTGAAAAGGACATCTTTATTGCAAGAAATATTCTTCGAGGTGATTGACATTCAACTACGCATACTTCTGTCGGCCATTTTGATTTTCCCAGCATTCTATTCGAGGTGGAACAAATGAACGTCTAGTCTGCATTGGTTCGAATATTATACTATATAAACTTTCTATATTAATTAATAACACTGTAATTGTTAATTTTAAGACATTTTAATTGTAAATGTTATACTTTCTTGGCCCTACGCTTCTCTGGATATTCTAACATAACCGTTAAAAGAACAATATTTTGTATACACTATTAATGTAAAGTTTTTGTCGACCGGCCCTGAGTAACGAGTCGATACTGTTGTCAACAATCGATTACTATCGATATTTTTAATAAATTGTTAATAAACACTCTAATTCTGCAAATTGGTTGAATTTTACTTTAAATATAATTAAAGAACAAGTTAATTCAAGAACACGGGCTAACCGAAAGGCGGTATTTACGAAAATAAGGAGCATATTGAAGAAGAAGAAGAGCCGTCTATCGACCAGTACCGGAGTTAACCATATTAACTTAGAAGTTATTTATAGAAAGTGACACCACAACACTATCAACCATAATATAATTAAAATTTTTACACCAGACAATAACAAAAATTATTTCCTAAATACAGATAACAAAAAACCCAAAACAAATATTTTTTCAGAAAAAACAAAATTTTTATTTTAAAATAAATTTTTTTTTTATTTCAAATTTTAACAAATTATAACATTATTATTTTGTAACAACAGGAGGGGTAACGTTACAAAATTGGCGTCCAACTAAAGGGCTTTAATTAGGGATTGAAGGACTAATATAACTCGCCCAATTTCTAATTCAAGCTTGGCAGCGGTTATCCAGCCAGAGGAAAAGGAAAAATGCAACATCGTGCCACATCCAAGAAAAGGGCGGCAGAGGCCGAAAAAGAAATTAATATGGAGGATAAGGAGGCAACACCGATGGAGGACGTAGAAACATTATTACCCCCAAGGGAACCAAAACCATCAGCACAATCAAAGGAACAACCGGAAATGCCCACACAGACAGGGGAAATCAATGTCCGGGAGGAACGGGTAGAACAACCCGAGAAACCATCACGAGCGGAGAATGGGAATATACAAGAGATGTTCGGGATGATGATGGAAGAAATCAAATCCAGTAACAAGAAGATGGAGGAAAACTTGCATAAGAAAATGGATTCCACCACAGAAGAAAATAGTAAAGAAAGGAAGGAAGACCAACAGTCCTTGAAGGAAAATTTGAATGAAATAAATAAGAACATAGAATCCACGAAAGAAGGATTAAGGAAGAACATAGAGGCAACAAAAGAAGAATTGAAGAAGGACAACCAAGCAACAAAAGAAGAATTGAGTAATAAAATTGAAAACACCACACAAAAATTGATGAAACTAGGGAGAAGATAGAAAACGACAACCAACGATTGAAGGAAGAGTTGAGGGAGAATAGCAAGAAGATGGAAGAGAAAATGGAGGAGAATAACAAGAAAATGGAAGATAAGATGGGGGAGAGGTTGGAAGAATTAAGAGAGGATAACCAACTATTAAGGGAAGAATTAAGGGCAGTTAGCCAGGAGAATCTAGACAAGTTAGACGAACGGATGGAACTATTAAGAAAAGAAATGAACAAAGAACTCAAGGATAATAAGAAATCTATGAATAAAAAGTTGGAAGAAGAAACAATAATTATAAATCAACAGATCAGAGAAGTTGATGAAAGATGTCGGCTAACTGAAGGGGAAGTACAAGAATTCAAGGAAGTGGTAAACACCAAGGTCACAAATATAGAAGAATATAGTCGCAAGAAGGCAGAAGAGAACCGAAGGGAAAGTCAGGAAGAACTAAGTAAAGTACGTACCCAAATTACTGAAAGGTGCGACAGAATGGAGGTAGTAATGACGAACATCACTGGTCAAGTGCGGCAGAGCCAGGAGGAAATGGAAGCAATTCGGAACCGACCAACCAACTTCACAAATATCCCCATCAACGAAAATAGGGAATGGCTGAACTTCTGCCAATATAAAAGGAAGCCAATGGAGTTCTTGGCCCGGATCGAGGAATACATGGCCAAACATATAGGCAATAGGTGGTTAAATAATCGAGAGCTGTTGGACGAATCATTCCGTGAAATGACGGTCAACTGGTGGATGGCAAACCGGAGTGAGATAGAGGATTACCAACAATTTAAGAATTTGTTCAAGGCCAAGTATTGGTCGGAGACCACCCAAAATCTAATAAGAGACAACATCTGCCATGGCCGATATAAGACACAATTTGGTAACACGATGACCGCGTACTTCCTTGGGAAGGTATGTCTGGCGAAGCACCTGGAACCGGCCATACCAGAAGAATGCCTTGTAAATAAGCTCTCCTACCATTATGATGAAGAGGTCATACGAGCAAGAAGGGGTAGCCATATAAAGACCATCCAGGCGATGACGGAACTCTTAGAAAACTATGAGAATGAGGAATACTATAGGCAAAACAGAAGAAGGAATGAGCGGCCAGAATTCCGAAGTAATCCGTACCCGAACAACAATAATCATCAGAACAGCAGTGGGTACCAAGGGAACCGATATAATCCCTGTTATAATAATCAGAACAATACCAACGGTAGTAATAATAATAATAATAACGGTAATGTGAATCAAAATATTAACAGAAATAATAACGGGTACCTCGGTAATCGAGCCAATTATTACCCAAATCCAAATATAAATAGCCAGAGAAACCCAAACCATACTAATAATACCGAACGGTATTATAATAACAATAGGGGTTACCGAAATAACAATACTAATAACAACAACAGGTTCTCCCGACCCCGGGTAAATTTTATACGCGCCGAAGGAAACAATCAACGCAGATACAATCATGAACGGCGGAACAGTTTCCATGAATACGAAGACCGATTCAGAAGCCGAGAACGTGATAATTCAAGGTATAATCTGCCTAGGCGAAGTACCAGTCTAGATGACCCAGAGCGGCAACCAAATAGAGAACCAATATACGAACAGCGAACGGAACGGCTGGAACCCACTCAAGGTTTCCCGACTGACGCCTCCGTTGGTCCAAATATTAATAACCAGGATAATGAGAATTTAAACGGGAGGAGGCAGTAATAAATAGTCAGGACCTTTTGCTGCTCCTATCGCCTGGGTATAAAAGAGAATTGCCAAGAGCAAATAATAATAACAATATTACAATTATTAGTTGTAATTACTTAAAAAACATACGAAACGAACTACTGGAGGAGGACGACACTCGCCTCCATAGTATAAATAATGAAATAATTTATGTTAATGCCGAAATAGAAGGAACCTTCGCACAGCTAATGATTGATACAGGTGCGAATGTATCTATTATCAACTCAATAGAATTGGAGAGAATCCAAGAGAAATGTGGTCAATTATTGCCGACTTTACCAATCAATAATATCGTATTAATAGGTGCCACTGGTCGCCAAAACAAGACTATAAGAAAGCAAGTATCGAAAGGCTAATAATAAAAAAACTGTAAAATAAGTATCGAAAGGCTAGTGGTAAATTAATAACTTATGAACAGGGAGAAAAAATCGTGAACTACCCAGCACACTGGAAGGAATAACGAAGAAGTTATTGCTAGTATACACAGGACCATATGTAATCTCCAATATAAAAAATAATAATACTTATGAAGTAAAGGAAATGGATTCAGAAAGGATCAAAGGTGTATATAACCAGGCGTCCACGAAAAAATATTATGAGTAATTGGATGTATATAAAAGAATTTATTCGTAAACATGAATTCAAAAACAATGTAAGCACAACTTACTACCTAATATTTATGAAACGACTTTTGGAATAAAAGCAAAAAGAAGAGAATTAAACATATAAATTTAAAAACAATGTAAGCACAACTTACTACCTAATATTTATGAAACGACTTTTGGAATGAAAAATAAAAAGAAGAGAATTAGAACAAACAAATTTAAAAACAATGTAAGCACAACTTACTACCTATGATTTATGAAATTAATTAAGAGAGAAAAGGAAAAGGAATTTAGAATAAAATCAACGAAATTCAAATACATTGTAAAATCAATTTACAAACAACAAGTTATGAAAAAACTTTCTGGAAGTAAAAAGAAAATGAATTGAATAAAACAAATTCAAAAAACCAAGTAAGTACCAGGGCAAATCGAAAAGTAAGTTACACCCCCCCTAAAAAAAAAATACATACATTAAAAAAAATTTTTTATTGAACAAATAAGTAGGAACATTTATCTATTTTTCCACATAGCCGCCAAGTTTTTCCAAACACTTTTCATATCGTGTGACCAGTTTCTCGATTCCACGTTCATAAAAATTTCGTCCAATTTGTTTTAACCACTTTGAGACTGCTTCTTGCACTTCATCGTCTGTAGCGAAACGCTGGCCCCCCAGGTCTTGTTTAAGAGGACCAAAAAGGTGATAGTCGCAGGGTGCCAGGTCGGGGCTGTAAGGGGGATGGCGCCACACTTCCCACTTGAATTTTCGCAGCAACTCTTGCGTCACACCAGCTGTATGGGGGGTAGCGTTGTCTTGAAGAAAAACAACTCCACCACTCAATCTTCGGAGTTGCAATTCAAGAATTGGATTTGGCTTTTTTTGGCTGTGGCGAATTCTTGTGTCTCCATTCGTTTGATTCCGTTTTGTCTCGGGAGTGTAATGGTGCACCCAGCTCTCATCTCCTGTGATGATTCTGCTCAAAAACTGTGGACCATCCGTCGAATAACGCTGGAGAAACGACAGCGCAGCCTCAAAACATTGATTTTTGTGCGTGTCGCTTAACGCGCGGCACCCAGCGCGCGCACACCTTACGATAACCCAGCTGATCGTGAATAAGCACAGATGCACTACCGTAGGCGATGTTCAGTTCACTTGCAATCTCTTAATTTTAACGCGGGAGTTGGCAAGAATGATTTCATTCACACGCCCCGCGTTGTCGCTAGTGTTCACAGTTGAAGGCCGCCCGACGCGTGGACCGTCGGTCACGTTCGTTCTTCCATCTTCGAACATCTGGCACCATTTCGCGATCATGGGCCGAGACATCGCATTCTCACCATAAACCTTGACAATTTGCCGATGAATTTCACTCCGATTATAATGTTTTGCCCGCAAAAATCGGACGACGGAGCACACTTCAACGTTGGACGACACCTCTATACGACGCGCCATACACGGTGACTACTCACATACTAAACCAGCTACAGCACTGCCGCTTGGGGATTGGGGAGACAACAATATGGACAGTGTTACCACCAAGGGAAATTTTTTTATCTCTTTTAGTACAGGAACGCGGCTAGGGTGTAACTTACTTTTCGATTTACCCTCGTACAACTTGCTACCAAACATCTATGAAACTCAAATAATGGAATATAAAAGAAAAGAAAAAGAATTTGGAAGAATAACCACAACATTCAAAAGGAAGAGTAAGTTCACATTACAAACAATTATATATGGAACCAATTATGAAAAAATTTTGAGAATAAAGAAATGGCAGTAAAAACCACTGATACAATTAAAATGAATAAACTTATTGTGAAAGGAAATTAATAAGACTTTTAAGCAAAATAAGCAGAGACAATGACCACATGGAATTAATAATTAAAGAATGTATTTGGATAAAAAGGAAGAGCGGAATAAAATTTTGAAAAGGAAGAAATAACTATGTATAAATAAATCCATAAGAAAAATATGATCATAAAATAAATGTCAATTATAAGAAGGACAATCAAAAGAGTAATTGCAAGAACATAAAACTAGTGGAACGATTCATAAGAATGGAGAAAAAGCAAAAATATAATACAAAATATATGCTACCAATGACCAGAAGAAGATTGTAATAACAGTCAAGGTATAACAGAGAATTAAAATAAATAAAAATTTTACACTGAATAACAAGTGATAATTATATTAAACCAGCTTCCAGCCATAAGAAGAAATAAAATGCCAGCAGAGCTAACCATTGAGAAAAGTAACTGAGATAGAAATTAACTAAAATCGAAATATTAACAGATCTGAGCAAATACGAAGTGAAGTATCCAAAGATATTTAATTTTTTTTTATAGTCATAAGGTGGACTATTCTTATGTAATTTTTATTAATAACTGTCTGTAGATAAGTCCAGCAGTATTATTATGTTTTGAGCAGAGATGATTTGCCTCTGTAATCAATAAATGACGTAGTATGGCCAGCAAAGTAGTGAAGCCTACAGTGCCCCTCTGAACTGCCCCACCTCAAGTGTTAGGGAATAAATATCCCAAGGATAAAGCACCAAGTTAAGAAAAAAAAAATGAAAAGTAAAAAATAATGAACCTCAGATGACTATTACTATCAAGAAAAATCCAGTTAATAATGAAATATAGATAAGCTCAAAAATAAAGAAGAAAAAATTTAGAAATGGGAAGGAAGTAAAGAAATATAATTTATAATAAATATCATAAGCAATTATTTCAGACAAACCAAGTATGATCTGAACTAATCACTTCAGGAGGAGAGCAATCTGTAACATGACAGATAATCCACTTAAATCAATTACCAGATGATCATTAGTAAAAATCAAGTATATGGAATATCCAGAAAGATCCAAATGAAAACCAAATAAAAAGCACAATAAATTACCATTATAACAAGAAAAGTAAACATAAAGAAAAAATCTGCAACTAATATGAATGTACGACAAAATAAAACCACAGAAAACTAAAATTAAAAGAACAATAATACCCAGGTAGGATAGGAGTAGGTAAGGAAGCTACCCAGACCAAGTAAACAGCCCAGTATAAACAAAAGTAAATAATAACGAAATGGTACTGAAGAAACCAAGAATGAAGAAGGAAAATATCCAAAACAAACAAAGATACCTAATGAACAGGGACAAGTGAAGATCACATAGAATAGAGGAAGTAGAACACGACCAATACCCAAAAGAAACCCAATAGGGAGAAAACAAAAACCCCTAAAGAAAGTAAATGTCACTATAGAAAGTATAACACCCCAACAAACCATAAACTCATGTAAAACTAATAAAAACAAAAAGTGTTAAGTAGAAGTGCACCCAAGAAAGTTATTGTATAATTTAAATAGACAAATCTTAACAGTTCCCCCATGGTTAAACAATTTGATATTATAAAACTATGAAAGGACTAGTGATAGTATCAAGAAATAACCAGGGACAAGTGCAAGTTATTAGATTATCATAAATAAACTTTGAGAAGGTACATGAATTACTGTACATTGAAATAACTTCAAGTGTTTTTTAAAATAGTATCATGAATGATATTTAATCAAATAATATGGTGAAGGAGCAATGAATACTCTTTCTAATAAAATGCCACTGTTTATATGAGAATGTTCAATGGAATAAATAGTATAAATAGATAGCTTGGAGTTAGTACATAAAGTGACGGGGAATACATCCCTAAAATTAAGAAAAACAGGTAAGACTGTAACCACATAGTTTTAAGAGAGTGTTAAAAATTTAATGGAACAAAATGTTAGGTTCCAATTTCAATATATGAACTCTATAAATAAGATTTAAAAATAGAGATTAATCCTTGTATTTATAAAATGTTATTTTGTTTAGTAGTTTGAATTAGGAATGCCATATTTGAATGTGTATATCATTCCTATATAGTAAAATGTTTTTTAGAAGTTACTGTAAGTAATCAGTACAAAAAAAGATATGATTCTAAATACCAGATTTAATGTTAAATAATTGATATGTTTTAATTGTTTAAAGTCAATACTAAATGTTATAGTAGTAAAAGAAGAAATTATTAATGAATATTATATTAGAATAGAAGGTCAGAAAAGGGTATGAACTAACTGTATTATTAAAAACTTTGTAAGTAACAACAGATAAAATCTAGGCCAGATAGTAAAATTAGACTACATTATAATTGACAAATCTAGTCCTATAAACCAACTAAACTGATGAAATTTATGTAAGATAAACCCACCATATAGTAATACAATGTAACTTATACTTTATAAAGATATTGTCAGAAGATAAGTAAAATTATAAATAAAAATGAAATGTATTAACCAAAATTTCAGAGGAGGAGTCATAGATAAATGAATTATATTTAAAAACAATAACTAATGAACAAAATTGCAAGAAATTAAGGAAAGATAAACAATTATATCAATCTTAGATTCAGTATAATAATAATTATATCAGAGAAAATGGCTATTATCTGGACAAGGACAGGAAACACAAATTTAAGCCTACTTTTCCAACATGAAAGAAATATAACTTTTTTAAATAAAAACTTTGTAAAACTATATTAATTAGTATCAAAATAAGCAAAAATAGATTAAATAAACCGAATATGTATTTAGTATTTCATACAGTTAACTAATAACGAAAATATTTTCCGTGTATAATGTATTCAAATAAAATGTATCGGAAGCGAAGATAATTTGAAACAATGTATGATCTATATTAAATTGGCTAAGAATTTCAGGAGACGAAGGAAATGAGCATAGTTAATTATTATCCGTTGAAGCGAACACTTAAACGAGGTTTTGCCCCGTATAACCTATATTAATGGCGTGCGATACTTAAATCGAGTTCAGTGCAAATTTTGTAATTTCTTTTATTTGGAATTTTAACTTGAGAAGCAGTGAAAACAAACAATAAACAGTGAACTACAGATAAACAGAACCACATACGCCTAAATAATTGAACTAACACCACTACAAATAAATTTTACTGATGAAACAAAAAGGGTTATATACGACACATTTAACCAAAGTGAAACAGACATAATAACACACATTTACACCAAGTGAACTAATAAACACTACACCAGGAACACTCATTTAACTCCAGAACTAATATCCACTATTGCTGAGACGAGGAAACGGTGAAAAGGACATCTTTATTGCAAGAAATATTCGTCGAGGTGATTGACATTCAACTACGCATACTTCTGTCGGCCATTTTGATTTTCCCAGCATTCTATTTGAGGTGGAACAAATGAACGTCTAGTCTGCATTGGTTCGAATATTATACTATATAAACTTTCTATATTAATTAATAACACTGTAATTGTTAATTTTAAGACATTTTAATTGAAAATATTTTATTTACGAAAATATGGTATTTACGAAAATAAGGAGCATATTGAAGAAGAAGAAGAGCCGTCTACCGACCAGTACCGGAGTTAACCATTTTAACTTAGAAGTTATTCATAGAAAGTGACACCACAATACTATCAACCATAATATAATTAAAATTTTTACACCAGACAATAACAAAAATTATTTCTTAAATACAGGTAACAAAAAACCCGAAACAAATATTTTTTCAGAAAAAAAAATTTTTATTTTAAAATAAAATTTTTTTTATTTCAAATTTTAACAAATTATAACAATATTATTTTGTAACTACGAAGGAACGTTACAATATTTATCTACCGTTTGATTTTCATCTTCCTTTCCAGTGGGTGTTAATACCACAGTGGGGATCGGTTCGCCTCCTTCGATTCTGTCATAAATTTGCTTCATGACTGGATTATTTGCAATGTATTCAAAGATACGCCGCAGCCTGTTTATGATAGGTTTGTCTTCATTTGGCACGTACTGATCGATGTATGGTATCGCTTCAAATGGTGATTTTGTGAGAAGTGTTCGCCTGATCTCAGGAGATATATTTGGTGTAGATACAATAATGTTGTGTAACATGTTTCTTGCAAGATCGAATTCACGTAGTATATGAATTTCGTCTTCCTTTCCAGTGGGCGTTGTGATTTCAATGTCCACAAATGGATTCGGTTTATAAGGTTAATTGTATGATTAATTTGGTTGATACGTGTTGTACTTGCCAGCATGTGAAGGATACGTCGCAACCTTCTTATGACAGGTTTGTCTTCATCTCGCACATAAAGATGCTCTTCTTCTATTGTTTCGAGTGGTGACTTTGTAAGAAGTGTTCGCCTTATCTCTGAAGGAATATTCGGTGTAGACGCAATAATGTCGTGTAATATACTTATCGCTCGATTATATTTATCTACTGTTTGAATTTCACCTTTCTTTCAAGTGGGTGATAATACCACAGTTGTGATCGGTTCGCCTCTTTCGATTCTGTCATAAATTTGATTGGCTAGATCAGTTGTTATGTAGTCAAAGATACTACGCAGCCTGTTTATGATAGGTTTGTCTTCATTTGGCACGTACTGATCGATGTATGGTATCGCTTCGAATGGGGATTTTGTAAGAAGTGTTCGCCTGACCTCAGGAGATATATTTGGTGTAGATACAATAATGTTGTGTAACATGTTTCTTGCAAGATCGAATTCACGTAGTATATGAATATCGTCTTCTTTTCCAGTGGGCGTTGTGATTTCAATGTCTACAAATGCATTCGGTTTTATAAGATTAATTGTATGATTAATTTGGTTGATACGTGTTGTGCTTGCCAGCAAGTGAAGGATACGACGCAGCCTGCTTATGACAGGTTTGTCTTCATCGCGCCCATAAAGATGCGCTACTTCTATTGTTTCGAGTGGTAATTTTGTAAGAAGTGTTCGCCTTATCTCTGCAGGAATATTCAGTGTAGACGCAATAATGTCGTCTAATATATTTTCACTCGATTATATTTATCTACTGTTTGAATTTCATCTTTCTTTCCAGTGGGTGTTAATACCACATTTGGGATCTGTTCGCCTCCTTCGATTCCGTCATAAATTTGCTTCATGGCTGGATTAGTTGATATGTAGTCAAAGATACGCTGCAGCCTGTTTATGATAGGTTTGTCTTCATTTGCACGTACTGATCAATGTATGGTATCGCTTCGAATGGTGATTTTGTAAGAAGTGTTCGCCTGATCTCAGGAGATATATTTGGTGTGGATAGAATAACGTTGTGTAACATGTTTCTTGCAAGATCGAATTCACGTAGTATATGAATTTCTTCTTCCTTTCCAGTGGGCGTTGTGATTTCAAAGTCCACAAATGGATTCGGTTTGACAAGGTTAATTGTATGATTAATTTGGTTGATACGTGTTGTACTTGCCAGCATGTGAAGGATACGTCGCAACCTTCTTATGACAGGTTTGTCTTCATCTCGCACATAAAGATGCTCTTCTTCTATTGTTTCGAGTGGTGATTTTGTAAGAAGTTTTCGCCTTATCTCTGGAGGAATATTCGGTGTAGACGCAATAATGTCGTGTAATATACTTTTCGCTCGATTATATTTATCTACTGTTTGAATTTCACGTCTCTTTCAAGTGGGAGATAATACCACAGTTGTGATCGGTTCGCCTCTTTCGATTCTGTCATAAATTTGATTGGCTAGATCAGTTGTTATGTAGTCAAAGATACTACGCAGCCTGTTTATGATAGGTTTGTCGTCATTTCGCACGTACTGATCGATGTATGGTATCGCTTCGAGTGCTGCTTCTGTAAGAAGTGTTCGCCTAATCTCAGGAGATATATTTTGTGTAGATACAATAATGTTGTGTAACATGTTTCTTGCAAGATCGAATTCACGTAGTATATGAATTCCGTCTTCCTTTCCAGTGGGAGTTGTGATTTCAACGTCCACAGATGGAATCGGTTTTAAAAAGTTAATTGTATGATTAATTTGGTTAATACGTGTTGTATTTGCCAAACATGTGAAAGATACGTTGCAGCCTGCTTATGACAGGTTTGTCTTCATCGCGCACATAAAGATGCACTTCTTCTGTTTCGAGTGGTGATTTTGTAAGAAGTGTTCGCCTTATCTCGGCAGGAATATTCAGTGTAGACGCAATAATGTCGTGTAATATACTTTTCGCTCGATTATATTTATCTACTGTCTGAATTTCATCTTCCTTTCCAGTGGGGGATAATACCACAGTTGTGATCTGATCGCCTCCTTCGATTCTGTCATAAATTTGCTTCATGGCTGGATCAGTTGCTATATAGTCAAAAATACGACGCAGCCTGTTTATGACAGGTTTGTCTTCATTTCGCACGCACTGATCGATGTATGGTATCGCTTCGAATGGAGATTTTGTAAGAAGTGTTCGCCTGATCTAAGGAGATATATTTGGTGTAGATACAATAATGTTGTGTAACATGTTTCTTGCAAGATCGAATTCACGTAGTATATGAATTTCGTCTTCCATTCCAGTGGGCGTTTTGATTTCAATGTCCACAAATGGAATCGGTTTTAAAACGTTAATTGTATCATTAATTTGGTTGATACGTGTTGTATTTGCCAGCATGTGAAGGATACGTCGCAGCCTTCTTATGGCAGGATTGTCTTCATCTCGCACATAAAGATGCGCTTCTTCTATTGTTTCGAGTGGTGATTTTGTAAGAAGTGTTCGCCTGATCTCAGGAGATATATTTGGTGTGGATAGAATAACGTTGTGTAACATGTTTCTTGCAAGATCGAATTCACGTAGTATATGAATTTCGTCTTCCTTTCCAGTGGGCGTTGTGATTTCAAAGTCCACAAATGGATTCTGTTTTATAATTTTAATGTTAATTGAATGATTAATTTGGTTGATACGTGTTGTACTTGCCAGCAAGTGATGGATACGACGCGCCTGCTTATGTAAGGTTTGTCTTCATCTCGCACATAAAGTTGCGCTACTTCTATTGTTTCGAGTGGTGATTTTGTAAGAAGGGTTCGCCTTATATCGGCAGGAATATTCGTTGTAGACGCAATAATGTTGTGTAATATAATTTTCGCTTGACAATATTTATCTACCGGTACTGTTTTTATTCATCTTTCTTTCCAGTGGGTGTTAATGCCACAGTTGTGAAGGTTCGCCTCCTTCGATTCTCTCATAAATTTGCTTCATCGCTGGATCAGTTGCAATGTAGTCATAAGATACGCCGCAGCCTGTTTATGATAGGTTTGTCTTCATTTGGCACGTACTGATCAATGTATGGTATCGCTTCGAATGGTGATTTTGTAAGAAGTGTTCGCCTGATCTCAGGAGATATATTTGGTGTGGATAGAATAACGTTGTGTAACATGTTTCTTGCAAGATCGAATTCACGTAGTATATGAATTTCGTCTTCCTTTCCAGTGGGCGTTGTGATTTCAAAGTCCACAAATGGATTCGGTTTGACAAGGTTAATTGTATGATTAATTTGGTTGATACGTGTTGTACTTGCCAGCATGTGAAGGATACGTCGCAACCTTCTTATGACAGGTTTGTCTCCATCTCGCACATAAAGATGCTCTTCTTCTATTGTTTCGAGTGGTGATTTTGTAAGAAGTATTCTCCTTATCTCTGGAGGAATATTCGGTGTAGACGCAATAATGTCGTGTAATATACTTTTCGCTCGATTATATTTATCTACTGTTTGAATTTCACGTTTCTTTCAAAGTGGGAGATAATACCACAGTTGTGATCGGTTCGCCTCTTTCGATTCTGTCATAAATTTGATTGGCTAGATCAGTTGTTATGTAGTCAAAGATACTACGCAGCCTGTTTATGATAGGTTTGTCGTTATTTCGCACGTACTGATCGATGTATGGTATCGCTTCGAGTGCTGCTTTTGTAAGAAGTGTTCGCCTAATCTCAGGAGATATATTTGGTGTAGATACAATAATGTTGTGTAACATGTTTCTTGCAAGATCGAATTCACGTAGTATATGAATTTCGTCTTCCATTCCAGTGGGCGTTTTGATTTCAATGTCCACAAATGGAATCGGTTTTAAAACGTTAATTGTATCATTAATTTGGTTGATACGTGTTGTATTTGCCAGCATGTGAAGGATACGTCGCAGCCTTCTTATGGCAGGATTGTCTTCATCTCGCACATAAAGATGCGCTTCTTCTATTGTTTCGAGTGGTGATTTTGTAAGAAGTGGTCGCCTGATCTCAGGAGATATATTTGGTGTGGATAGAATAACGTTGTGTAACATGTTTCTTGCAAGATCGAATTCACGTAGTATATGAATTTCGTCTTCCTTTCCAGTGGGCGTTGTGATTTCAAAGTCCACAAATGGATTCTGTTTTATAATTTTAATGTTAATTGAATGATTAATTTGGTTGATACGTGTTGTATTTGCCAGCATGTGAAGGATACGTTGCAGCTTTCTTATGACAGGTTTGTCTTCATCTCGCACATAAAGTTGCGCTTCTTCTATTGTTTGGAGTGGAGATTTTGTAAGAAGTGTACGCCTTATCTTGGCAGGAATATTTGGTGTAGACGCAATAATGTCGTGTAATATACTTTTCGCTCGATTATATTTATCTACCGTTTGAATTTCCTCTTCCTTTCCAGTAGGTGATAATACCACAGTTGGGATCGGTTCGCCTCCTTCGATTCTGTGATAAATTTGCTTCATGGCTGGATTAGTTTCTATGTAGTCAAAGATACTCCGCAGCCTGTTTATGATAGGTTTGTCCGCATTTCGCACGTACTGATCGATGTATGGTATCGCTTCCAATGGTGATTTTGTAATAAGTGTTCGCCTGATCTCTGGGGATATATTTGGTGTAGATACAATAATGTTGTGTAACATGTTTATTGCAAGATCGAATTCACGTAGTATATGAATATCGGCTTCCTTTCCAGTGGGCGTTGTGATTTCAATGTCCACAGATGGAATCGGTTTTAAAACGTTAATTGTATAATTCATTTGGTTGATACGTGTTGTATTTGACCGCGTGTGAAGGATACGTCGCAGCCTTCTTATGACAGGTTTGTCTTCATCTCTCACATACAGATGCGCTTCTTCAATTGTTTTGAGTGGAGATTTTGTAAAAAGTGTTCGCCTTATCTTGACAGGAATATTTGGTGTAGACGCAATAATGTCGTGTAATATACAATTCCCTCGATTATATTTATCTACCATTTGAATTCCATCTTCCTTTCCAGTGGGTGTTAATACCACAGTTGTTATCGGTTCGCTTCTGTCGATTCTGTCATAAATTTGCTTCATGGCTGGATCATTTGCTATGTAGTCAAAGATACTCCGCAGCCTGTTTATGTTAGGTTTGTCTTCATTTGGCACGTACTGATCGATGTATGGTATCGCTTCAAATGGTAATTTTGTAAGAAGTGTTCGCCTGATCTCAGGGGATATATTTGGTGTGGATACAATAATGATGTGTAACATGTTTCTTGCAAGATCGAATTCACGTAGTATATGAATATCGTCTTCCTTTCCAGTGGGCGTTTTGATTTCAATGTCTACAAATGGATTCGGTTTTATAAGGTTAATTGTACGAGTAATTTGGCTGATACGTGTTGTATTTGCCAGCATGTGAAGGATACGTCGCAGCATTCTTATAACAGGTATGTCTTCATCTCGCATATAAAGTTGCGCCTTTTCCATTGTTTCGAGTGGAGATTTTGTAAGACGTGTACGCCCTATCTCGGCAGGATTATTTGGTGTAGACGCAATAATGTCGTGTAATATCTTTTCGCTCGATTATATTTATCTAACGTTTGAATTTCCTCTTCCTTTCCAGTAGGTGATAATACCACAGTTGGGATCGGTTCGCCTCCTTCGATTCTGTCATAAATTTGCTTCATGGCTGGATTAGTTTCTATGTAGTCAAAGATACTCCGCAGCCTGTTTATGATAGGTTTGTCTTCATTTGGCACGTACTGATCGATGTATGGTATCGCTTCCAATGGTGATTTTGTAGTATGTGTTCGCCTGATCTCTGGGGATATATTTGGTGTAGATACAATAATGTTGTGTAACATGTTTCTTGCAAGATCGTATTCACGTAGTATATGAATATCGTCTTCCTTTCCAGTGGGCGTTTTGATTTCAATGTCTACAAATGGATTCGCTTTTATAAGGTTAATTGTACGAGTAATTTGGCTGATACGTGTTGTATTTTCCAGCATCTGAAGGATACGTCGCAGCATTCTTATAACAGGTTTGTCTTCATCTCGCACATAAAGTTGCGCTTTTTCTATTGTTTCGATTGGAGATTTTGTAAGAAGTGTACGCCTTATCTTGGCAGGAATATTTGGTGTAAACGCAATAATGTCGTGTAATATACTTTTCGCTCGATTATATTTATCTACTGTTTGAATTTCACGTTTCTTTCCATTGGGTGTTAATACCACAGTTGTGATCGGTTCGCCTCCTTCGATTCTGTCATAAATTTGCTTCATCGCTCAATCAGTTGCTATGTAGTCATAGATACTCCGCAGCCTGTTTATGATAGGTTTGTCTTCATTTCGCACGTACTGATCGATGTATGGTATCACTTCGAATGGTGATTTTGTAAGAAGTGTTCGCCTGATCTCTGGGGATATATATGGTGTAGCTACAATAATGTTGTGTAACATGTTTCTTGCAAGATCGAATTCACGTAGCATAGGAATTTCGTCTTCCTGTCCAGTAGGCGTTTTGATTTCAATGTCCAAAAATGGATTCGGTTTTATAAGCTTAATTGTATGATTAATTTGGTTGATACTTGTTTTACGTGGCAGCATGTGAAGGATACGTCGCAGCCTGCTTATGACAGGTTTTTCTTCATCCCGCACATGAAATTGCGCTTTTTCTATTGTTTCGAGTGGTGACTGTGTAAGAAGTGTTCGCCTTATCTCGGCAGAAATATTCGGTGTAGACGCAGTAATGTCGTGTAATATACTTTTCGCTCGATTATATTTATCTACCGTTTGAATTGCATCTTCCTTTCCAGTGGGTGTTAATACCACAGTTGGGATCGTTTCGCCTCCTTCGATTCTCTCATAAATTTGCTTCATGGCTGGATTAGTTTCTATGTAGTCAAAGATACTCCGCAGCCTGTTTATGATAGGATAGGTTTGTCTTCATTTGGCACGTACTGATCGATGTATTGTATCGCTTCGAATGGTGATTTTGTAAGAAGTGTTCGCCTGATCTCTGGGGATATATTTGGTGTAGATACAATAATTTTGTGTAACATGTTTCTTGCAAGATCGAATTCACGTAGTATATGAATTTTGTCTTTCTTTCCTGAGGGCATTGTGATTTCAATGTCTACAGATGGAATCTGTTTTAAAACTTTAATTGTTTGATTAATTTGTTTGATAATTTTTGTACTCGCCAGCATGTGAAGGATACGTCGCAGCCTCCTTATGACAGGATTGTCTTCATCCCGCACATAAAGATGCGTTACTTCTATTGTTTCGAGTGGTGACTTTGTAAGAAGTGTTCGCCTTATCTCGGCAGGAATATTCGACGTACACCCAATAATGTCGTGTAATATAATTTTCGCTCTATTATATTGATCTACTGTTTGAATTTCATCTTTCTTTCCAGTGGGTGTTAATGCCACAGCTGGGATCGGTTCACCTCCTTCGATTCTGTCATAAATTTGCTACATGTCTGGATCAGTTGCTATATAGTCAAAGATACGCCACAGCCTGTTTATGATAGGTTTGTCTTCATTTGGCACATACTGATCGATGTATGGTATAGCTTCGTATGGTGATTTTGTAAGAAGTGTTCGCCTGATCTCAGGAGATATATTTGGTGCAGATACAATAATGTTGTGTAACATGTTTCTTGCAAGATCGAATTCACGTAGTATATGAATTACGTCTTCCTTTCCAGTGGGAGTTGTGATTTCAATGTCCACAGATGAATTCGGTTTTAAAACGTTAATTGTACGAGTAATTTGGTTGATACGTGTTGTATTTGCCAGCATGTGAAGGATACGTCGCAGCCATATTATAATAGGTTTGTCTTCATCTGGCACATAAAGTAGCGCTTCTTCTATTGTTTCGAGTGGAGATTTTGTAAGAAGTGTTCGCCTTATCTCGGCATGAATATTTGGTGTAGACGCAATAATGTCGTGTATTATACTTTTCCCTCGATTATATTTATCTACCATTTGAATTTCATCTTCCTTTCCAGTGGGTGATAATACCACAGTTGTGATCGGTTCGCCTCCTTGGATTCTGTCATAAATTTGTTTCATCGCTGGATCAGTTTCTATGTATTCAAAGATACTCCGCAGCCTGTTTATGATAGGTTTGTCTTCATTTGGCACGTACTGATCGATGTATGGTATCGCTTCGAATAGTGATTTTGTAAGAAATTTTCGCCTGATCTCAGGGGATATATTTTGTGTAGATACTATAACGTTGTGTAACATGTTTCTTGCAAGATCGAATTCACATAGTATGATTTTCGACATCCTTTCCAGTGGGCGTTGTGACTTCAATGTCCACAGATGGAATCGGTTTTATAACGTTGATTGTATGATTAATTTGGTTGATACGTGTTGTATTTGCCAGCACGTGAAGGATACGTCGCAGCCTTCTTATGACAGGTTTGTCTTCATATCTCACCTACAGATGCGCTTCTTCAATTGTTTTGAGTGGAGATTTTGTAAGAAGTGTACGCCTAATCTTGGCAGGAATATTCGGTGTAGACGCAATAATGTCGTGTAATACACCTTTCGCTCGATTATATTTCTCTAACGTTTGAATTTCATCTTCCTTTCCAGTGGGTGATAATACCACAGTTGGGATCGGTTCGCCTCCTTCGATTCTGTCATAAATTTGCTTCATGGCTGGATCAGTTGCAATGTAGTCAAAGATACCCCGCAGCCTGTTTATGATAGGTTTGTCTTCATTTGGCACATACTGATCGATGTATGGTATAGCTTCGAATGGTGATTTTGTTATAAGTGTTCGCCTGATGTCAGGAGATATATTTGGTGCAGATACAATAATGTTGTGTAACATGTTTCTTGCAAGATCGAATTCACGTAGTATATGAATTACGTCTTCCTTTCCAGTGGGCGTTGTGATTTCAATGTCCACAGATGGAATCGGTTTTAAAACTTTAATTGTTTGATTAATTTGGTTGATAAGTTCTGTACTTGCCAGCATGTGAAAGATACGTCGCAGCCTGCTTATGATAGTTATGTGTTCATTTCGCACATACTGATAGATGTATGGTATCCCTTCGATTGGTGATTTTGTAAGAAGTGTTCGCCTGATGTCAGGGGATATGTTTGGTGTAGATACAATAATGTTGTGTAACATGTTTCTTGCAAGATGGAATTTACCTAGTACGTGAATTTCGTCTTCCTCTCCAGTTTGCATTGTGATTTCAATGTCCACAGATGTAATCGGTTTTAAAACGTTAATTTTGTATTATTAATATGGTTGATACGTGTTGTATTTGCCAGCATGTGAAGGATACGTTGCAGCTTTCTTATGACAGGTTTGTCTTCATCTCGCACATAAAGTTGCGCTTCTTCTATTGTTTGGAGTGGAGATTTTGTAAGAAGTGTACGCCTTATCTTGGCAGGAATATTTGGTGTAGACGCAATAATGTCGTGTAATATACTTTTCGCTCGATTATATTTATCTACCGTTTGAATTTCCTCTTCCTTTCCAGTAGGTGATAATACCACAGTTGGGATCGGTTCGCCTCCTTCGATTCTGTGATAAATTTGCTTCATGGCTGGATTAGTTTCTATGTAGTCAAAGATACTCCGCAGCCTGTTTGTGATAGGTTTGTCCGCATTTCGCACGTACTGATCGATGTATGGTATCGCTTCCAATGGTGATTTTGTAATAAGTGTTCGCCTGATCTCTGGGGATATATTTGGTGTAGATACAATAATGTTGTGTAACATGTTTATTGCAAGATCGAATTCACGTAGTATATGAATATCGGCTTCCTTTCCAGTGGGCGTTGTGATTTCAATGTCCACAGATGGAATCGGTTTTAAAACGTTAATTGTATAATTCATTTGGTTGATACGTGTTGTATTTGACCGCGTGTGAAGGATACGTCGCAGCCTTCTTATAACAGGTATGTCTTCATCTCGCATATAAAGTTGCGCCTCTTCCATTGTTTCGAGTGGAGATTTTGTAAGAAGTGTACGCCCTATCTCGGCAGGATTATTTGGTGTAGACGCAATAATGTCGTGTAATATACTTTTCCCTCCATTATATTTATCTACCATTTGAATTTCATCTTCCTTTCCAGTAGGTGATAATACCACAGTTGGGATCGGTTCGCCTCCTTCGATTCTGTCATAAATTTGCTTCATGGCTGGATTAGTTTCTATGTAGTCAAAGATACTCCGCAGCCTGTTTATGATAGGTTTGTCTTCATTTGGCACGTACTGATCGATGTATGGTATCGCTTCCAATGGTGATTTTGTAAGATGTGTTCGCCTGATCTCTGGGGATATATTTGGTGTAGATACAATAATGTTGTGTAACATGTTTCTTGCAAGATCGTATTCACGTAGTATATGAATATCGTCTTCCTTTCCAGTGGGCGTTTTGATTTCAATGTCTACAAATGGATTCGCTTTTATAAGGTTAATTGTACGAGTAATTTGGCTGATACGTGTTGTATTTTCCAGCATCTGAAGGATACGTCGCAGCATTCTTATAACAGGTTTGTCTTCATCTCGCACATAAAGTTGCGCTTTTTCTATTGTTTCGATTGGAGATTTTGTAAGAAGTGTACGCCTTATCTTGGCAGGAATATTTGGTGCAGACGCAATAATGTCGTGTAATATACTTTTCGCTCGATTATATTTATCTACCGTTTGAGTTTCCTCTTCCTTTCCAGTAGGTGAGAATACCACAGTTGGGATCGGTTCGCCTCCTTCGATTCTGTCATAAATTTGCTTCATGGCTGGATTAGTTTCTATGTAACCAAAGATACTCCGCAGCCTGTTTATTATAAGTTTGTCCGCGTCTCGCACGTACTGATCGACGTATGGTATCGCTTCCAAAGGTGATTCTGTAATAAGTGTTCGCCTGATCTCTGGGGATATATTTGGTGTAGATACAATAATGTTGTGTAACATGTTTCTTGCAAGATCGAATTCACGTAGTATATGAATATCGTCTTCCTTTCCAGTGGGCGTTGTGAATTCAATGTCCACAGATGGAATCGGTTTCAAAACGTTAATTGTACAAGTAATTTGGTTGATACGAATTGTATTTGCCAGCATGTGAAGGATACGTCGCAGCCTTCTTATAACAGGTTTGTCTTCATCTCACACATAAAGTTGCGCTTCTTCTATTGTTTCGAGTGGAGATTTTGTAAGAAGTGTTCGCCTTATCTCGGCAGGAATATTTGGTGTAAACGCAATAATGTCATGTAATATACTTCTCCCTCGATTATATTTATCTACCATTTGAATTTCATCTTCCTTTCCAGTGGTGAATACAACAGTTGTGATCGGTTCGCCACTTTCGATTCTGTCATAAATTTGCTTCATGGCTGGATTAGTTGCTATGTAGTGAAAGATACGTCGCAACCTGTTTATGATAGTTATGTGTTCATTTCGCACATACTGATAGATGTATGGTATCGCTTCGATTGGTGATTTTGTAAGAAGTGTTCGCCTGATGTCAGGGGATATGTTTGGTGTAGATACAATAATGTTGTGTAACATGTTTCTTGCAAGTTCGAATTCAGGTATTATATGAATTTCGTCTTTCTTTCCAGGGGGCGTTTTGATTTCAATGTCCACAAATGGATTCGGTTTTATAAGATTAATTGTATGATTAATTTGGTTGATACGTGTTGTATTTGCCAGCATGTGAAGGATACGTCGCAACATGCTTATGACAGGTTTGTCTTCATCCCGCACATAAAGATGCGCTACTTCTATTGTTTCGAGTGGTGACTTTGTAAGAAGTGTTCGCCTTATTTCGGAAGGAATATTCGTCGTAGACGCAATAAAGTCGTGTAATAAAATTTTCCCTCTATTATATTTATCTACTGTTTGTATTTCATCTTTTTTTCCAGTGGGTGTTAATACCGCAGGTAGGATCGGTTCGCCTCCTTCGATTCTGTCATAAATTTGCTTCATGTCTGGATCAGCTCCTATGTAGTCAAAGATACGCCGTAGGCTGTTTATGATAGGTTTGTCTTCATTTGGCACATACTGATCGATGTATGGTATCGCTCCGAATGGTGATTTTGTAAGAAGTGTTCGCCTGCTCTCAGGGGATATATTTGGTGTAGATACAATAATGTTGTGTAACATGTTTCTTGCAAGATGGAATTCACCTAGTATGTGAATTTCGTCTTCCTCTCCAGTTTGCGTTATGATTTCAATGTCCACAGATGTAATCGGTTTTAAAACGTTAATTTTGTATTATTAATTTGGTTGATACGTGTTGTATTTGCCCGCGTGTGAAGGATACGTCGCAGCATTCTTGTAACTGGATTGTCTTCATCTCGCATATAAAGTTGCGCTTCTTCTATTGTTTTGAGTGGAGATTTTGTAAGAAGTGTACGCCTTATCTCGGCAGGAATATTTGGTGTAGACGCAATAATGTCGTGTAATATACTTTTCGCTCGATTATATTTATCTAACGTTTGAATTTCCTCTTCCTTTCCAGTAGGTGATAATACCACAGTTGTGATCGGTTCGCCTCCTTCGATTCTGTCATAAATTTGCTTCGTGGCTGGATTAGTTTCTATGTAGTCAAAGATACTCCGCAGCCTGTTTATGATAGGTTTGTCTTCATTTGGCACGTACTGATCGATGTATGGTATCGCTTCCAATGGTGATTTTGTAATAAGTGTTCGCCTGATCTCTGGGGATATATTTGGTGTCGATACAATAATGTTATGTAACATGTTTCTTGCAAGATCGAATTCACGTAGTATATAAATATCGTCTTCCTTTCCAGTGGGCGTTTTGATTTCAATGTCTACAAATGGATACGGTTTTATAAGGTTAATTGTACGAGTAATTTGCTGATACGTGTTGTATTTGCCAGCATGTGAAGGATACGTCGCAGCATTCTTATAACAGGTTTGTCTTCATCTCCCACATAAAGTTGCGCTTCTTCTATTGTTTCGAGTGGAGATTTTGTAAGAAGTGTACCCCTTATCTTGGCAGGAATATTTGGTTTAGACGAAATAATGTCGCGTAATATACTTTTCGCTCGATTATATTTTTATCTACCGTTTGAATTTCCTCTTCCTTTCCAGTAGGTGATAATACCACAGTTGGGATCGGTCGCCTCCTTCGATTCTGTCATAAATTTGCTTCATGGCTGGATTAGTTTCTATGTAGTCAAAGATACTCCGCAGCCTGTTTATGATAGGTTTGTCCGCATTTCGCACGTACTGATCGATGTATGGTATCGCTTCCAATGGTGATTTTGTAATAAGTGTTCGCCTGATCTCTGGGGATATGTTTGGTGTAGATACATTAATGTTGTGTAACATGTTTATTGCAAGATAGAATTCACGTAGTATATGAATATCGGCTTCCTTTCCAGTGGGCGTTGTGATTTCAATGTCCACAGATGGAATCGGTTTTAAAACGTTAATTGTATAATTCATTTGGTTGATACGTGTTGTATTTGACCGCGTGTGAAGTATACGTCGCAGCCTTCTTATGACAGGTTTGTCTTCATCTCCCACATACAGATGCGCTTCTTCAATTGTTTTGAGTGGAGATTTTGTAAAAAGTGTACGTCTTATCTTGACAGGAATTTTTGGTATAGACGCTATAATGTCGTGTAATATACTTTTCGCTCGATTATATTTATCTACCATTTGAATTTCATCTTCCTTTCCATTGGGTGTTAATATCACATTTGTGATCGGTTCGCCTCCGTCGATTCTGTCATAAATTTGCTTCATCGCTGGATCAGTTGTTATGTAGTCAAAGATACTCCGCAGCCTGTTTATGATAGGTTTGTTTTCATTTGGCACGTACCGATTGATGTATTGTATCGCTTCGAATGGTGATTTTGTAAGAAGTGTTCGCCTGATCTCAGGGGATAAATTTGGTGTAGATACAATAATGTTGTGTAACATGTTTCTTGCAAGATTGAATTCACGTAGTATATGAATTTCGTCTTTCTTTCAGAGGCGTTGTGATTTCAATGTCCACTGATGGAATCGGTTTTAAAACTTTAATTGTTTGATTAATTTGATTGATCAGTTCTGTACTTGCCAGCATGTGAAAGGATTCGTCGCAGCTGCTTATGACAGTTTGTCCTCATCCCGCACATAAAGATGCGCTACTTCTATTGTGTCGAGTGGTGACTTCGTAAGAAGTGTTCGCCTTATCTCGGCAGGAATATTCGGTGTAGACGCAATAATGTCGTGTAATATACTTTTCCCCTCGATTATATTTATCTACCATTTGAATTTCATCTTCCTTTCCATTGGGTGTTAATATCACATTTGTGATCGGTTCGCCTCCTTCGATTCTGACGTAAATTTGCTTCATGGCTGGATTAGTTGCTATGTAGTGAAAGATACGTCGCAACCTGTTTATGATAGTTATGTGTTCATTTCGCACAT